>VXAB01013332.1:20046-46114 GCA_013399175.1 Odontophorus gujanensis
TTTTAGTTATTAATTTTTAAAAATTTACAGTATATATTTGCAGTTTTTTTTCCTTTAAAACTGAAGTTTTATGACCAGATTGTATCTTTTTACCTCAGAACCTTCATATGTGGCTACCTTGTTGTGTATGATTATCGTAATGGAAGGAGCATTGTCCTCTATTAGGTTACTGTGGTAGTTGTTGAACGGCAGTTGTATATCAGGCTATGAGGTAATTTTGTTCAGGAATGTGGAGAATTGAATTCACTAATTTGGAGAGAGTAAGTGAAAAAGTTTTAGTATTGTGGTTAGTTCTCTTGTGGAAACTCATGGTAGAGATTTTCAGGTAAATTACTCCTAGTTCTTACAGACAGCTCTCTTACTGTTTATGTGGGGATATCTACCAGAGCTGCTCTATGTTTTTACTAGATAAAATTTGAGGCACTTTGATTTTACTTAGCTTGTTTGTTGAGAAAATAGCTTTCCAATCTGCCAGTTATATTTCTGCCTGTAATATGGATTGAAATGTATATTTTTACTTGAGCTGGTGTTAACATCTGCATCAATGTCCTACCAAAAAGGGTAGTTAAATTAAGCAGTCAGTTTCACGAATGACCTCAAAACTGAAAATGAATTGTGAGGGAATTCTTTCCACCTCAGATGACTGATGGCTTGTTAGTTGACATATATTTTAAACATTCAGTGTTACTTTGAAATTAATAGATGGTTGTGATTTGTCATGTGTTGTCTTCAGCTGTACTACTTCTTACTTGAGAAGAAAACTCAAATTTTTGGGTACGGATTATTTTCTTGGAGATGAAATAGTACTTAGGGTACACGTAGAATTATCAGTGGAAGAAAATTGTGCATGTATGGAAAGATTAATATGAAGTAAAAATAAACACTACTCCCTTTCGCACTGAAGCTGCGAAAAGAAGGATATGTTTGTTACGTGATACTGATGCAGGGCATACTAGCAACATGTTTTATAAATTCGATTACAGTCCATCAGAGGAGGAAAAATACATCCGAGTTAGACCAGCCAAGGTACCATGCGTTTGCTAAATCAAACTGTTACGTATGATGTTGCTCTTATGTAGAAATGTTCATATTGAAATTAAAGAAATGCAGCGTGAAGTTTGATATTTCTGTTAAAGGAAATGCCCCAGCTACGTACTTCTGATGTGATCTGTTAGCAAAAAAAATGGGTAACTGTAACTCTGGTAACTTAAATGTCATATTGTTAATCATGTAGAATGTTTAATGTTTTGTTCTGGCAGTCTCTACTGCAAAGAGACCACTGGAGATATGAGCCCTCCAATTGTAATTTTAATGTTCAAATAAAAACGTTAAATGGCTTATGTGTAATAAGAACTTGAACACCTGGAAATAAATGAAGACTTCTGTTGAAATATTGTTCTTTTTGATAGAAGTTTAGCTGCACTATTTCTTTCTTCTTCTCGTGAAAACTGCTGATTGTTTCTTGCAACTGTCGTAATTTGGGAATTTTTATACTTAATCACTTTGTACTTGATCTGTGTTTGTGGGAGGGGGTTTGTGTAGCCCAGAAGGATAGATGGAAGTTTTTTTCTTTTTGTATAGAAGTATCATATAAGTATGGCAGCAGCAGGTAGGAAAACGTTTTCAAACCCTGAACCAAAAGACTTAGAAAGTAACTACTGTTAAGAAACTGAGCCATTGTCTTTTCAGTGGTGTTTTTTAATCTGACAATAAATGTCACTGTAGATTAGGTAGAAAACATTTGTTCACCGGATTATTTTTTTTTTAAATCACTCATTAGGTTAATGTAGGTTTCTTTAGGAAGGATGTTTGGTTTTTTTTGTGCACTTGCTGTGACTAATCTGTTAGGAATTATCTGATTCTGTGATTGAACCAAACGTTTTTTTAAGCAGTTCTGCTTAGTTCAGCATTTCATGGCAACAGAAGTAGAAAGGGAAGGCTCAATGGGGAAAAAACACGATCTGGGGTTGGTAGAGGGTCCTTGTTCTACCACTTTCTCATCACTACCTTCTTATTGATAGGATCCATCTTTGACCATAGCTCTGGTGACTATATATGCTAAGTAGAGTCAGCTGACATGTCCCAAAGGAAACATTCTTCATACTGTCTTGTGCTTTTCCCTGCAAGTGATTACTAACAGCTTGGAAAAATGCTATGGTGAGACAGTACCCAGTTTTCCTGCGTATAAGTGAATTATCACTTGGATGTTGACTTGTTGCCAAAAACAAGGGCATTTTTAATTGCAAGTGGTTATTGGAGGGCAAACGCACTTGCTTTTGTAGCCTGAAAGACATTCCTGAACTGCCACGTGGAAAAAAAAACCTGTGAAGATTTATCCCTGTGTAGGGTTAACAGGGTGCAGACATATACTCTCTTCTTCTTGTCAGTGTGATTTTTTTTTTTTTAGATTTGTCAGTGTACATTGCATGGTCCTCTAAGCAGCACAATAACTATTCCTTCTGATATACTCTGCCATTCTCTGAGACTGCTAGAGGGAAAATGCACGTGTATTTTTTTCTCTTATTTTGACACATCTGTGACATGACTGCTCCATGGTAATATGCATTTTACCCATAGAAAGAATTTACAGTGAACTGTGGAAAATGTGATTCATATGTTAAAATGTTTTGGGATTAACATTTCATGACAGAATTTTGTAAATAGGTTATGTAGCTTTTTTACTCTTTTCCCCATTCCTGAATTCATTCATGGTATTTTAACTTTGCGTCACTGTTTTGCAGGAAGCAAATTTTATACACACACACATGCACATAAATATATATATTTTTTTCTGCGATCCATACAGTTCTGCAGCTCCTTTATTTTATTTTTAAACATGCTCTGGTTACAGGTTTTGAAAATAGACTTGTTAAATTCAAGCTTGGGTGCATTTCTAGTAGTTTTTGTCATGTTCAGATCTGTAGACTGTTATCTTAATGAAGACCGTATGCTCTTGTCTGAGCACGTGCTGAAAAGTGCTGCGTCTGTCAGGACTGAAAAGTTACTGGCTTGATTCGACCTGCAAAAAGGAGGAGAGGGGATTATGCAGCTAAAACAGTGAGAAGTTCTGTACTTCTTTGTGGCTTCTTCCAGAAACAATACTTTTCCCATTTTGAAGGCAAAAGCCATACCCCAAACTGTTTAAAAAACATAAAAAAGCTGAAATGTGGAACTGTTTCTGTTCAAACACAAGTTCATCAGATGTGCCCTTTTGTTATGCAGTCTTTTTGAAGAAGTTATACCAATCCATGTTAGATGAGCACTGTTTAGAACCACAAACATTTTAAAACGAGTTCCTTCTATACCTTTGTATGATTCTTGAAGGTGGTTTTGTGATTTTGACACCTTTAAGGTTTCTTCTGGACTGGGAACATAAGTTTTCATGAAACTTTTCTAAGAACTTGAAGCCTTGGATTTTGCATCCTTGGCTGAGGGAAGAGGCTGCAAACTCACCATGGAAGTTCTTGGACAAGGAAGCTGGCTGTGTGTTTTGAGCAAAGAGATTTGCTTCAACTCGCTGTTGCCTCTGTGGTGTGAGCAATCTGCTTTATTAATGAAAGACATCACTGATCTTTTATTCTACTGAAGTAAAATTTTGATTGATATTCACCTTTTCCTTAAAGCAGTCTACTTGGTGTGGTGGTGTCCTCAAGTGGATTGAGACTAGCACATAGTATATCTATGATTCTGCAATCTGCACGTGGCTTAGGTAACTTTACAATTCTGGTTTGCATCTGGCTACGTTTCTGCAGGTTGCTCCATCAGATTGCTGGTGTACAACTGTAAGCATGATCTAAGGTGTTTAGAATGGGACTTAGTGTGTAAGTTAGTGCCAAACAGTAGTCGTTCACTCTTGAACTATTTCTAAATGCAAATACTTTCTGCACCTTACTTGGGCTTTATGGGTTAAATCCTTCCCTGTTTTATAGAGGGCTCAGTTGTGAAAACAATGAGGTCTGAAGCTAGCTTAGAGGTTGTGATGGCAGATGAATTTTGAATAAATCTTGTTTGAGTGCTCTGTACTGCTGGCTGCCAACTGTGCAGGCAGCTGCAGCATTTGGAAATCGAACATTTGTTTCTACTACTTGACACATGAAGCTTTGGTCAATGCTTTGTCTTTGGTGGAACAGGGATTTGAATCATTTTCAAAGTAATGCGAGTTGAAGTTAAAAGCACTGTGTTAAGTAACTTCCTGTTACTACGTTAATGGTGGGATTGGGGATATTAGGAAACAGCCCTCAGGAAAAATGTTCCTGTGTCAGTTCCATTTGATGACTTAACTGACCACTGTTTTGCATTTACATTTTTGTCTTGATATAACTACTCTGAGCAATATGTTCAAACAAGACAATGTTCATTGTTCAGGATACTTAGAATAATAAAAGTGGTGTTTCAGCATGCAGGAATGCTGTCTGAGCAATGAGATGAAAAACCACAGATCACACTGGCCACAATAGTATGTCAACTGCCTTGCATCTTCATTATTTCAGGCACAGCTGAGCTTTCACTGCTGTAAAATACATGAAAATGTGAAGGGTTCTTTGGAAAACATGTAAGAATGGGTTGTTGTATGTGAGCCTCTTGGCTTGTACTCCGTCAACGTGAGTTCTACTCGTGTCCATTCTTCTGAGTGTGTGACATGCTGTTTTTTGTGACATGAAGCATTAATTCACCTCTTTACTACCAACAAATCTTTCCTTAGTGGTCGCCAATCTTACTATGGCCCTAGCTTTGTAATTCTTCCTTATGTTTATTTCACCTGACAGCTTCTCACAGTTGTGGATGGGTGTTCCTCCTGGAGTACTGGCACCACTACCTGCTATCTGCTTTGGTACTTGTTAACCTGTTATCTCCCGCCCTCTGTGACACCTGGAGGAAGGAGAACAGCTTTCTTCCTCCAAAGCTGTACTCTGAAATGGTGTAAGGTACAGTGGCAAAGCACAGCAACAGCCTTTGGACTCTTCTTGGTAGGGAAGTGTGTCTCTAATCCAATAACTTGTTTCCAGGATGAATATGCCTCTTGTGTCTTGAAAATGTCCAAACTCAGTTTCTGTCGTAAGTAAGGTTGAGTTGCTGACTTCTGGAATATCTTACACTTGCAACAGATATGATTCAGGATAAGCTTGTCTTCTGTTAATGAACACTCTACAAATGCCAAACTTTTTGAGGGAATTTCAAATTAGCATGCCCAACTGTGAGACAGAGCCATCTTGTAGTTTAATGATCACAAATATAAGCATAGCTTTTCTGATCTTTGAAGACCTTGTGTTTAGGTTACACTGGAAAATGCATGTAGGTCACTCAGAAAGTAGTGCCTCCTATTTATTTCAGTGGAAATTACAATAGCTACAGAGAGTACAATGATATTATTTGATAGAGCCAATTCTTAGCTACAAAACACTATTCTTTCAACATACTCACCACCATTAGCTATGCGTTAGGACTGGTGAGGTTGCTCCTTGAGAACTGTGTTCAGCTTGGGCCCCTCACTACAAGAAGGAGGCCCAGTAAAGGACATCAAACGTGTGAAGGGTCTGGAACATGGGTCTTGTGGGGAGAGGCTGAGGGAACCTGGAGTCTGGAGGAGTCTCAGGGGAGACCTTATTGCCCTCTACAGCTCCCTGGAAGGAGGCTGTGGTGAGGTGGGATCAACCTCTTCTCCCATGTAACAGTGACAGGGCAAGAGATGATTGCCTCAAGTTGTGCGGGGGAAGTTCAGGTTGATTTTAAGGAAAAAGTGCATCTCAGAAAGTGGTGAGGTATTGGCACCAACTGCCCAGGGAAGTGGAGAAGTCACTGTCCCTGAAGGTGTTCAAGAAATGTGAAGATGTGTCTCTGAGGGACCTGGTTACTGGGCATGGTGGGGATGGGTTGACCACTGGGCTAGGTGAGCTTGGAGATCTACTCCAACCTTAATGATTCTGTAATTCAGTGATTTTCACCAGCAACAAACAAAAGTGTGCATGCTGTGCTTGTAAAACCTTGCCTCAGCGGAGGTGACCCCCTGTTACCACTGCTAGAATGCACCACCTGCTGCCTCACTGTACCCACAGGCACTGGTTGGTCTTTGTAAACGTTCAGCAAGTATCGATGAATGTCAGTGAATGTCTGGCTCCAGCTCATCCAATCTGATGATTTTAAAGCTCCTGATATTTTGAGTAAGGCTGGACTCTTCTTCAGTTATATTCAGCCCTATCTGGCTGAAGATTTAACCCCATCAGCTTTTGTTTTGTTTTTGAATTTATTTTATCCCATGGTCCTGTGATGACTTCAGTTTCCAAAAGGGGAAGAATAATATTTTTGTCCCTTCTTCTTTCTATAAGATTAAATATTTATGACTTCTGCACAACTGGGATACATCTTAGCTAAATAGTAGAGGACAGGGAGGGATGTGACCCCATCAGCTGGAGCTCCTTGTCGCTAAAAGTTAAGAAACGAAGCTAGACGCGCGCAGCCGTAACTTGAAAAAGGTGTGTGTGAGTTGATCCAGCCACTAGATGTCAGTATTATTTTAAATATCAACTGAAGGACCACTTGTTCATCCCTGTTTAAGACCTGCTAAAGCGAAGCTGGTTTTTGACTGTGAGTAGTAGGAGTCGTGTTGTATGTTTATGTCCAGAATCAGTAGGTGTTTTTCTGGGTTCATTCTGCTAAAATAAGTAATGCTTTATATGGGGTTTGCTAACCACTGCTGTTGTAACTGAAATCCTTGCTGCTAGCAGTGTGCCAGGGTGATATTTCATGATAACTTTTCCAATTTTTGTCCTCGTGACGAAGACATTGTTACCTGCTAAAACAGTGGAGAGGAAACTGATACAGAACAGCAGTTTTCTGAGGTTCAGGTATTTGTATTCATGTTCGAATCCATCAGAGAGATGGGGGAGGCTGCAGGTACTGCCCTAACAGCCCTCTGCCAACAAAAATGCTTCTGTACCGCATAGCTCTTCAGCTTTACTGAGAGTAAATGAGAACTGCATCCTAGGGAGAGCATTGACTAAACAGATGTAGTAGCTCACTGATACAGAAAAGATGGTCCTCTCAGCACTGCTGATTTGGCAGGCCAAGTAACAGAGCAGAAACAAGTGGGGAGTTTTATTTTGGGGAGATGACTGCTCTCTGAACAGAGAAGTGTCCAAATCAGTTCCAGGAGTGAGAGCATGCAGCCAGTGAGCAAGGGAAGGAAGGCAGAGGGGAAATTCTTTTTGATAGATGTTATAGATATAGATATTCTGTTTGATAGGTTCACTGTTATGTTCACCCTGTGAGAGTGACAGAGCACTGGAATAGGCTGCCCAGGGAGGTGGCAGTCTCCTATGGAGAAAATCAAGACCTGCCTCCATGCTTTCCTGTGCAACCTGTAGTAGGGAATATGTTTTAGCAGGGAGGGAACTAGGTGATCTCCACACAACCCTTCCAACTTCTACAATTCTGTGATTCCTCATTTTTGTTTGCTGTGTGTTTGAGCAATGCAGTATCAACCTGCCCTGTAAAAGCTTTAATTTCTACCCTCTTTTTCTTCTTCTACTTCCTTTCCATTTATGCCTTATCAAAGATGCTGAGTAGACGTCTTCAAGTGTCTTCTGCAGTTTTCTGCTCAGTGTCAGTTTTGTTTCCATCGTTTAACTCATGATTAGTAAAAGTGTGGTAAACTATTTACGTATTTCTCTCTGCTCCATGTTGTTTCTTCATTATGTTTTTGGCGCAGCCATAGGGTTTGTGGTGGTGAGTCTCTTTATCCACGTTAACATTTGGAGTTTGAGAGGTCTTATGAGCTGGCTTGAACAAATGGCAGAGGGCCTGTGACTGTAAGTCCCTAAGAACAAGGACTCTCTGAAGAAGAAGTGAATACAACACCAATGCTTATCAACTAATAGAGAATAGTGCAGTAGTTTATCTAAGGCTCAGCTTTGTGTCAGTGTTGAAACTGCCTCTGCTGTCTTGCAAAGGACTAATTTCTGGTGTTGTGTTGTAGTTCTTGTGTGGCATAGATGCTACACTGATTGTTTTAAGTGGTTTACAACATTTTGTATTCTGTGTGGGCTTTTGAATGCCTCTCCTACGCAGATCTTTTGCTGAACTCCTATTTTATCTATTAGCATTATTCACTTGGGGTGAATCCTTTCTTGTTTTTCCGGAGGAAGGAAAGAGGTTACCCCTTACTGTGGCTTGTGGATCCCTTTGTCTCAAGTGTATCTGAGATTAAGAGGTTTTGAAGTGTTATTGAATTCTATACTCCCCAAAGCCCTTATATGTTTTTCAAAATTGTTATGTTTGGTAGAATCCAGTAAATACCAGACATATACTTTATTTTGAGTTGGGAATTTCATATCCTTCTGGAACAAAATACTTTTTCCCACATGTTTTGACTACATTATGTTGGCGCCGTTCATGTCACTCCACTTAATATTGTGTCAGCATTCTCGTTATATGCTGTTTTCAGAGGTTATAACTTGGACATAGAAATTTGCTTCCACTTGGAAACTTGGTCTGAGACCAGAAGTAATTACAAAAAATAAACAGATTTTTTTTCTTCCCATAAAATGTGTTGTTGCTTTGGGAGGAGGGAGACAAAAAAAAATCAGCACTGGCAAAGTGTGTGTTATAATTTGTTCTACTTTGACCAGTTAAATGATGGAAAAAAAAAATCAGAAGATGGAGGATATCTAATTCTTACGCTGTGGATCTGCAGCTTTTTTCAAAGGGTGAGAGCACTGTGCATGCTGAAAATCTCCACATTACTCTGAACTTTAAATCACAATGATTTGAAAGTGTCTCAGTCTACTGAATGTGCCATACCTTTAAGTAGATGTGCCTCACAATTTACAGTGCCATTACCTCTTCCTGGTAGATAGATACAGCAGAGCTAAGGTACAGTGTAAGGAGGGAGGTAGATACTATGTATTTATTTGTTTATTTATTTATTTTTGTATTAGAAGTGCATAGACAGGGTGCCTGGCAGGAGCAGATGGACAGGAGACTGCTGGGGTGTCTCAGGTGGGGCCTCTCTGCTGGTGGACTGTAGTCAGAAGACACTCTAGTAGGGTTCCAAAGTACTACTATTCTGTTTGTGATAACTGTTTTACTGAAATTGCAGTGATTCTTCAGTTTTGTAGGATGGAAGGCAGCTCAAAAAACCCCAAAATATTATCCTGTTTGGATTCCTTTTATGTACTTCTTGTCTTGTATACTTACATAAAGCTTCAGGAAACAGACTGGTTATAAATCACTAGGGGGAAGTCAGATGACTATTCCCTACAATAGAAGTGGGGAAGCTTGCTTCTGCAATGAATCTGTTGCAAAAGCTCCTTCTTTTGAGAGGGAAATCTTGAAGTAAGGTCTAACAACTCATTAAGATACTCAGAATGATGTCAAAGATGCACTTAATGCATTTCGGCAAGTGTTTGGTATAGTTAAGGATTTCAGCAGTAGTAACTGCAAAATATACCTGTGCTAATAACTACTGATTAGCAGAGATTTTAAGCTGAGAAAAGGTGACTATCTAGTTACAGTTGTATGTGAAAACTAAGGCAGTCTGTCCTCATGCTTAAAAATGCAAGACTGTAGTGTTCTGTGCTTTCCAGCTTGAACAGAATCAGGGAGATAAAAGGAAACAGTACCAATTGTCAAGTAAAACTGGATCTGTCTTTACAGTTTTCTAAACCAAGAATATCTTCTAAAGTTGCTATTCTGAAAAAAAACAAAAATCCCTATTAAAAAAGAAAACAAACACAAAGTTAAGCCTTATCGTAAAGGAAATGCTGTTAATGTCTGAGCAAACAAAAAGCTGCAAGTCCAGCAATGAAAGCAATGTGAATGGACCTGAGGAAAACAGTGTGCAAATGTGTTTAACTTCCTGTTGGATTTGGTGTGCATGCTTATGCTGTGCACACATGGGTGCAGTTTCTCTGGATCGAAACAAGGTCTGGGATAAACTGCAAAATGGTAAATATGTCATGTGTACCCAAGTCTACCAAATATGCTGGCAAATAAATCTGTAGAATGGAACTAGTCACAGGCCTATGTTTTTAGGATCTTGGGAAACTGAAGTAATAAGAGGTGATCAGTTGACTAGCTTTGCTCAGGTGGAAAAGAGGCTTTATTTGTGATGGTAAATTGTTGAAGGAGGTAATCCTTACTCTCTGCTTGACACTGATGAGTGCATCTGAAGTGCTGCATCCAGTACTGGGCTTCCCAGTATGAAAGAGATGTGAGCATACTGGAGTGTCTTCAGTGAAGATGGCAAAGGGTCTGGAATGTTTGTCTTGTGGGGAAGGACTGAGAGCTGGTTTGGTTCACCCTAGAAAAGGGAGAGCTTTGGTTTGATTTATCAACATGTTTATTATCCTAGTTGGGATGAGGAGTGAAAACAACAGAACCAATCTTCTTAATGACAGTACTAGAAGGTGCAGGGTAGAAATTCATAAAATTCCATTCAAATACAAGAAAACTTAATTTTGTTCCAAGGATGATCCAACACTATAGTAGGTTCTCCAGAGAACTGTCAGAGTCTCCAACCTTGGAGATATTCAAAACTCAGATGGACATGTCCCTGAGTCACCTGCTGTAGTTGCCCCCTTTGAGGAGGTGGTTTGAACTAGATCATCTCCCATCCAACCTCATCCTCATCTCTGCGAAATGTGGGCACGGTAGGTCAGAGATCTGGGACCAAACAGACCCTTTACAGATGATGTAATGAATCTAAATTTCTAAGTATTTAGAATACAATAACAGTTTTAGGACAACAGTTCAGCCTGATTCTTACCTTTGCAGCAGATAAGGGAGTGAAAACTAGGCTCAGGTACCATGGAGAGTCAAGGATCCTCAGTGTTATTACTTTAGATGTTTTGCAAGTTTGACCTTGAAATAAAATCTTCAAAATGAAAACAGTTACACCATATTTATTTTGCTGGTTCATTGCAAATAGTTTTGTTTAAAAATGAATTTTACATAACTTGGTGGAAACAAGATTTTTTAAGCAAAACAAAACAAAAAAAAATCCTCAGAAAGGTTCTTTTAGAATAGATTTTGACAGGGATACACACCCGCTGAGAGCCAAATTATTCATTTGGAGTTGAATAGAATCAGAATCATTTGAGTTGGAAGGGACCCTTAAAGGTCATGTGGTCCAACTTCCCTGCAACGAACAGGGACACCCACAGCTCAGTCAGTTGTTCAGAGTCCAGCCCAATCTGACCTCATTGAATCCACCACATCTCCAGACAACATATTCTACTGCTTCACCACACTGATTGTAAAAAACTTCATCCCTATGCCCAGTCTAAATCTCCTTTCTATTGGTTTGGAGCCACTTTCCCTTGTCCTCTCACAACAAGCCCTGCTGAAGAGTCTGTCCCCTTCTTTCTTACAGCCCCATTTTAGATACATACAGGCCACTCCCAGGTCTCTTGGAGTCTTCTCCACGCTGCACAACCCCAGCTCTCTCAGCCTGTCCATCCCTCGCATCATTTCTGTGGCCCTCCTCTGGACGCGCTCATGAAAATGTCATGAAATGAAAATGTTGACTGTACTTCAGCTTCATTCATGAGTGAAAGTTATGAGGAGCTTAGCCTGAGCTGATCTGCTGGGGAGAGTTTGCAGCTTTTAGCAGGGGTAAAGAAGTGGTTGTTAACTAGGAAAATTGAAAAAAGTTAATGAAAATTTCTGTCTGCTGAGTAAAAAAAGAGAAGAAATCTGTAGTGCAGGGCTGTGAAGTATGGGATGAGGGCTTTGACTGACTGAGCCAAGGAGGAAGTATGTCCCAGGAGGAGAGATAACTATGGCCCAGCTCCAGGGAGGTGGGAGACAGAAATGAAAATTTTGTAGAACACTCATACAAAGTCCTGTTGCAGATAATGGGAGTTTGTCCAGGGTCACATGCATTATCTTGCAGGAAGGGGACTCTGAGACCTCAGGAAGAGTTTACACCTAGTACAAGTAACGTAAGAAATATCTGGAAGTGGTACATCTCAGAAGTTCGTGGTTTTGAATCAGAAGCAAACCAGCAGTTGAGAGAGAGAGCATCCAGGAAGATAGGGTAGCAGTTATGATGTTGTGCTGTCAGTACTTCCATTAAAAACCCCAGTGGAATTTAACATTTGGTATCACATCCCCTGCTCCCAAATACCTTTCAGGCTAAAATTTGGCAGACAAATGTTCAGCCTGGAAGCCTGATGTTTTCTGAAATGTGAGTGCAATTGGTTTAGGCACACAGCTTTGCAGTGAGTCTGGAAGGGAAAATAATATCAGTTGATTTCCCATTTGTTTTACAGAGTAATACTTTATGCTTGAAAAGCTTGTTGATGTGGAGAATATCATTAAGTTTTGTAATTAAGCTAAGCTAGACTTCTATTCCTTGCCATGAATCCTGTCAAGATATTTGAGATATATTTTAGAAATGTTGTTGACTTGATTGCTTTGTGAACTATGTTCTTTGTATTTGTGTATCTGAAAATTTCCAACCAGGTAATTTCATTTCAAGACCATTATACATTATGTCTTACTATGATCGCTTTACCTAGCAGAAATTGGCTGTCTGAATGCCTCATTATGCCCCACTACAAAGTGCCAGTGTGATAGCATGAAACCTGAGAGATCTTAATTAAAACTGGAGTGTTCACAGGTCAGAGCTAGGGTTTGAGACACAGCAGTACTACCATTACCACTAAGAATGAGGAAAAAAGACTAAGGTACACAATGCCTACTCTGCTTCTGTCGTTAATAGACCAGTTATCCTTCAGTGTACTCAGCTACAAGAATTATCATAAAGAGGATCTGGGGTCTGCCAGCCCAACTTCGGTACTGGGCAAGTTATGGGGCAGATGATCTTTAGTGTGATCACACAGCATGAGGGGACAACTGGGTGATCAGCCAGCATGGGTTCATGAAAGGAAACTCCTACTTGACCAACCTGATCTCCTTCTAGGATCAGGTGGCACGTTTGGTGGATGAGAGAAAGGCTATGGATATAACCTACTAAGACTTCAGTAAAGCTTTTTACACTGTCTCCCAAAGTATTCTCCTGGAGAAGCTGTCCGCTCATGGCTTGGACAGGTACACTCTTTGCTGGATAAAGACCTGGCTGAATGGTGGGGCGCAGAGGCTGGTGGTGAACGGAATCAAATACAGCTGGTGACCAGTCAGGAGTGATATTTCCATAGAGTCAGTGCTGGGGCCTGTCATAGAATCATAGAATGGCTTGGATTGGTAGGGACCTCAAGGATCATCAAGTTCCAGCCCCGCTGCCACACCACTATCTATCTCAGTAAAAAGTAGATTCCCCTCTTGTTTATAACCCCCTTTTAAATACTGGAAGGCTGCAATAACGTCTCCTTGCAGCCTTCTCCAGGCTGAACAAACCCAGCTCTCTCAGCCTGTTCTCATAGAGGAGGTATGCCAGCCCTTTGATTGCCTTTGTGTCCCTTTTCTGGACCCTCTCCACCAGCTCCACATCTTTTCTGTATTGGGGGCCCCAGACCTGGACACAGTACTCCAGCTGGGGCCTCACAAAGGCAAAGTAGAGAGGGACAGTCACCTACGTGTCCCTGCTGACCATCCTTCTGATGGAGCCAAGGATACCATCGGCCTTCTGAGCTGCAAGAACACAATACTGGTTCATATTTCATCCACTAGGACCCCTTCTCCACAGGGCTGCTCTCAAGATCTTCTCCCAGTCTACATATGCATCTGGGATTACTCCGACCCAAGTGCAAAACGTTGCACTTTGCTATGTTGAACCTCTTTAGGTTCACATGTGCCCAACTTTTGAGTTTGCTGTGGTACCTCTGGGCAGTGTCCCTTCCTTCTAACATATCCCTTGGAGATGCTCAAGAATGAACTTGGTTGGAAGGCACCTCAAGGATCAACCCCCCTGCCACAGGTAGGGTTACTAAACACTAGATCAGGCACTAGATCAGTCTGCCCAGCACCCCATCCAACCTGGTCTTGAACACTTGCAGGGATGGAGCATCCACAAACTTTCTGGGCAACCTGCTCCAGTACCTCACCACTTCCTCATTAAAAAACTTTCCCCTGACATGTAATCTAAATCTCCCACCTTTTACTTTAGGAATCTTGTAGATGTGGCACCTTTGTGCTTATCTATTCTTCATCTTGTTTTCATCTTGAATGGCTATTAAGTATAATGAATTGCAATTTCTTCCCTTTTCTTCTGGTCACAAACAAGGAATTTACTAAAAACCACTGACAAGCACTAGACTGATCCAGAATGTTGCTGTACCTGTTTGACACCCCAGAAAAAGGTGGGACTCCCCAGTCTGGGAGGGAATGGCTGGAGAGGTTTGCGATTGATTTAGAAAATCTAGAAGGCGATGGATAACTGCAATATCTGTCCTAAAACACATTAACTAGATGTTGTGGAAAAACTAAAGATATGCATTGAGGACAAGTTTGAAACAGAATAAGAAAAGCATATCTGGAGCCTTCTGCCTCAGGAGTGGTAAAGTGGAAAAAAGCTGTGACAAAGCCATGTGCAGAATGGGGTACTGAAAGAACAGGACTGTACACAGTGACATCTTTCTTCTTCACACTGCAGTTGACAGAGCACTAGAATAGATTGCCCAGAGAGGTTGTGGAGCCTCATTCTCTAGGGACCTACCTGTGCAACCTGGGCTAGGGAGCTGCTTTGGCAGGAGGGTTGGACTCGATGATCTCTAGAGGCCACTGCCAACCCCTACATTTCTGTGATTCTGTGAATCTGGGCTTAGCAGGACTTGCAAGGTCATGCTCTAAACAGTGTTCACTTTACCACTGCTAGGTCTATAACACTGAGCTAAATAGACCACAGGTCTGACCCACCAGGGCAATTTATAACAGTACTGGGACTGTTATAGATCTCGACTCATATCTTCACTCATTAACAAAGCAGAGATGAGGTCCCTATCTGTAAGGACAGATGGACTGGCCTATGCAGTAAGTTTCTCTTTGAGTGGCTGTGAAAGCAAATGAGTTCACAGGGATGCAGATAGCAGCAGGAATTTGGCTCATTGTGTTTGTTTCTAGTTTTGTATGATGCAGATCTATGTCTGGCAATACCATTGCAGACCTTTCCAAACACAATTCTGTTGTTGTCAGTGCAATGGCAACAGAGATTAATTTGGCTCTTTGTATCTTTTCTGAGCTTATTGAAATATAATTCTAAAATATGTTCTTTCAGCTTTTAATAATATTTTCCTTATTTTTGGAAGATCTGCAGTTTAATAAATATACAGGAGATTGCATACAAGCCTACTTTAGCTAGAGAGCCATGCTTTAGTGCATTCTTAAAAAAATAGTGTTATCAAACAAGCATCAGAATCTATCCTAAATGCATAGATGGAAAAATGTATATTTTCCTCACTGTAACTTTTTTTTTTCTTTCTTTTTTTTTTTTTTTCAAGCCAGTTTCAGGGTGAATCTCTTTTCACTTGACTGTCCTGACTATTCTCTTTCTGCTCCAAACTGATCCACTGTTCTAATGGAATTGGATTACTGCAAATTTGTGTGATTTTTCTTCAAGTTTTCCCTACATTTTTTAGCTATGTAAGAATCTGATCCATGTGGATCTTTTGTATCCATTTTTAATATCGAGCACAGAACAACAGAGCCACTTCACACATGTAAATTACCTAACAAAGTAGCTTGGCTTCTCAGGCATCATGATAAATGGCAACAGGGATTTAGGGAGAAAGATTTTTCTATAACCTTTATGATTTTTGTGGTTCAGCTTCTAATCCTACAGATGACATTTGCATTGCTCATAATGAAACTTGTTGATATAACCAGGAAAACAAAGATTTTCTGGTGAGGTAGAAGAAAGGAAAGAAATGCTTTTTGGGGTACAGTGAATTGCCCATGGTCTCTTGAGACAGCTTTATACATAAATCCATTCTATAAATGTGTTCATACTTATGGAAGCCCACATATTACTTGCTTTGTTGAAACTGGTGGATGCAGAAATGTTTACCAGCCATATCATGACAGTGGGGGCAGTGTTATGGTTCCACATCAAAGCATCATGTAGTGTAGCAAGAGTCAATGAATTAATGCTCTTGTGCTAGTGGTTAGGAGCCGGCGTTCTCACCACCATGGCCCAGGTTCGATTCCCAGACGGGAATATCCAGAATGCAGCTGGAGCATTAACTCTTTTAACTCCCAATACACCACATGATGTTATGATGTGAAATATCAATAATATAACAAAAATCATAAAACCATAACAGGCAGTAATGAAAACCACCTGCTTCCAGAACAGCCTGTAGCAGGCAGCTTACTGTGGAGGAAGATGTTCCATGCTGTCTCCATCAGAGACATGTTTTAAGCAGCTACTTTTTGAGACAAAGCATTGAATTGGAAGTCACTAGACTGACCTGTTTACTGACACCAGAAACTAACACCAACTGTAAGCCTATTCAGACTGAAAAGAAGGCAAAGAGTTATGTGAGTAGAAGGAAATAATATATTTCACGTGATTTCTGAGTCAGGAATAAGTAATTGCATTAATGAAAGAGATAAGGAGGCACTGTGATATCTTTAAAAATGTTCACTGTTGTTCCAGGCAATGAACGGCACAACCAGTTCTCTCCTTTCAGATTTGTGTGTTACTGAACATAGAGAATATGATCTTTCATCACAACATCACATAGCATTAGCATGACAGAGTAGAAAGCTGCCCAGAGGGGAGATAAACTCACAAAATAATTTTTCTTCCAAGACATAAGTGAGGTCCTTTTTTGATAACCTCAACCCTTCTAACAACTGTTCTGCTTCATCTCTTTCCCATAGGAGGTACAATTTGCCAACATCTTTCACTCTTACGCTTGCTGGGTAAGAGATACGCTATATATGTATTTTTTTTCCCAGCAAAGTCACTTTTACCCAAAAGGTAAACTTCAATTCAAAGGAAAAAGAGAAATCATTTAGTCTGAACAGTAACATCCTATTATCTTTTAATAGTGAAATTACTAAAGCTTTCCTTTCTTCTCTGAAATGAAACAACCTACAGATAAAAACTCTTATTCCATCACTATTCTATTTATATTCCTACATTTCTTAATTAGTTGATGCTTCAAAGGCAAAAAGTCAAACCTAGAAGAGTATTACATATCAAAAACTGCTGATTTCAGTCCTGTTGTCTTGGTTTGACTGTATCTTGGTTTGACCGTAACTGTTGCTGACACATTAAAGAGGAGTATTGGCATCTCCCTGCACTTTGGCCACAACAATCCCAGGTAACGCTACAGACATGGGGCAGAGTAGCTGGAGGACTGTGTAGATGGAATGGACCAGAGCGTACTGGCCGATGCTTGGCTGAACATGAGTCAGCAGGGTGCCCAGGTGGCCAAAAAGGCCAATGACATCCTGGCTTTAATCAGTAATGGTGTTGCCAGCAGGAGGAGGGAAGCAATTGTCCCCCTGTACTCAGCACTGGTGAGGCTGTACCTTGAGTACTGTGCTCAGTTTTGAGCCCCTCACTGCAAGAAAGACATCAAAGCATGCCCAGAGAAGGTCTGTAAAGCTGGTGAGGGGTCTTGAGCACAGACCTTCTGAGGAACAGCTGAGGTAGCTGGGATTGTTCGGTCTGGAGAAGAGGAGGTTCAGCAGTGACCTTACTGCTCTCTATAACCACCTGAAGGGAGGTTGTAGTGAGCTGGGGGTCAGCCTCTTTGCTCTTGTAATTAGCGATAGGACTAGAGGGAATGGCTTCAAGTTTCACCAGGGAGAATTCAGACTGGATGATAGGAAATACTTCTTCTCTGAAAGAGTGGTCAGTACTGGAATGGGCTGCCAGGGAGGTGGTGGAGTCACCAACCCTGGAGGTATTTAACGAACGTTTAGACATTATGTCAAGGGACATGGTTTAGGGAAAGCTATTGGTGACAGGTAGACAGTCGGACTGGATGATCTTGTAGTTCTTCTCCAATCTTGGTGTTTCTATGTTCTATGACACAAATTGAGCATTTAAGCTGTGCTTCTGGATGTGTCCAGTACAAGAGTATTAGGAAGAGGAGTATGCAGACAGTTTATTTTTCTCTACAGATACACTTATAGCTATAAGGTGCATTACTCAAGCCAAGCAGTGTTTAGTGTAGTCTCATTCTTGTTTTGATTTGTGAAATACATCTGCAACAAATGGCTTTCTCTATCTGCTCCTCCAAAGGACTTTGTTGGTTGCTTTTCTTCACTTTGGTTTCTCATGCATTTAATGTATTTCTTTGTATATTATTTTACTGGAGATAATCTCCTTCCTTCTGGTGGATGGTTTCCTTCATCTGATCCTTGCCCTCACCTGTTCTGACTGTCTTTTGCACTGTCCTTGATTTGCATCTTGTCTCTCACTGTTTCAGCTTGCTATATGTGGTGTAAAACTTTTGTCTCTTCTTCACCTCTTGAATCTTGCCTTTGCCTGTTTGACAACAATGGTCCCAAAGCACTGTGTCTGTAATGGGACCCCCAGGCTGCATGGGTAATGCAGAAATGTTGTGCACAGAGAACAGGATGATGGATTAAGATTATCTTCTGATTATTTAAATTTAGCAGCAGAAAAACTGATTGTGAGTGTGTGAAATCATCTGAAATTGAGCTGATTGTCCTCTAGCTTTGGAAGCTTTGGAAGCTGAATTTAGGAGGAAGGAGCAGGAACATGGATCTTAAAATAAGTGCAGTGTGGGATCCTTTGGGTAATAGTGTGAGCGTAGTTCAGCTCTATTTGTATGTGAAACCATACTGGTTCAACCAGTTTAAGGAATACGAAGAAAAGGTAAAATCTAGATTTTTCATCATGTATTTTGAATAGCTGGAGAGGGAAAATACTTTAGAAGGCAGACAATAACATAAGCATTGTCTTTTCACTCTGAAGTTCTGTTGTCCCAGCAGAAACTTGCACCTGGACATCTCAGAATGTGAAATACAAAACGGCAGAGAAGCAGCTTTTCTCTTTACTCTCTGTTCTGCACAGTTGGTAACTGACCTCCAGCACTTCTTAGATGTGTGGGAACTTGCTTGTGGATTCAGATCACCAAGAGAAAGAAAACAACTGTTCTTTCAGTCCAAGGATGAGTTGGATGTAATATCAGCCATGTAACACCAGCCACTCTTTTTAGGATGGTCATGGTTCAAGGAGATAGTTCACAGGTTTGAAATGTTCATCTGCAACTCCCCTGTCCTACAGCTTGAACATCTGTGTCCAAACCCCAGTGGCACTCACTGGTAAACGAGCACCCAATTCCCTGACTGTTTTGGAAATAACAACTCTCACTTGCTGCTGCATGTGGTAAAACAGAATCACTTATGATTGCTTTTGTTTTTCAGCCTGCAAAACTGTGCTACACCTGATTTCACTGTAAATGTCAGGAATAATCCTTGGCAGTTGTTTAATGGGATCCACAATTTGTAGCCCAGAGAAAGGATTCACCTTTCTATTCACTTCTCTACAGAGAACAGCAATGATTTTGCTTAATTTTCTCCTAAGGTGAAAGTTGATGGGATCTCTAAGAATGATTGCAGATTTCCTGTTGATGCTAGTAGTACTATTCCTTCAAACAAAGCAGCAAACTCAGCATTCAGAACTTCTGCGTAGAATTCATTTTAAATCCTACCACTCATACTCTCATTCTTGATGCCCCACCAGCTGAGTTACTGCATAATGCACTGCTGCTGCAGCTCCTCAGTAACCAGAGCTGTTTGCTCATCATCTGGCAACAAGTCTTATGTTACTTTGAAAGTAGATCCTATTACAGCTGATTATTTTACATAAATAAAGAAACCAAATTTATGTTGCAGTTCCATGCTGGGAGACCAATGCAGGTGTCTGATCAGCTATTCCAGTCAAACGTTCTTGAAATGAAGTCTTGTTTTCTCAGTTACAGCATTTTTAGGCTTTCAGCTCTCTGAGATTCAGAAGTTAGTGATGGTGCCTCATGTGGGTTATTATTTGATTTTTTCTGACATCAGTTCTGCTTTGGGCGCAGTAAACCAGGCTCTTCAGGAAGGAGTCTGTAAGGGTGCAGAGTTGTCTGAAGCACCGTTCAAGTGGACTTCAGCTTTCATTAGCCAAGTTTACACTGAATTTTGTGTTCAGACTCAAGACTGTTTTTTATTTTGGAACCTGAAACATAATCATGGTTCAAATTTATTCTAACACCTTTTTTTGGTTCATGTTTGTATGATAAAATCCAATGCTTTCTGAAGTAATGTCCATATTCTGTAGCTTTGTTGCAAGCCTTATTGCTTAGAGGACAGCAGTGCTAGAGAATAACACCATAACACTTATCTGATGTGGGGCAGGCCCTGAGAGATATTTTTATCATTTGATATTGTACATACTCCATGAAACTATTTTCAGAACATGCTTGTATTTGTTTGGTATATTTATGTGAGAGATGCTACAGTTACTCTAACATTTGAGCTCCACATATGAGCTATCTATATGTATGAGTCTGCACAAACTGTACGTTGTCCCCATATACACCCTGAAGCAACTGAGAAGAGAACAGGCGTTGGACTATGGTTGTTTTAACTGAAATACTTAATAATTAGACAGAAGAATGGAGTTATTAAACTTACTTCAGACCAGCACTGTTGCTGCTGAGACAATTTGCTCAGCTCTGCTTGGTTTATATCATTGCCTTTTAGATGGAACTAGAGATGGAGAAGCAGAGATGCATTGCCTTCCCACGCAGTGAATCCATGCATGTTTAATTTACAGGTCTTTTATTCCAGAGTTCAAGACCTTTCCCAGTCCTCCTCAGGAAACCAGGTTACATCTACCCCAGGAATACAAGACAAACTTCCAAACTCCAGTACTGCAGAACCCTGGTCACATCCCAGATGTGCACTGGTGTAAGGTCCACAGTGTGTGACCAAAAAGCATATGTTCTGTACAGATTTTAGTCTCAGTGAACAAGAAATCAAACACCCATGATATACTGCAATTCAGCCTCCAATCCCCATTCCTGCATAGGTTATCAGTTGTAGAGATGTAGGAGAGCAATGCCAAGAACAATCATCCTTGGAGCTTTATTGACTTGTAGCAGAGATTTTTTTACATTGTAGTGCCCTCCTCAACTTTGAATGTCAACATGGGTGCATCTGTGCTTGAAATAAGCAGGAGCACAGCCTGTACCAATGCACAGGTAAGCAGAGAACAGCAGGGTGTGCTTCAGTCGCACTTGGAACAGTGACACTGTGCCCTTAGCAAGGAGAGCTTCCCTGAGGGGGTGGCTGTGATCCCAAGGTGAACAGAATTGTTCTCAGACCAGAGGCCTTGATGTTTGAACTTGCACACACAGTCTTGAAAGCCCCAAACACCTCTAAAATATGCAAATAAGTTTCACAGTTAAAACTGATCTTGCATTGGGCTTCCCTTTACTTACCTTGCTCTTCCTTATGATAGTGAGGATGGAGGAAGAAACTGGGGAAGTTGAGGAAACATTTTTTTTTGTGGGATGCCTTCCTGTAGGAAAGGTCAGGCAGTTCAACAGCTCTCCCGCCATCTCCTGCTGTCATTCTTCCTTAGGTGCTTCCTGCCTGCAAGACAAAGGAAGGAGGGAGTGCCGAAGAAAGAATGTGCTATAGGAGGAGAATTTAGAAGCATGGGAAGGTTTCCTAGAAATCTGCTGTTTTAAACTATCTCTCCACTGCCCTCTATTCTGTGGCACCAGGCAGCTCTCACTGCATACCCTGTTTGTAGGCAGCTGAAGGGCCTGGCTGGAGTTATGGTAGGGAAAATCACTTTTAGGGGTGGGGTGAGACATCTGCTTCTCCTCCAGATTTATGGCTGCAGTGAGTGCTCCTGTCATCTCTCACTCTGCACCTGCACCTCCAGCCACTTCTCCACTGTTGTTATTTCCAAGCAATAATGGATTTCATCTGTCTCCTGGTGCAGTCTGGGACTCCTCCAGGTGCATGCTTCGGCTCATGGGATGTCCTCTGGCCAAGAATGGCCCTCTGCCTGCTGCCTGAATATGTTTACTTTAAGAAGGACCTGCCAAGAATATATATTGTTTTGTATTGATGGTGTTTTTACATTGTAGATAGCAGTAGATAGCATAGGCAATGTTTTTATTAGTGCTACAAAGATGGACAAACAGATGGAGAGCCAAGACCTGAGTCCTGGCTACTGCAGAGGTGGCTGAGGGAGAAGGATTCTTAGCAAAACTGAAGATGGAAGTCCTACAGGTGGGTCTCTTGTCCTCAGATCTTCCATATTCAGCCGGAATGTGATTTCTACTGGAACTAAGGGCTTGCACCAGCGTGACTCATACGCACCTGGATACAGTTTGACGTTAATGTTGTACTTGTCACCTGATGAGAGTTGCAAGGCTGTTCCATAACTTGCTGGTTAAAGCCATTGAACTTGGAGTGAAATTCAGCCTGCAGCAAAGCCTTTTAGTTGCTCACTCAGGGTCAAGACTGCCTTGTTTCACAGGTCAGCCTTCAGCATACACCCAGATAAAACCACAGTGCCCAGAGGGGTGATTTATTGTGCTACAAATCCTATGACAGAGCACTTGCTACTCAGTTCTGTGAATAGTGGAAAGGCAAAAGCTCCTTAAGTACTTGGATAGACCTGTTACTCTCCACACAGTTCTTCCAACTCCTATTATCTTCTACTTTGTAAAGCTTTTTCAATTTGCCACTTAATGTGAGGGATTGCTCCCACCACCCATTAAAGGGTTTAGCCCCAGCACTCCAGGAATCTCAGGCGCAGAGCGGGCTGGAGGTAAGCATTCAGCTGAAAAGCTTAGAATCATTATGGTTGGAAAAGACCACTAAGATAATCTAGTCCAATAACTAACCTACCCCTGCCATGCCAACTAACCATGTCCCTCAGTGCCTCATCTCCATGGCTCTTGGAAACATACTGGGGGACTCCATCACCTCCCTGGCAGCCTGTGCCAGTGTCTTATCACAGTTATGGAGAAGAAATGTTTCCTAATATCCACTCTAAACATCCCCTTGCATATTACCTCCCTGGGCATTACCTCTCATCCTTTCATCCTGCCTTCACCATAGAATCATAGAATGGTCTGGGTTGAAAAGGACCTCAAAGATCATCTAGTTTCATGCCCCTCCTGTGGGCAGGGTCACCAATCACTAGAGCAGGCTGTCCAGAGCCACATCCAGCCTTGCCTTGAATGCCACCTGGGATGGAGCATCCACAACCTCTCTGGGCAACCTGTTCCAGTGTGTCACCACCCTCTGAGTGAAAAACTTCTTCCTAACATCCAGCCTAAATCTCCCCATCTTAGTTTAAAACCATTTCCCCTTGTCCTATCAATATCAACCCATGTAAACAATTGTTCCCCTTCCTGTTTATATGCTCCCTTCAAGTATTGGAAGGCCTCAATGAGATCTCCCCAGAGCCTTCTCTTCTCCAAGCTAAACAAGCCCAGTTCCCTCAACCTTTCCTCATTGGAGAGGTGCTTCAGCCCTCTGATCATTTCAGTGGCCTTCCTCTGGACCCGTTCCAAGAGCTCTGTGTCTTTCTTGTGCTGAGGGCCCCTGGCCTGGACACAGGACAGCAGATGGGGCCTCACAAGAGCTGAGTAGAGGAGGACAATCACCTCCTTCTCCCTGCTGGCCACCCCTTTTTTTCTGCAGCCCAGGATATAGTTGTTGCTCCTGGATGCAAGCGCACACTGCTGACTCATGTCCAGCTTCTCATCCACCAAGNAACATACTGGGGGACTCCATCACCTCCCTGGCAGCCTGTGCCAGTGTCTTATCACAGTTATGGAGAAGAAATGTTTCCTAATATCCACTCTAAACATCCCCTTGCATATTACCTCCCTGGGCATTACCTCTCATCCTTTCATCCTGCCTTCACCATAGAATCATAGAATGGTCTGGGTTGAAAAGGACCTCAAAGATCATCTAGTTTCATGCCCCTCCTGTGGGCAGGGTCACCAATCACTAGAGCAGGCTGTCCAGAGCCACATCCAGCCTTGCCTTGAATGCCACCTGGGATGGAGCATCCACAACCTCTCTGGGCAACCTGTTCCAGTGTGTCACCACCCTCTGAGTGAAAAACTTCTTCCTAACATCCAGCCTAAATCTCCCCATCTTAGTTTAAAACCATTTCCCCTTGTCCTATCAATATCAACCCATGTAAACAATTGTTCCCCTTCCTGTTTATATGCTCCCTTCAAGTATTGGAAGGCCTCAATGAGATCTCCCCAGAGCCTTCTCTTCTCCAAGCTAAACAAGCCCAGTTCCCTCAACCTTTCCTCATTGGAGAGGTGCTTCAGCCCTCTGATCATTTCAGTGGCCTTCCTCTGGACCCGTTCCAAGAGCTCTGTGTCTTTCTTGTGCTGAGGGCCCCTGGCCTGGACACAGGACAGCAGATGGGGCCTCACAAGAGCTGAGTAGAGGAGGACAATCACCTCCTTCTCCCTGCTGGCCACCCCTTTTTTTCTGCAGCCCAGGATATAGTTGTTGCTCCTGGATGCAAGCGCACACTGCTGACTCATGTCCAGCTTCTCATCCACCAAGATCCCCAAGTCCTTCTCCACAGAGCTGCTCTTGAGGAGTTCTCCCCCCGGTCTGTATAGATACCTGGGATTGCTCCGGCTCAAGTGCAACACCATGCATGCCTCTTCAAGAACAAATGAAAGAAAAGAATCGGACAGATTTGAAGAATTAAGCCATCTGTAATGACCTTATTAGCAAAATACATAAGAAATGCAGAATACGAAGCAATTGTTTTTCCTCCTTTCCTTTCCTTTCCTTTCCTTTCCTTTCCTTTCCTTTCCTTTCCTTTCCTTTCCTTTCCTTTCCTTTCCTTTCCTTTCCTTTCCTTTCCTTTGCTTTCCTTTCCTTTCCTTTCCTTTCCTTTCCTTTCCTTTCCTTTCCTTTCCTTTCCTTTCCTTTTTTTTCTTTTTTCCACCAGACGTTTATCACACAGAAGAAGACAGATCTGAGATTTAGGAGAAGATAACACAGTAAAAATCTTGTCTTCATAGATATACTATAGTGCATTGTATAAACCCTGGAGGGTGGTTCTGCTCCTGCTGCATATGAAAACCAGATAATAAATTAACCAAACTGGATCCATCTAAGTGTTGCTCAGTAATCTGCAGGAGAGTCTTTGTGCATCGAAGGCTGAAGTACATTAAAGCAAGTGTTAGTTTTTAAAATATCCTTAAAAATATAATTTGAAGTGTCCAGTTATTTGTTTAGTGTTGGGGCTCAGCCTCTCCAAGATCATTCTAGCAAAATTTTCTATTTCATGTGTGTGTTTAGAGACTGTCACATATGCAGACTTGTACTTGAACCAACTGTGGTAGAGGAGACAGGAATGAGCTGTACCAGGGGTACACTGCTGTGGCCTGCTGTGCTGGGGGATGATGGACCCTCTATGCTCATTGGTTTTCCCTCTAGATGCACAGAGTCTGAAACAAGCAGTGCTTTCAGCTGCTGGAACATGGCTCTTCACAGTGGCAGGCAGTGACTCTCCTTTTTCTGTCCTTTCTCACCTACAAGATGGGGCATTCCAGATGAAATTGATGTACATAATAAAGGACAAAATATTTTCCCCATTGTGTTGGAATGCATCTAGAGCAGGGAAACTGCGCTACGAGCAAGAAAAAAAGAGAAATAACAAGGTAGGGCCATCTGCAGTGCAGCAAAGGAAACAAAACACACCAGGAGAGGCATCCTGAAGTATGCTTCCTGCATGTACTGAATGCTTTAAAAAAAGATGTTTTTCCTTTCAAAAACAGTGAACCCACTGGCATCACAATCTCTTATTTTTTGGGTCGAGTGATACATTCCTGCCTTCGTAGGACACTTTGCTGCAGCTGAGATGGCATTCAGCTGTGGTTACTATGACAAACACAGAAAAACTGGCATGTGGTGGGTTTGGATGAATATGCAATCAAGTTTCGGGAGAAAAATATCTACAAAAATGAATCAGATGTTGCCTTGCATCTCTGCACGCTCAGTGGTCCATGGTACTGAAAATAAACAGTGTTTATAAACATTTTATGGGTCAGTATAAAAACATACTGCATTTGACTTTGTAATTTCATAGGATGCTTTTCAGATTGTGTTCCTGTAATATATATATATA
>VXAB01013334.1:0-31198 GCA_013399175.1 Odontophorus gujanensis
GGGAAAGGTTCTGCACTAGAGGGTGTCGGGCACTGAACTGGCTGCCCAGGGCAGTGGTCATGCACCCAAGCTGTCAGTTCAAGATGTGTTTGAACAGCGCTCTCAGACATAGGGTCTGATTTTTAGGTTGTCCTGTGTGGAGCTGGGAGTTGGATGTGGTGATCCTTGCTGTTCCTTTCACTCGGGATATTCTTTGAACTATCTGTGAATGCTCTACGTGGAAGTTTCCAGACCTGGCAGGTTCTCACCGTCTTACATTTTCTGGCATTTAGTCCGAGGACATTTTAGACGTGCTACAGAGGACTTCAGCTTTAGCTGTGCTGGAACTAGATTTCTCTTACACGCACAAGAGAAAATGAAATGCCAGCTTGCATTATTGCTGGCACAGATTTTGCATTTCCATGCACTTATTATCTGAAGGGCCCCATCAGAAGGCCAGCAGTTATACCACCTTCGAGTTTTCCTATTCAGTCCACGGTGTTCTAATACAGCACAGCATTCACTAGCCACTTACCTTAGGAATAGATACAACACTTCCTGAAAGATGAGCGAAGTGGTTATTATACAACGTGAATATCTGCCACCAGGATAAATCTATAATTAGGATATCCACTTCTGGACTTTTTCCAAATACATCTAAACAGTTACGCCAATTACTGGCATAATTGTAAATGAATCAGAATAAGCATCAGCAAATGATTCAAACTGGAAGTTGTACATTTTGCCTGGCTAATTATACTGCTTAAAAAACAGCTGACAGGAGATGCCTGCTACCTGCTGACTAGAGAATGCAAAGGGTTCTTTATGCTAATACTGAACACTATTAATAAATATGATATTTATATAGAGATATATAAATATCTTCAGAGAGTGATCAAGACTGGTTATTTTAGCATCTAGAATATTCCTTGTCTATTGACTTTGGTGACCAAGTGTTGGTGGGAACACCTTCGCAGTAACTTAACAGAAAATGCAAATGCTTTCTTTTCTCATTACTTTGAACACTGAATTCTGAGTACAACTCCAAATAGTGTTTGCTTTTAGGGTTTCATCTACCCATACAAGCAAATCCTGTTGAGACAGGCAGAAAAAATATAATTTTAAAGAGTTCTTTGGCAATTACTTTATGCCCAATTAAAGTAAGAATTATTTCTGAGTTCTCTATCATTTTACACCTCTCCCCTTCATCTTTAGAGTATTTGACCTTATTATTGATTTTGGAATGATATAAATAAGTCTTTGTCTTTTGTTTTCCTTTTTTTTTGTTTGTTGGTTTGTTTTTGTTTTCTCTTTTTTGTTTTTGTTAAGGAGGCTTTAAAGTAGTTATTTGTCATGTATTTTTTTTTGCCATGATCATTTACAAAAACTCACAGAGAACAGGGAACAGGTAGTATTGACAGCTAATAATACCAGATTGATGTCACACTCAATAGAATAACTTTCATTTTGCAGCTGACCCCTTTCAACTTGACTAATATAATGAGCTGTGCCTGCTCCCTCACTACCAGCTGGTTCAGTCCCACATAAGATGACAGCAAAGGCTGATGAGGGGGAAGCAGCAGTGAGAAAGCAGAGACTAAAGCTCTTTCTGCCTCATTTTTGGCATTGTTTGCTTAGCTGTGCAGCTCAGCAGAAGCAGAAGTGCTTCCCAGATGCCTCCTCAAACAACAAGTGTTGATGCATCCTTGTCACTCCCAGGTGTCAGGGGAATCAGCACATCTGTAACCCCTAGTAGCAAAGTTACAGATCAAAGAAGCTTGTTAACAACAATGAGGAGTACCAGGCTCATCATGATCTCTTACCTCTATTTTGCTTCCCATCAAAAGAGCTGAAATTACAACACATGTAGTGTATGAATGGAGGTAGAAGCATCTCCATGGATGTCTGTAACAACGTGCTGTTTCATAGCAGAGAAGAGGTAAGTCTGCCAAAATATGGGGTTAAGGAGAGTTCACAGACCAGTTAAATTTCTGGAATTATCCAGAAATAAATTCAGCCTATGACTTTTTCCACCTTGTACCTTTGAAAATAGAGAGAGGCAAGAGAAGAGAAAGAGACTCATAGGGATAACTAAGAAACAAAACATTCAAATTAACTTTTTTTCTTACTAATGATGTGTGTAAAAATAAGCAGAATTACTTTTGGCTCTTGCCTTATATGGTTTATCTCAGATGGATATGGAATATAGGGGAATGATAATTATCATTAGGTACCCGTTTACAATTATTTGTCCACAACAGCACTTCATATCTACAGGCTGCACTCGTATATTGACATCCAATAGTTTCAGATATTTTTCTGAAGTTCACTGTGTAATCTGATAATTTAGAACATAAAACTAATACATGAGAGTCTTTGTGTTAGATCTCTTGGGTATACTTATGCACAAGAACTACCCAATAATTCAATTAGATCTTTTTTTTTACATTTTCCTGTCTTTTTTTTTTCCCCTCTTCATGTTAAAAATTGTCTTTAGCCTATTAACAGCATTTCAGAGACACCCACACTCTGCTATGTTGTGCTTCAGAGTAAAATATCTTCAATCAAAGACTTGCTTATTTTCTTATCCTGGTAAGGAAGCCAATCTCTGCTCAGAGAAATCTGCATGTAAAGCAATTTAAGCAAAAAATAAAATAAAAAAAAATCTTATCATAAAAACCCTTGTTCTTTTTGGAATATTTCTTATGCTCATTTTTTAACAGTTGTACATAGCTCCACCAGCTTAGGCACAGTGGAGTCTTTTGATATGGCTGCAATATCTGTGCTTTTGCAGAGCTTTTTCCTGCTCTGTGATGCCTTCTGGCTCTGATGTCTGCATGCTGGAGAGCTGTGCTTTGAAAGTAAGTAACAAAGAGAGGGGTGAAAAAAAGAGAATCTACTTTGAGATGAGGAGTTTAGATTTAAAAAAAAATAAAAAATAAAAAAGAGAGAGCCAGATAAAGCAGAACTCAGATATGAATGGAAGAGGTTGTGAAATACTTATACAGTGTCATGGACCACTCTGCAAAATTCTTGTCCTTATTGCAGTGATTCCAGAGTTTCACTTTTTTTGTATTCCTGAGAAGAAGAGAGACGATCAAGAATAAAATCATGACTGCATGAATATTCCGTTGCACGTTGTCATGTAAACTATCGCTTTCTAATCCTTGAAAGCTTTTACTCGTTATTCTGAAAAATATAAAAAAAAAAAAAAAAAAAGTTACATCATAGCATCACAGAACTGGTGGAGTTGGAAGGGACCTCTAGAAATCACTGAGTCCACCCTCCCTGCCAAAGCAGCTCCTTAGCCCAGGTTGCACAGGTAGGCGTCCAGGCGGGTCTTGAATGTCTCCAGAGAAGGAGACTCCACCACCTCTCTGTGCAGCCTGTGCCAGTGCTCCGTCACTGCACTGTGAAGAAGACAGTGCTGCAGACAAGCTTTTCTGCTACTGGTGATTTGAAAGATGAGGAAGGTGTCTGGGGAAAATAGTGTATGAAATCACCAGAAGAGTTAGTAATTCATATTTCTGGATATCAAAATAAAAGGAAATGTCACCTTCCTCTACTGAAAAACATAATAAATCAAAAGAAATAGAATAGAAAAGTAAATAGAAAAAAAATGGAAATAAAAAGTTTAAGAAAAATTGCTTGAGTAAAGCATAAGAAGTGTAATGAAGGAGTTTCCAGTGGGTAAATATGAAGTAGTAGAGAAATTTGTGAAGAAAAGTGAAAATAAATAATGGGAAATTTTTGAGTAGCAAAGATGGAAAAAGGATGACAATAAACACCTCTAGAGAGAAAGAAGTGCAGGAAAGAGGGCTGACCTGAAGAGGGATGCAAAGTGTCACTTACACCTAAAAGGGACTGTGAATGTCTCAGTGAAGAAAAACGTACGGAAGCAAAAAGGATTGAAACATACCAGGAATTATGGAAACGTATAGTATCTGTACTAAGAAATACAAGGTCGAAGATAGAATAGGAAAGAAACAGTGGAAATCAAGAGTGAATGCTGTCTTGGAAGGATGTGGACAGTTTGAGTAGTTGGGACGGTAAAATACTTATGAAGGGATGATTTTTAGGAAATGGTGATTCTGAGAAAGAGTTAAGGATGCAAAGTGAGAGTACTGAAGAAATATATCATCTTGATCCACTCCTTTCACATCCCATCCCTTCTTCCTGCCACTTTGCATCATTTCTGTCATTTCTATGCTTTCACTACGATCTCACCTAAGCTTCCCTTCTTCATCGTTATCAGACCTGTTTCTTCAGCCCACCAGATGTCTCCCTCAGCTCCTATCCATTGATATGAACAGAGCCTGACCTGGCCCTGCAGGTTGAACTAAGTTGAAAGGTGATGTATTACAACACCTCATTGTTCTGTCTCACAGAAAGGGACAACGTAGTCTGTTAGGTCCTATGCTCTGCTATAAGGACTATCTTCCATGGTGGAGGAAAGAGACAACTCAGGAGGAAGTTTTCCTCCTCTATTAGCTGTTCAGAAAAGGAGCTCTAGGATTTCCAGATGTTTTCTCAGTAAAGGATGAGCTTTTCTTAAAATAGAGACTCCCCAAAATGTTCTCATATCAGTTTTGGGGAGGGGATAATTTGCAGAGTAGTTGCCTCCTTCCCTAGGCAAATTTGTAGTGAGAATTGAGATGGAGTGAATAAAAAGCCTGTACGAATCTGTTCCCAGAACTGAAGATCACAGAAGTACAAACACAGGAAGGCACAACTGATATGCAAGATGAAAATGTGTGGAATTGGTGACAGGATGAGGGGAAATGGCCTTAAGTTGCACCAGGGTAAATTTTGGTTGGATGTCAGGAAACACTTCTTCACAGAAAGGGTTGGTAGGCATTGGAATAGGGTCCCCAGGGAGGAGATTGAGTCACCATCCCTGGATGTGTTTAAAAACGGTTTGAACATGGAGCTCAGGGACATGATTTAGTGGGGGGTTGTTAGAGTTAGGGTAGTACATTAGGTCGTGGTTGGACTCAGTGATCTTTAAGGTCTTTTCCAATCTGAGTGATTCTATGATTCTATGAAAAAAGAAACAATAATATTATAAATGTGGAAGTAATAAATGAGACAAGCTTGAGCTAAGGGAAAAGATGAAAATAAGTGACCAGCCTTCTCAGTGTCTGTCATACAGGACCTTCCAGCCAGTCCACTTTTATATACTACTTTGCCACTTCCTAACCTTCCACATCTCTCTGCTTCCTATTACTCACAGTAAATGGTATTAATAATCCACAAGAATACCCATCTCAGCTACTTGCAGTACTACTTCCTTCAGGAGCTTTCTCTGTAACACTCCAAATCCCAGAGAGACAAGAGAACAAAACAATGATCAGATTATAATAAGCATTATTCACTTTAGACTGCACATAGTCAGAATGCAGAAAGCTGAATTAAGAGCTTTAACAGCGGAAAATCATATCTGCCCACGCTATGTTCCTGGTGGAGAAAAAAAAAAAAGCCCCTACAGCATCCCCTCCAATTTTCTACCATTTTCCCATGTGATCCTAGAGCCTTTGCAACATATAAAACATGAATTGCAATGCAAAGGATCTTCTGTTTATGAGTGATAATGACAAATCTGCTTCACTTTTATATAACTGTGGTTATGGAGTAAAAAATAGAGGTATCAAACATGCTGATAATAAAGGAACAAATATTGTGGGTTTCGGGTGTTTTTTCTATGTATGCACAAGGAAAAAGCATTTTTCTCAATATATTTTATACACGTTACTTTCAGAGTCAGGAATGTAGAAACAATCTAATACATAAATGAAGTCCATAGATTTTTAATATTAGCTATTCATTTTAAGTCAGTGAAAGTAAAATACTTGCAACTTAAGCTCAACTGGACAATTCATGAAGTATTTCTAAAAGCTGTGGAAGAAAATAGAAGCCTGAAACAAACTAACCAACAGAGCAGAGTATAAGCAGAGCCTGCAGACAACTGGCAGTATTTTTCAGCTCCTTACCACAGCCTAAATTCCATTAGCATGAGACTTGGAAGGACACAGCTGTTATTCTTTAAGAACTAAAGCACTTGGCTGGCCTCCTAGCTCTTGAACAAAGTGTTCAGGACTCACATGGCAACACTTTGCTGCTTATAATGAATCTGTTTAATTTAAATTATTTTTCTAAAGGAGGAAAGAAAGGAATGAGTAATGTTTGAGAAGCATCTGTGAAGGATCTACGTTTTTTTCTAAAATCTGTCTTCTTAGATTGTTTCATCCATCATCTACGGAACTGGAAAGCAGCACAAACATGTGGAAATACTGTAGGTAAAAGGTTGCAATGTCTAGAGGTTTGTTTAGCTTCCTGATATAGTGTCTTATGGAGAGTTTACAGAATAAGTGTGAATAAAACTAAGTTTGTGTTCAGCCTATCCACAGCAAAATGATTAAAAATACTGGCAAAGCTTTTCTTTTTTTGAGCCACCTGTATGTTGAATTGAACATACATGTAAAGAATTCAGACCTTCCTGAATGGGATTTTAGTGTAATCTAGAGATTTCATAAAATCCAGATTTGGAAGTGGAAAGATAGCCAAGGGTGGAAAATAAACCAAGCTGGTAATACTATCTGAGGAGACAAAACAAGTATTAAGTAAAACCAAGTGTGTCTGAATCTATCCATGAAATAGTGTACCAAGAAAATGACAAAAATGAATTGTAGAAAAAATTCCCTTTCACTCTTTAGGCAAGAAAAAAAACATATTGACATATCTGAGTGGCTACATACCTCATACTAGGATCAGTGTGTTAATATGAATCCTATGTAAGCTTTCACGGAGGGTTAGTAAAGCAAGAAAAATTACTATGCAAATTTACTTTAAGCATGAATAGGAAAGGTTCTGTGATCAGGTGAGTAGGCTTTATGCTCTGCATTCAATGCCCTTCATTAGTCAAGTTTTTCAATGTACTTATAGATAGTACAACCTGTAAGTGTAAAATAAATTAGCTAGATAGGTAAAAATTTATATAAACTATCCTGAGTTTTCATTCAAAACCTAACTAGAATCCTCTAATTTTTTAAACTATTTTCACGGACTATAAAGTGTGGTGTGTGGTATTTCCACATCTTTGTACTGTTTGCTGATGTACTTGTTAGGCAAAGCAAATCTACGGAGACAGACTTAGAATGTTTGAGTTCATGGTTCATGGGCCTCAGTTTCCCTTCTTCTTCTTATTATTATTATTATCGTAGAATCAGAGACTCATAGAACCCTTAGAGATGGAAGGGACCTTTAAAGGTCATCTAGTCCAACTCCCCTGCATAGTACAGGGACATGCACAGCTAGCAGGTTACCCAGGACTTGATCCAGTCTCTCCTCAAAAGTCTCCAGGGACAGGACAACAACCACATCTCTGAGCAACCTGTTCCAGTGCCTCACCACCCTCACTACTGAATCATGAGAACAGCTTCTCTGTAGTAAAGACAACTGCAAATCATCTAGATGGTTGTCGCAGCACCTCAATGTCTCTGTTTATGGTTGTAAAGATAAGCAGAAATAGAAGCAAGTAGTTTTTTGGGGTACACCGTGAAGGACGATAATACTTGTACATGGCAACAAAGGTGCTACTCCCTGTTGATTTATCTGTTGGGCCAGATGTGTTACACAGAGAACAAAACTTAGAAATGAGGGTGTGCATAAATCAAACTAATAAGCTTGTCGATAAGAAAGCAGAATGGACATCCTGTTGTCCCAACAAGATAACCAAACAGATGTCTCTCTTCAGGAATGATGAGGAGATCTCCCCCTTCAAGGTTTGAAAATTTACAGCAAAATTGACCCGTAGGTTTAATCCACTCGATAACCAGAGTTTGGAATGTGATGAATATGCATGTGCTATACCTCTAAATATGTATTTGTTTCTCCATTTGGTGTGGATGTTTGGTGGAGAGATCCCCTATGCACCCAGCGCTGTAAAAAAAAGAAATACCTGCTTGACATATTTCATTGGTGTGTCAAGTTACTTGTCGGATTTCTCAGTATCACTATAAAAGACTTTTTCCTTATATCCAACTTAAATCTACCCACTTTGAGCTTGAAGCCATTTCCCCTGGTTTTATCACCACTGATCCTGGTGAAGAACCTGTACCCTTCTTTCTTATAGCACCCCTTCAGACACTGAAAGGCCACTATCAGTCATCTCAGTGCCTTCCCTTCTCCAGGCTGAACAGCCCCAGCTCTCTCAGCCTGTACTCACAGGAGAGGTGTTCCATTCCATGGATCATTTTTGTGGCTGTTCCCTGGACATGCTCCAGGAGGTCTCTGTCTCTTCTGTACTGAGGACTCCACATCTGGATGCAGTATTCCAAGTGTGGCCTCACTTGAGCAGAGTAGAGGGGCAGGATCACCTCTCTTGACCTGCTGGCCATGCTTCTTTTGATGCAGCCAGGATACATTTGGCTTTCTGGGCTGTGAGGGCACACTGCTGGCTCATGTCCAGCTTCCCATCCATCAGTACCCCCAGCTCCTTTTCAGCGGGGCTGTACATCATCCTTTCATCCTTCAGCTTGTATTGGTAATGCAGATTGCCTTGACCCAGGTGCAAGATCTTGCATTTGGATTTGTTGAACCTCATGAGGTTCATCTGGGCCCTCTGTTCAAGAATGCCTAGGTCCCTCTGGAGGGCATCCTATCCCTCTGGTGTGTTGACCACACCCCACAGCTTGGTGTCATCAGCAAACCTGCTGAGGTTGGACTTGACCCCAATGTCAGTGCCATTGATGAAGATAATAAAGAGTATTTGATTCAACACTGACCTCTGTGGGACACCACTCATTACTGATCTCCATACAGACATGGGGTCATTGATCACCACTCTCTGGACTCGATCCTGCAGACAGTTCTTTGTCCATTGAACAGCCCTCTTCCTTTTTCGTTTCCTTTTCTATTTGCTTTTCTTTCTCTCATGTCACAAAACCTATATAAAATACCCTATTATTGTTTCTAATACTATTTTCTAACTCTATTTATCATGTTTGTCTTTGATTACTCTGTAAAATAAAAAATAAGAATGTAGAAGTACTTAAGCATCCAAGTCTACCTTGCACTACAGAAACAAAAGAGCAGAAGAAATTCTGTGAGACTTGGAAAGCACACCGTAACCTGTCTGAGGCACTCTTTATGGGAGATTGTCTATATGTCTTCTTACTTTTTGCCTATGGCGCATAGCTTTAATGATATTTTATGGTTTTATTTCATTCATTCATGGGACTTAAAAAAACACAAGTACTGTTCTCTATCAACCAAGTTCCAGATACATCATAACTCATGCTGGTTGCAGAAGTATTTCAAATACCAATTCAAGTAATATTCTCCAATTATTAAAAAACTAAAGAAAACAACCCCCCCACCACCAAAAAACAAACAAACAAACAAACAAAAGAAGACCCTATAATCACACAATTAGGAACAGTATGTTTGAATTAGCTACATTTATTTTGCCCATGTGAACCTAATGAAGTTCAACAAGACCAAGTGCAAGGTGTTGCACTTGGGCCTCTGCAATCCCAGACTTTATTGTGGCCTTCCAATAGTTGAAGGGAGCATATAAACAGGAGGGAGAACGACTGTTTACATGGTTTGATAGCAACAGGACAGAAGGGGATGGTTTTAAACTAAGGGGAGATTTAGGTTAGATGTTAGGAGGAAGTTTTTCACTCATAGGGTAGTGATGCGCTGTAAAAGGTTGCCCAGAGAGGTTGTGGATACCCCATCCCTGGAGACATTCAAGGCAAGGCTAAATGTGGCTCTGGGCAGCATGTTCTAGAGGTGGGAAACTGCCCATGTCAGGAGGACTGAAACTCGATGGTCTTTAAAGTCCTTTTCAACTCAGGCCATTCTGCGATTCTATAATTTATTTTATACAGAACAAAAACAATCTATAAAGTTTCAAAGGATAATACCGTACTTTGAATGGAGACACTGGTGGGTTTTTTGTTATGTATTTGTTGTTGTTTTTTTAAATTTAATTATTGTAAGAACCCTGATATTTAAAGCTGGACATTAGAATAAATACATTAAGGGAAAATAAGATTTTGGCATGCATGGACTTAAGGATGATTACCAGTTGATCTCTACCTTGCATGCCAGCTCTGTCAGTGATTTGCCTTNATGTTCTAGAGGTGGGAAACTGCCCATGTCAGGAGGACTGAAACTCGATGGTCTTTAAAGTCCTTTTCAACTCAGGCCATTCTGCGATTCTATAATTTATTTTATACAGAACAAAAACAATCTATAAAGTTTCAAAGGATAATACCCTACTTTGAATGGAGACACTGGTGGGTTTTTTGTTATGTATTTGTTGTTGTTTTTTTAAATTTAATTATTGTAAGAACCCTGATATTTAAAGCTGGACATTAGAATAAATACATTAAGGGAAAATAAGATTTTGGCATGCATGGACTTAAGGATGATTACCAGTTGATCTCTACCTTGCATGCCAGCTCTGTCAGTGATTTGCCTTGTAATCTGAAATTAGGAAGGATAAAGTTTATAAGAAGTAATTTTCATTTAGGCTAAATGATATAAAATATAATGTACAAACTTATTGTTCTTTCGGACCTTTAAATCACTGAATATCTCTGTCCCAGTTTTGTCTGTAACTTTACATACAAGCTGATCCACTCACAGTACTGGCTGATCTATCTGAGCTCTGCCGCTGAGAAACACAATCTTACCGTGTGTGCTCTTGGGGAACGCTTTGGCATCACCTCAGCAGAGGTACTGAAATGTGCCAGGCTTCATGCGCACAACTAATTTTGGTCAAGGAATCATAATACCGGGCACTCCCATGTATCAGAACATACAAGCTATAATTTCAGAGTGTGGCTTTAACCTGGCATTGATACAAGCCTGCCTTCATGTCCACAGCTCTGCTCAAACAATTATATTCATCAACATCTTAAATTCTGAATCATTTCTCTGCATCCCTACATAAGATATCTAACTGCTATATGTCAGGAGTAAAAGGGGATCATAGTGTGAATTTCATTTCACCTCCCACTTTTACATGTGGAAAAAGGGAAAACTTGAGAACCTCTGAATCATTTTGTTCTGTTGTTCTACAAAGGAGGTGTTACTCTTTAGAAGGAGATGATGAGGCAGTTGCTCCAAGTATGAGAATGACAGACCTAAAAGGTCAGCAAGCCTGGTGATAGTGCCCAGCATAACTTCTTGCTGACTAGTACAGAAAAAATGGTTTGAATGTCTTCAATATATTTTTCATCCTCAAATTCATCTTCTGGGTCCCATGGAGGAATGACGGTTCTACCATTGAGAAAAGAACAGTACCAACATAACAATATCATAGAATCATAGAATGGCCTGGGTTGAAAAGGACCTCAAAGATCATCTCGTTTCAGCTCCTCTACCACGGGCAGGGTCAACAATATTTCCTCTCTTGTTTTTCTTTCCTCCATCTTCTCATGCTTCCTGGATGTCAGATTCATCTGAGTGATGTTTGGTTGAAGTTCTGTCTGAACTGTCCCCTTTGGACTTCCATTATCAGCAGAAGGGAGAAATACTGAGTGGTATCAAAGACTTTCGTATGCAAATGTATACCTGAGAAGCAGCACAAACAGCTGCTCTGAACTGTGCCTTGTTCTTTTTGTGCAAAAGCAGAGAGAAGACTGTGTTCAGAAAGCTTAGTGTTCTAAGATCTTTGGACATACAGCTTTCCAGTGTGGGTCCTCACATAGCTTGAAAATGAAAAAAAGTAGGCTTGCTTTTTTGACTTTCTCTTACAATTCTCCCATTCTTCGAAAGACATTTTGACAACAAATTTTTAATGATTTTCCATTTGTCTATTTAATCTATAATGCTTAGAAGCAGTATTTCCAGAAGGAAACTAATTGTCATAAATTTAGACATGGGAGTTTGCCTTGAATCTGGGAAATACTTGATACAGCAAAAAGAGGTGTAGAGTGCAACTCATAAAGAAGACTGGACCTTAGATAATTAAGCACTGAGATAAAGAACTAGTATTTTCTAGTAAGCCCATGGAGAGATTACTAAATCAAGATCTCTTTTGCTAATCCACATTTATATTTTTGTATGTTTAAATAAAATGGAAGAGAACAAAAGGAGATGTGTACTCTGTAATTCGGACCCTCACTTGGAACATTCTTCCACCTGCCAATTGTATACTTTGATATATACACTGAGCTACTGGTTATTTCAACACAGTTCTGACTGCATTAGCCAAGAAGTCTGTCCTGAAACATCTCCATGCTCATTGTCACTGTTTATTTTGTATCAGATTTGAGAAGCTGGGAAATCTTCCCACTGCAGGGATCTTGACAAGTAGAGTTATCGTGCACTCTCAGTAACAGCTTCTTTACTCCTTTGATTCATTTGCATTCCAGTGGATGAAACATGTCTCTGGCGTTGAGGAGAGCTTTGTTCTGCCAGTCTCCTGCAGAATAACCTTGGGAAAGCTCTTTGCTCTTTGCTGCACTGTCCCCAGGGTAAATAAAGATACTCTTTTACAAAGTGCCGTGAGACCTGTCGTTGGCATTTGCTTCATGAAAGTTATCAATTTCATATAATCTCCATGGCTACTTTCTTCTCCCTCCATCCAGTTGATTCAGGCCACTGTTTGCACAAACATGGAATGTTTATGTGCTCCTAACCCTTCATTCAAGGCCTCTTAATTCATTCAAAGCTACTTAATTCCTTTCTTATAGTATCAAAGATCTTTCTTTCACACTGCCAAAGAAATATGATTACATCTCTTAAATTGTTTTCCAGAAACTAACCTCTATGTTCATAGCAAATCAAAACAGAATGTAATCAACTCAGTTAGATTTTGACAGATGTTTAAAGCAATTTTATGCTACATAGCTTCCTTGTGTCTAGCTTCTGCAGTGCCAGGATACATTAGTTACAAATGGGGTTCACTGAATATGAGGTGGGTTGTTTGCCACTAGGTAATCCTCCTCTACACACTGCTATTCCTTTCCTTCTGACATTTATGTTCTGAGTTTAATGCTTGCAAAATGTATTGCACCAAGAGTACACTATCTTCCAGGACTCCTTTACTATAATGTCTTAACACTAACATTACTGCATATTCAAAATTAATATATCCTTGAGAACATACTTAGATTTAAACATGTATATTGCCCAATATCTGTCTTGAAATCAATTATTTTCACTCTTTAAGTTAAATAATTGATCTGCTCTTTGAAACTTATGGTTTACTGCCTACTCCTGGACAAAGGAGAGTAGCTCATTCTCAAAATCCATTTTATTCTGACTTCCTTCCTGAGCATTTGAAATTGAGTCTGAAGAAGACAGTTATTCTGCTCTTAGCAGAATGACTTGCATTCAGAACCATTCTGGACTGGATTTGAGCAAGTGTCTAAGCATCCCTGTATTTCCCCACTCACTTGTATATTCCCCTCTATTCTCATTTTCCTTCTTCACCGTTGGCCATAAAAATAAATTACAACGTTCTTGATCTTCATCAGACTGCAAGTAAAATGAAATAAAGTTATTAAACGTGCATTAAATATAGTAATCGCCCCAGGAAAACTGTTTTTTCTTCTCAATTCTGGATGACAAACATCACATAATGAAGAGACATCTAAGAAACACAACTTTGGTTATTAGATGAAAAAAGAAACACTTATTAAGATAAAATATATTATCTTGAAAAATAATGAAAATATGATCTGTGCCCTGAAGGAAGTACTTCAATAATTCACTCCCCAAAGCAAGAATAAGACTTATTTGAAACAGATACTGTAGTGCACAAAGTAAGTTCTTTTATCCCCTACACTGGTATTGAAGACATCCCTCGCAAGGTGATGGTGTTTATCCTCAGGAACCTAAGCAGTTTTTGACATTATTTCTCCTTCTCCCTCTTCAGACTTCAAATGGAAATTGTCAATTGCTGTTTTGAAAATAACAGACACAGGATGATAAATTTATGAAATAGTTATTAAAGCAAACAAAATAAATTTACAAATATATTAAAACAAAGGTTTTCAGCAAAGGACATTGTAATGTGAGGTGGGACTCGTAGCAGTCTATTTCTGTAATGTAGGGTAATAAGGAATGTCACAAGTTCAGAAAATGCATACACAGTCATAAACAACCTTTCTTTCTTGCTATTACACCTAGTTACGTTCTTAATAAATTCTGAGGTGTAGGTCTTCCCTGAGATAGTGTTTTCGGAACCAGATGTCTATCCCATGGATACAGCAGTTAATTTTTAGCTCACTCTCTGTCTCTGCTTGGGGTTTTCTCAAATTTTTCCAAGACAATCCTGCAGTGGGGAGGTCTTCCCCAAAGCAAGATAGTTGTTGATATGCTTTTTTTTTTAATTTTTTTCCCCATTGTATAAATTGTTTCATAATTCCTTAGCATCAACTTCTTTCTGTTTTTCTGTTTGTTTTTTTCTAGTCCCTTGCTCCCACTTCAAAAACACCCACAGAAATTTTTCTTTAGTTCCTGAGGATTTATCAGAGGTATTTGCAGTAGCTGGGAATCTCATTGCTTCTGATAATATCAGTAACAAACATTTACATTTGGGAGAAGTGCTCATCTGATTTCTATGGGATCTGTTTTCACAGAAAAGCTCTACGGTCTTATCACTGTGGTATTCTTGCCAATGCCACAAACATGAATATGCAACAGTGGTATTATTCAAGCACAGTTAATGGTAATAGCTTTTTTCCCCCAAAATTAATGAGAAAAAATGTAAGTCAGCATATTTAAATAATGCATTGAAATCAGAGCACAGCTTGAATAAAATTTAAATTAAATCTGACAACATAAGAAATATTAGAAAGAATAATCATCGTAATGGAAATAAGGAATTCTGAAAACCATGTTTTCTAAAGGAGGAAATAATTAAAGGACTTACTTCAGTCAAATAACTTATGAGTCACCTTATCTGCAAATAGAAAGTATGGTTCGATTATAAGAGGCCTCCACTTAATGAAATGGAGAACAAAGCAAGATATACATTGCTTTGCAGGAAAGCACAGAAACCCAAACTGGCAGATTGTTCTCTTGAAAGAAATCTCATTTCTTGCAGCTGAAACCTTTGTGCAACTAAAAACACTTTGAGAGAAAAAAATCTTTTAAAAAAATGCTTATAAGCTTAAGCACATCTCAAAACAAGTGGCTGGATAATAAGGATTCTCACATTCACATTACTGAGTGGTGGAGTTCACAGTGGGAGTGTACATGAAAGCAAATTCCTTGGAAAATACTCTTCTACAGTGACAGAACCTTCTTTTGAATCAGAGATATGAAGAGTACTTCAGTGTAGTCATTTGTTATATTTCACTGCTTGTCAACAGTCTATGGGCTGGTTCGGCCCAGTTCCATGACAAATGGGGCATGGGGACCCACAGACCCATGACCCAGGAAAGGGGAAAGGGGAAAAGAGGATAGGGTAGGGAGATAGGCCTAAAAATAGAAGTGACAATGGTTTGAGGAGGAAAGCTAAAGATAATTTACTAAATAAGATATCGGAATGCAAAATATTGTAACACAGTACAATAGGAATTGAAACTAATAAATCAAATAAAATGAGAGAGAGTGTCCAAAAACTGAATGTCTTGCACTAATGCTGAGGGAAAGACAGCTAGGGAGCACGTATTGCAGATGAGCAGCAAGGGAAAAGAGAGAATGTCTCATGACAAGCAAACAATTTTATCTTTCCCTCTGAATGAAAAACAGAAAAAGGAAAGTGATGCAAAGTCCTTTGGGATATGGAGTTCTTCTCGTCTGAGACAGGTATACCTGGGACTATCCAGGATCCATGGAACTGGAGCATTAACTCTTAAACTCCCAGTGCACTACATGATGTCATGATGTGGAATACCAATAACAAAAAATCATAAAATCGTGACTCTGTTGCAGTGGAAATAAGACCAAGACACCTTGATTTTTCAAATTGCAAGCAGAATTCTACACAGTAAATGAAGTACTGTGGGCTGTAGCCTCAGATGGCTCAGCTCTGACTTCCATGTCATTTAATGTCATTCCACAGCTTCATAAAAAGAGGTTTTCATAAGTTAAGGGGTTTCAGCCTCTTCTTCCAGGTAACTAGTGTCAGGATGAGAGATAATATGGCCTTAAGTTGTGTCAGAAGTGGTTCAGGTTGGATATTTGACAAAATTTCTCCTTAGAAAGAGTAGTGAGATATTGAAAAAGGCTGTCTAGGGAGCTGATGGAGTCAGTGTCCCTGGAGGTATTCAAGAAACGTGTGGATGTGGCACTTAGGGACATAGTTTAATGGACATGGTGGGAATGGGCTGATCATTGGATTAGATGATCTTAGTGGTCTTTTCCAACCTTTATGATTCTATGATACTAATATTTTTAAAACTGCAGTTTCAAGTGCCCTTCCTCCCTCTCTCCTGTTGTAACATAGCCAGTAATGTCTTGTATTTAACTGAATGGCACAGTCTTTGGCCAACAGTGATTCACTCTGCAGAATAAAAAGAATCAGCTACCTTGTTGCCCATCGATCAAGAATATCTCCCTCCAATTTAGCAATTTACTATTGGTGTTTTTGAGCACAGTCAGAAATGCTCTTCAGTATTTTAAAACATTTCCTAACCCTGTGTGTCTTCTGGATCTTCACACCAGAAGATTTTAATATTTTTTTTTTTTTGTATACTGTTTCAAATTTACTCCAATTCTCCATCACCTACGGTGATAAAAATGATTGATCTTCAAGGTCAGCAAGCCTGGTGATAGTGCCCAGCATAACTTCTTGCTGACTAGTACAGAAAAAATGGTTTGAATGTCTTCAATATATTTTTCATCCTCAAATTCATCTTCTGGGTCCCATGGAGGAGTCAATTCTGTCAAAATAGCACCAACCTAATAATATTTCCCCTCTTGTTTCTTTCCTCTATCTGCTCATGCTTCCTGAGTGCCAGATTCTTCTGAGTGACGTTTGGTTGAAGCTCTGTCTGACCTCTAAGCCTCTCAGGACTTTCATTATCAGCAGAAGGGAGAAATACTGAGTGGCTCTCAGAAATGTTCATATGCAAATGTTGACTTGAGAAGCAGCAAAAATAGCTGCTCTTTTAGCATTGCATGAACTTTGCCTTGTCCTTTTTGCTCAAAAGCAGACAGAGAAGACTGTGTTCAAAAAGTCACTTGTCTAGGGAAAACCTTTCTCTCTTTCTCAAGCCTGTGGACTTACTTTCTTGACATTATGTTAATATGGAATCACGACAAAGCAATATTGCTTGATTAGCTTCCTTTTAGAAGGGGGAAGCACCTGTTATTCAAAAGATACTTTGCACTCGAGAAGAAGATACTTAGGAAATGTGGAAGGTAATGGTCAAAAAGTGAAAAAAAAGTTGGGAAGTGTGATTATAAGGCAGAGGGAAAGTAATAGCTTTCATCCTTCCACATTTAGTCTTTTCAGTTCTTCATCATGTCCCTAATATCCAGTTCTGTAGAAGAGAAACGAAAAATGAGGTAACTATTAGTTCTATGTGTGTGGACAATGAATATATCTTACTTTACAGTTCATTATATACAGTACAGTACAGTATATTTTTTTGACAAGTAGCCATCTTTATGGGAATTGTATGGAGATTGACTTTCGTTTACTCTGAGCTGTTAACTCTATACTATGAAGATACCATGAATCACTGTCTTGCTTTAGAAACCATGGTCTTTCTTCAACAATGTCTGTAGTTCTACGCCAAGCACTTGTCACTGTGCTTCAGAATTTAAGAACATAGTTCTCCCTGTGGATCCTTAAATGTCATGCAATGTTAGAAAAGCTATAAACCTAAAACTAGTTTGAGTGGATTGGTCTGAGTGGATTTCTTACAGCTTTTCATGCTGACCTGCATTTAAAGCAGGAAAGAATACACGCTTTTGACCTTGCAAGAAGTCTTATTCATTTGAACTCTTAATTCCTTACAAAATTTGGATAACTAGAGGAATTGCATTCACATTCTTCTAGGCATAAACAAGACATTGGGTATAAACTGTCAGTTCTTGTAAGTAGATATACATAATCTCCTGCCAGTCTTTTTGAACAGAAGTTCCACTTTTGTTTTGTGTTAGTAAATACTGTCTTGTTGCCCAGTTGTCACTTCAGTGAAAATCTCCCCAAGGAAAAAAAACTTTTAGACAAAATGCCTAAGGGTTTGGATCCAGTACTTAATGTAGCAAATGTTTTTTGATTTCAGAGTTGGATAAGACATCAGCTGCTTCAGTATAAAAATGAGATAAAGTAATGTTTACCACTTATTATGTGAAAGGATTTTATTTCCCTTTTCAGTTTTTATTTATTTCCCAGAAAAACACAGTTGGATACAACAGAGAAAAAAATGCTCAATTTATTTTTAACTAAATTCTGTCAATTTTGAAAGCAAACTTTCTGTTGTTATTGAAACTACAAATAACTGTTTGATGAAAGGAAAGCTGTAAGAAACATAGTGCTTGAAAAAAATAATCCATTCACAAAGAAGTTATACAAAGGCGAAGGTATGATAAGGAAATTGCATCAACAGTGATCTGGCTATTTAAAAAAAATAATGGAAAGACGGCAGTAGTTACCTTCCTTATGAAGGCTGTTGTCTTTGTGTCAGCAACTATTAGTTTTTGTATCAAGAAAAAAAAAGCTGTTAACTTTGTAGAATCAGCTTTTATGACATATCCAATTGTTTTTGATAAGTTTTTTTGTGTTCTTTTTTTTTTAAGAGTAGATATTATTATTAAATAACATCACCTACTAAACCAGGAGTTTTCTGTGAAATGTTTTTAATATGAACAATTCTCATTGGTTTTTTTCATAATTTTATCCCTACCCACCCATCTCCCAACTCTGTTATTACATCTGACAAGTGATAAAAATTAAGAACTATGTCATCTTCCTGCACTGAGATGATTACATCTTTGTGAATGTGATTCAGAGAACTCTAAAGGAATCAGTTGAATTCTGGCATAAGCCAATTATCCTGGTTTTCCCAGTAATCAGTAAAGAGACATGGACAGTCCTCAAAGAGATTCATCACATCTGCCTTGCATGCATATTTTGGGATATCTTTGACAAGTGCTCTTTTTCCTTTTTTTTTCTTTCTGCTGATATTGACTTTAAAAGGAGCTTGTATCAGCTAGTTTCTACATGATCCATTTTTCAGATGGCTCAAGTTAGGTGGGAGCAGTTTAAAGGCAAAGGTGCAACTGATAAACACTGAGATTTTTAGCACCTACATGCACAAAATTGGAACTGCACCCAAATTGAATGCTGGCTCCAATTGGAGGTAATTTTGCTTCAATCAAATAAGTGTTACAGATTTGAAAATTTGATATACTAGGTTAACCAGCTTGAGCCAGAGAAAGAATAAATAGACTTATAGATTTGGAGGCTCTTTTCTTTGTGAGGAGTTTTGATCAGCTCCTCTTTTGAGCTCAATAGCAGGCATGTTAGTTAAACATAATATTTTTCAGCAGGAAATCTGCTGGATTTATTTGCATCCCCCATGCTGTTACAACTACCACTCCAAGGAGCAAGGGATAACCAAAAATCCAGTTGGGAAGCTTATTCATACAGAGTTTGGGTTGACAATGTATGCGCTTACATAGGAGGTTAATATTATTTATCTTAAAACTTAGTCTGGGACTCCTGGCATGGCTATGCTATATACAACAACAGTAAGAAGAACAAGAAAGTGCATTGCTGCAGTAATTATTCTGACTGTTTACTTGAAGCAGCTAGTGAATAATTAACAAAACAGTAAATCAATCTTAGGACCCCCTGCAAATCAGTTTCTGGATACTTGAATAGGTATCACCCTCTTCAGCTTGGTCAGAAAATGTCTGCCTCATCTAGTCTGTCATATTTCTAATGTGCGCGTTCCCAGAGCACTTAATTGTCTCACTGAGAATCATTCTTATGGAGTAGGAAGGAAAATCCTTAATAAAACTGTAGAAGACAGATAGTTACTGTGATTCATAGATAGCTTTCTACACACAGAAGCACTGGGAATGTACTTAATTGTACATCAACCCAGGAAATCAGTTTGGCCCAAGGTAGTGAATGGTGTTGACTGCTGAGTAATGAGGGTCATTCTGACAAATATTTCTATTTAATGGATATCATTTGGCAAGGGCCAACAGCCTAGCTTGTGTTTAAGTACGCAACAAAAGAGATTTTCAATTTTCTAGTATAGATGTAGCCAAATAAGTTAAAATAAGTAATTAAGGTGGAAGAAAAAATGTATCTGTCTGTGTTTATACATTGCGATATCTTATTTTGAGTAATTCACAGCATTAAATTGCATCCAAGTCTGCAGGAGACCATTGAAACATTATTTACTGCTGGGTGCCAGCTATATTTGTCAGCATTCCAAAAATGTACAGTTGACAATGAGTCATAAATAAGAGATTAATTATTGCAGTACTTGGAAATTATGTTGCTGATTCAGATATTTAGTATCCACTTCACAAAGATAATTTGCATATGTTCTGCTCTCTTATAATCTGCTGAAAGACTCGGTTAGAAAAAGAAATTTGAGAATTTTGGTGGCTGAAGGGAAGAGAGGGACATATAAGAAGGACACATGGTGTTGCCTGCTGAAGCCTCAGAACAAAGGTAAAAAGCCTGGCATGAAACAATCCAAAAGAGTCAGTGAGGGTGACAGGATTGATGCCTTTGGGAACTGAATAATAGGCTTTATATTTAGACACTCAAAGGCCAACCATGAAAGTGTCTAATCGGTTTACACTCTTGATTTAAGCCCAGTTCCCTTATTCTGCATTTTATTGTGTTTTTGCTCAAGTCACTGGGAATTTTGCCAGTGCTCCCAGTGGGAGAATTAGGTATACTGGAAAAGCATTTTCAGATATTAAAGAGAATTTATAGGAGTATAAAAAACTGCATGCATATTACAGATGAAACAGACATCACATATTGGAGATGACATATATGTGCCAAACTGCAAAGCTATAGAAAAAAGTAACTCATGATAAGTCTGAGGTATCTCACTTAAATCTGTCCTGTACTTCACATTTGGACTTACTTTAAAATCCCAAATAATTTTCAATCTTTTGGTAACATCCTATGACCTACTGCACTATCCTAACGAATACCTGTACTGTTTTTGGAGGCTAGTAATCTTTTGAATGGCAAATATGAAATTCCTATGGAAACAGTTGCTTGTTTTTCCTAAATCATGCATGGAAAATTAGCAAAATTCCACCCTGATCTGTGTGTTTTGTTTGTTTGTTTTGTGTGTGTATGTGTGTGTGTGTGTGTGTGTTTTGTTTTGTTTTCAGAACGTATGATGCTATAGGCTCCAGCTGCTAACAGGTAGGTATATTCATAGATTCATAGATACATTAGGTTGGAAAGGACCTACAAGATCATCTAGTCCAACCATCCTCCTATCACCATCCCTGCCCACTAAACTACTAAATCAAATCCCTTAGCACCTCATCTAAACGCTTCTTAAACAGCGCTAGGGATGGTGCCTCAACCACCTCCCTAGGCAGGCCATTCCAGTGCCTGACCACTCTTTCAGAGAAAAAGTTTCTCCTCAAATCTAATCTAAATCTTCCTTGGCGCAACTTGTGGCCATTCCCTCTCGTCCTGTCACTAGTAATCTGGGAGAAGATCAGACAAATCACAGAATCAGACAAATCAGACAAATCACAGAATCACAGAACTGTAAAGGTTGGAAGGGACCTCTAGAGATCATTGAGTCCAACCCCCTGCCAAAGCAGCTCCCTAGCCCAGGTTGCACAGGTAGGTGTCCAAGCGGGTCTTGAACGTCTCCCGAGAAGAGGAGACTCCACCACCTCTCTAGGTAACCTGTTCCAGTGCTCTGTCACCCTTACTGTGAATCTCATGCTATGACTTCAAAACTCTAGTAAAACTCCTGATGTTTATACTGAATGAGAATGTAACTTGAGTGAAATGGTGAAGCACTCCTGCACCATTCAGAACTGCACTGTGAGGAAAGACATGGGACAAATTTAGTGTGCTATGGCAGGGATCTTCGAGAATAACTGGAAGTATAGAAAATGAGACCTTCATAAAAACCTGAGAGAGATGGAGATTGGCTTAGAGAAATTTAGAATCAGTAACTGAGAAATTTCTAAGAGAAAGGATGTTTAAGCAAAAGACCACACTGCTAAGGATGATTATGGAGCCTAATTAGAAAAGATTTTTCAAAAAGTTTGGAATGGTGTCTGTTGGACGCAGTTTGAAATCAGGATGTGAAACACAGGCCCTCAGGACCCTTTTTTTTTTCCCACTTCTTTCATTCTTTCACTTACTGATCTAAGCATGTTGTGTTTGAGACGAGACAGCCTCCAACTGAAGTCCTCAATTTATTTCTAGATTTGGATCTCAGATAAGTAACTTCCTTTTTATGCCAGATGAAGTGCTTTAGGTCACTCAGAGTTTTACGACTTTTTGGCTAGCCTAGGGAAACAAGTTGCAAGTGAATAAATATTGCTATTTATTCTACCCTTCAAAAATAAAACATCAGAGACAGGAGCTATGTGAAGAAGAGAAACATGCAGCAACCAATTAACAAATAATCCCTTTGGTCCCAAACTCTGCTGAGCCAAGGGGACAGCCCCAGAAGGGCATGAGGAGAAAAGAATTTCCTGCAGAAAACCTGCCGTGCCTTTTCTGCTGACTTACCCTTCAAAGAAATCATATCTAACAGCCTAAAAAGAAAAAGCTGGAAATTTATATGTCTATATTTTTTAACTATATTTCCATTTCTGAAGGAGAATTGTTCCCCTAAGTCTGGAATTTTTTCATTACATTTTTTTTTTTTTTGAAAGTTGTTGACTGCTAAGCATTCTGTATACAGCCAGGCAGCATGATCCTGTAATTAAACGCTTTTTAGAAAAAAAGTCATCACAGTAAAATTTTCTAAGATTAAAAGTGACAGAGGAAAAAATCTTTAATGTCACATGAAAATAAAGAAGGAGATTGAAAGGTGACAGAACACATAGGAAAATCATTTATCACTTACAATATCCCATTATTTTCCAGATCACAGAATTGGTGTTATTTGATTGATTTTACCTTCTTTGTCTACTAATAAATGAAAAATACCTTCATTGCTTTTCTGCTGAAGACACACTGAGCAGCCACTTCATCCCCCCTCTCTTTTTAACTCTTCCTTTTCCTCTGAATTGCTGGCAGCTAAAAGCACATTTGGCTAGTTGTTATAGAGAATATACATTTGGCCTCTTCACTGGTAGCTGACAGTAATTTCCTATACATTAGACTTTGGACAGTGGGAAAAAGCCCATTTTAACATTCCCATGTACATTCTGAAGATCATTTCTGTTTTTTTTCCTCAAGAGAAAGAGTGCTTTTTAAAACAAATTCAGGGACTGCAGTCCAAAGGTTAAAGAAACATATTTCTTGGAGACTTGTAGCAAAGGAATCCCACTAGGTTTTAAGGATAGTTCTATTAGAAAAACTTGTGATTTCATCTGTTTTACAATAGTCAAGCCATATGTGTTCATTTTTAATTATAGCAACATGTAGCAAGAACTTGTCTTAAGGCTATTTATGAACCTGCCTGAGTTTGTTGTGCAGCTAAGACTTCCCTTATACAAAAGGAATGCAATATCAGGTCTAGAAAGTGATGCACATATGGTAGTATAAATATGCAGCCCAAAGTATCCCTTTGGTCACAGTGAAGGTCTAAAGTAGACTGAGCAAATATCAATGCTAATTACGAATTGAGTTAAAACAAAGTTCAGGTAGGAGGTGGTTGTAGGGGACCACCATGAAGGCTTCGAGAAGTTAACAGCCATGCTGCCGTCTCCCTTTCACTCTAGGTCAGGACAGCTGCATTCATTCTTCCAGGTCTGCTCGATTACTAGTCTGGCCAGATGTGGCATAAGTGTTGGTGGTAACTCAGAGGTTCAACTGAACTAAGGCAATTGGTATGCAGGGCATTTCCCTCTTCTTCAGCGTTATCACCTTTTGTTAGAACCATGTTGCCTCTTCCGTTGCCTTCTTTTGCCCTGCATTTCCATCTTCAAGGTGACACAGCTGCAACAGGAGAGAAGACACACTCAGCTTGCCTCACACAGCTATGTGTTACTCTTCTGTGAGCTAGAAATAGAAGATCTGTACCTCATCAAAGAGAAAAGATGGAAGACTTGAAGTTTCCTCCATCTTCCAATTCAGTCCTCTAATTATTCTGTGATTTCAGCCTCAGTAACAAATTTCCTACACCTCAAAATGTGACATGGGGTGCTACAAGAGTTACAGATGCCTAGGCAAAAAGTAGAACCATGTGGTTGTAGGTACATACAGCATTAGGCAGGATTTGAAAAGGATTTGAAGTGTTAAATTTTCAAATGTAGCTATTTACAGGTTTGTAGAAAGATAAAATCTATTCACCTGAGAAGTGGAAAGCTTTGGGGAACAAAAGCTCTTCCTCACATCTGAATTAGAAGACTACAAAGCTAAACGCAAAAGTTTTTGAGCTGCAAACAGCCTACCATGGCAACATGGATATTATTTACAAAAACAGCTAAGTTGGCTTTTTTGTCTTTGTTTACAGAGCTAGCTAATACTGGCATCAGAAGCAGTCAGTTACCTAAATACCTTTAAGATTTCAATCGTGAAGCCAAAGTAAAAAAAAAGAAAAAAAAGGAAAATCCCAGGGGTTTCAATTTATTTTAACACCGAGAAAAATGAATGTTGCTTTACTCACATATACAGGTTTACAATATTATTTCCTTTGTTGCCAACTACTCCAGTATCATTAGTGTTGGATTTCTTGTAAGAACTGTGTTTTCAAAATGATTTCCAAAAAATGAAAAATGTTTGGCATGTGGGGAATACTGACATTAGAGATACTGTTGAAAGGGATTTTGAGAAATAAAATAAACATTTTTTCAATTAATAGAAGTATATTAATGAAAGATCCCTCAGTACACTAGGTACCTTTTATACAGTATCATATTTTTAATCATTTTTTCTTTCACATTGATCTGAAACTTATAGCAGAATATAGTTAACACAGTTCACTTAAGCTGCTGTAAAGATACCATAGTTCAGGTAAAGATAACTGTCAAATTACATACTACATGCCATTTGTGCTCTATGTCCACAAGAAAACATTCTTCTGACTAACCCATTGATATTAATAACCTTTTGTTTATTTATTTATTTATTTATAGACAAGCAATAGATGCCTGTGCCCAACTTCCTGAATGAAATGGAAAACTGTTTTTTTCCCCTGAATTTTGTCATACAAACAGTATTTTGATCATGTATTCCTCTAATTTTTGCCAATATATTCCCTTCTTCAAGCATCTGGAACAAAAAAAAAAAAGTTTTGTGCTTCATCCTGCAGTGTCTTTTAGGAATGAGCTAGCAGTGTGCCCTTGTGGCCAAGAAGGTCAATGGTATCCTGTGGGCGTTAAAAAGAGCATGGCCAGCAGGTCGAGGGAGGCAATCCTTTACCTCTACGGTACCCTAGTGAGGCCACATCTGAAGTACTGTGTCCATCTTTGGGCTCCCCTCTTTAAGAAAAAGACAACCACTGAAGAGAGTCCAGTGAAGGACCATAGAGATGATGAGGAGCCTGAGGCATTGCCTGTATGAGGAAAGGCCGAGCGATCTGGGACTACTCAGCCTGGAGAAGAGAAGACTGAGAAGAAATTTTATTAATGTTTATAAATATCTAAAGGATGGGTGTCAAGTGCTTGGGGCAGGTTCTTTTTGATGGTGCCCAGCAACAGGGCAAGGACCAATGGGCAAAAACTAAAACTCAGGGAGATCCGTCTGAACATGAGAAGGATTTTCTTTGAGAGTCACAGGGCACTGGCACAGGCTGCCCTGAGAGGCTGTGGAGTCTTGTTCTCTGGAGATATTCAAAACCCACCTGGATGCTTTCCCATGTAACCTGCTACAGGGAAACTGCTTTAGCAGGGGGCTGGACTCAATAGTCTCCAGAGATCCCTTTCAGCTCCTATGATTCTGTGTGATTCTGTGAATATCATCAACTGTGGCCAAAATGTCACTGAACAGACTACTTCATCCTCCACTTGTTTGAGACAGTAGTGATGAACACAGCACTCAAAAAAATGGAATTATCAGATCAGCTGAAAGACAACAAACTGAATGAAATGGAGGTGATGACAGGAGCTATCAGCAGAAGATGTATGTCATATTCAAAAGGCTGTGATCTAAACTATAAATAAGGTTTGGCTCATACAGTTCTTTTTTTGTATTTACTTTGTGATATGATCACTTATATAAAGTAAGAAGAGATTAGAACTCCTATTTGCTAACTTTCTCAAATTATTTCTTAGCTACATACAAGGTTTAACTATTCAGTTATTTTCCACACAAAATGATCTCAGGGTTTTTAAAATCAGGTTCTCCTGTCCTAACTCTAAAGAAAGAATGGACTTCCATTTCAGAAAAAGGAAAGAACTTTGGACTCAGACCTAGTATTGACAATTCTAGGCTAAAAAAATGATCATATGAATGAAAACTATATGATTGCAGAAGTGGAGTTACCAATTTCATTGTATTATGCATTAATGGAAATTATGATCATTTGAAATTAATCTTGAGAAAAAAAAGTATGCAAAGGACTTCAATTTAATTCAGAGAGAACTAATGAGGGAAATGCAAAAAAAAAAAAAAAGTCCTAAAAAGACATGTAGTCTTGGGCATGAATAGTCAGAGTTATGACCTTCAGTGACCTTCAAATTGTATTTCATTGAGAGAGATGATTCCTGTCTCTATCTTTCCATGTCCATGAAATAGTGAATTATCCTTTGCATTTCACAGATAAAAATGAGTATCTGAAATGATGTCAATAGCCTTTCAAGCAACATCACACAAAAAAGATAGGAAAAACTATTGTCAGAATGAAAATGAATATTTAATAAATATTTCTGTGGGTAATAGTGTGAGATAAAGATCTTGGCACAGGCTAGAGCCTTGTTTTAGAGTCCACTGAACTAAAACATCAAAAAGAAATGAGGGTAGTACTGGAAAGTGCAAAACATACCAGATTAAAACTAGAGAGGCTGACTCCACCAAGTTTAAAAAATAGAATGAAAATCTGATTCTAGAGCAGTGAGGTGTTCTTGAAGTGTTGAATACATTCTGGTATCCCTATGTCAACTGAAATCTGGGAAGAAAATTCTCTAACTTCAATGTGATGTCAGAAAGCATCGTTCCTTTATTGCTTACAAAACATAGCAGGAAACTTGACAAATCAAGCGCACACTCTGAGAGTTCAAATTCGACATATAAACAGTTAAGATATACATATGCAATACATTCCCATACATATTCATTCTTTTCCAAGAACTCATTAATATATGCTGATATTCCCCTGTGCATGCGCAGTAATGGCCACTGGTGGCCTTCAACAACTTTCTTTTTCCCCAATTTTCCATCATCAGCTTCATCACTGAGGCTTTTCGCTGACCTCTACTCTTCCGTTGCTTGTTAGGCCATAACAAGCAACTTCCAAAACAATTATGTGAAATTTAAGGAAAAATCCTTTCACCTGCTGGATGCGAAGATAAAATCAGTTATTGTGATTCCGGTTCTCCTGTGGAGCAGAGTTGTTGAAAAAAATGAAGGCTGTTCACACACCAAGCAAAGTTAAAATGGGAAGTTTTAAAACTAGCAGTCATCGCCTTAAACCAATATACTGATCCCTATTGCTAAACCAGTCTATATCACCTATTTGGTAATTCCTTTCAAATATATGGGAAACCTCAACTATATTTTGTTTTCCATGCAAGATAAACTTAGTAGGCATTTCGGTATTTCTTCTTCTTTTGTTTTTTCTTTTTCTGTTTCTTCCCTTATTTGTTGTTGTAGTTGTTTTGTAATTAAGAAATGCATGTGAGCTTACCTGGTAGGGAAGTAAACTGACAATGGGTACCTAAACATGAGAAAGGTTCTCTCTAAGAGAACTATTTATTCATCTCTTGGCAGCCAGAATCTGACCATGATAACAATGATGATACCCCATCCAACATGCTCTTTTGTTCAAAATGGGCACCATACTTTATTGATTCCCAGTGAAATTGCTCTGAGATGAAGCAAAATACCAGCTGCCCCGTTTATTGAGCTGTGAAATATTTCTATTCACTGTGCAGCTGTGTGAACCTGAACTAATCTAAAGGGCAGATCGTCTATAAGAGAGCTCAAAATAGTTTTATTGCAGGGAGTTTGCCTACATATTAAATATTCCCTGCTCACGTGGGATTCTGAGATAGGATTTCCACCAAAGAAAACAATGCTACTTGCTGAATAGAGTGCAGATTGGTGTCAGTTTGTTATATATACATGGAAATTACAGAACCTATTAAAATACACAATTTTAAGAAGTGCTAAGAAATTTAATGCCTAAACAATATGTCAAGGAGCCCACTACCTTGCATAAGTTACTTGTGTTTTGCAAAATGAGACCCACTGTGTGGGTGACAATTCAGGTTTTCCTGATAAAACCATGTGTTTATCTACTGAGTGCAAACCATGCGAGAGGTCGGAAGGGAATAGTATAGCCAACTAATTTGTGTTTTGACAGATGGTAAGTGATAAATTAGCATTAAAATCAGCCAACCAGCTTAAAGTTTTAATTTCAGTGCCAGCAAATATGTATACTGCTCTGGGAATTATGCTCTAATTAACCTTAAAGCATGTAGTACTGCTCTTTTACAGATAATGGGAGGATTAAGTGAGTGCAACAGATTTCCTGGTCATTGTCAAAATACAACTTAATAAAAATTCAAGAAAACATATAGGAATACTTTAAGATATGAATTGAAATCATTCTTCTTGACAACATTTTTTTTTTCTTGACGTGTTTTCTATTTTTTGTCAAATACAGTTTTATCTCAGAAGGTATATAGTACAGTGCTTTTCTTTGGTGAATAGTTGAACACTTTTTAGTCACAAACCATGGGCCTTATAGCTTGAAAAGAAGGAAGAGCCAGTAGGAATAAATGGATTTATGTATGCCTTTAAATATGCACTATGAAAAAACTGGAATTTCAGAAAATAGTTTAAATAGCATAGCATAGCATAGCATAGCATAGAATAGAAATATATAGTATTTATGTATATATAAAAATGCTTGTAGGGTGGCCTTACTAGCACCAATTTGGGAGCTCTGAATCAGCTTTGATAAGAAATCTATCACTTTGTAGTTTCAGAGATTATCTTCAATCACAATTAGAATTTCAGTGACTAAACTAATAATATATGGGCAAAAAAGTTGATTGGGGGCATTTGTAAAGAAAGATAAGAGGAGAGCATGTGGATATTTCCTGATGTCTATTTAGCACAACCTCAGATTCAAGCAGTACTTTGGTCGTTTATTATTCCAACCATCAGTCATTTCACATTTGATAAGGCTATCCTGAACTGCAAAGTACCTCCTGGCACTCTCTTGATAGAACAGAATGGATCAATAATGTATTTTACATACAGATGATAATGTTACAAAATAGGAAGAGGAAATGTTTTGAGAATGACTGCTCTGGCCCCTGGGATGGAAAGGAGAGGAGTGGATGAAGGAAGGACTGCAGGAACAGGGAATGAGATAAGGCAATGGTCATAATCCCTGGTCTGAGATGGGAGCAAGGAAGGATGAGCCAGCAGATGAGACATTTGACATTGGCTACTGGGCTGACAAACGGCTTCAGTCTTAAAAAAACAAAGAATGTCAGAGCCTGTGACAGATACCCATGCCACTGGGGAGTAGAAGTTAGGGAACCTGAGAAGAATTTCAGAGAGAAAAGATATGAAGGGAAGAGGCATGAACTAGCACCCAGAATCACTCACCAAAAAGTCTTTGACACAGAGCTAATATGAAATAGCACTGGCCTTGCCAGGAGGAAAATGAGGAGGAACAAGAGGATGGCAGATAGAAACATACTGATGAAACACAAGGAGATAATAGTATTTGTCTAGAACAAGCCCAGCTAACAATAGCTGATGAAATGTATAGTCTTGCTGCTGCTGCCGCTTCCCCCTGCTTTTTAACTGCCTTGCATTTACTACTGCCCAAATTAACACTATCTGTTGGGCATGCAGAAGAGATTATGAGCTATGTGTTGATTTGCTACCCACATGAATCTTGGCAGAGTTTTTCCACAATTTTTTTTTAGTGGCTGCTGGTCTGATTGGAAACCACTGATAACGTTATAAATCACACAGATATGCAAGGCCCTAACATGCGTAAGGAGTCTATTTGTGAAATGTACCTCAAAAGGAAGGATCAATATGATCTGTAATTTTGCAAAGACTAGACAAGCAGAAAAAAACAGACATGGTTTTATATAAATAAGCATATATATTAGTGGCTTACTTCTGGGAAAAACAAAAAACAAAGAACAGAAAACAAAAACAACAACAACAGAACTAACAAACAACAACAACAAAAAACAATAAAAACTAATTAAATACAAGAAAAGAAAAAATGTCTGAAAGTGTTTATACAAAAATATCTGCAAATAGGCCTGAATTTGTGACTAGATGATAACCATATTAAATTTGAGGAAGAATTCAGAGGTTGGTTATCCAATGTTGTTATGGAAAGAATATTTCCCTTTACCAACTGAAATAAATTCACTACAGCTTATTTCTATCTTTGAAACTGCAGATTAGATCAATTAGATCTCAGTAAGACTCCTATGGTTTATACTGAATAGTTCTGTAGCAATGCTCTTCTACTGTATGCAATAATAAAGAACAGCCCATACTCTTAATCCGACACATCTACATTCCGAAATGGCTCACATCATAAATGCCTATTGAAAGTAGTCATCAAAACTATCAATACTATCTTCAAAGTTCTGCGTAGGAGTTTTCTGAGAGAATGATAGTTGGCTCAGGTCTAAAATTTACCAATTTATTAATGCATGTAACACATTCTAATGGGTTATAATTGTCCCATGTAACATCTAATTTACCTTTGGATGTAGTACCTTCATCTTTAGTGACTGCCTGAAGACATCAGAATAATCTTTCAGAATCTTTAAAACTAATAAGAGTTCTATGAAAATCTCTCTTCAGTGGGTCTTAACTATATATTCCTCGCTACAGCCTGAACTAAAAAAAAGAAAAGGTGGCAATACTTAACTGAGTATTTTTAGGCAACATCATTACTGTGTTACAGCACCAGAAAAAAAAGGAAAAGCCTCCTAGAAGGGTAATCTTTTGCAAGAT
>VXAB01013335.1:8552-62613 GCA_013399175.1 Odontophorus gujanensis
AAGAATTCGTGGTGCTGTTTGATACAGTGCACAATTCATTGCCATACGTTAAATAGAATTAAGTAATTCAGTTGGAATTCATTTTTCTAGTATAGAGGCATAAAATCTTTAAAGAAGTAGTGGTTGGAGAAATTTAACTTACTATAAATATATATATATATGTGCATATGTATATATATATTTATATATATTAATGGGATTATTTGTAAGATTTGTATTGGTTCTTACCAGCTGGTTAGACTTATTCTTACAGATTGTTTTCTAAAGAAACTCATAATATGTGTTTCATTTGTAAGATGTGGCAATCTGCTCTGTTTGCATGGGGAGTCCTGAATGAATTGGGATAATGCTGTTTATGTGGACAAAGTAAGCTTCGCTAATTATCCAGCTGTACCCATCATAGGTCTCTGCATGCTTGGGAAAGAGGAGGAGCTTATTTGAGAGTATGACTGAACAGTAAATACTTTAAACCAAATGATCTGTGGCTGAGTGGCAGACAAAGAGGGCTTTGGGGAAGTGACTGGTGATGCCTGTGAAAGGGCAGCAGCCAAGACTGGCCTTCTCTGAACCTAGCATCTGAGCCATCATCCCTGTCTTTCTTAGGAGAACCAGGGGAAATCAAATCCACTTATACCTTGCCTTGAAGCTGCTGTTATTATCTCATGCATTCTATCGTGCTCAACTACACTGTAATGAAGAAAGGCAACATGAAAAGTTACATTGCTTATACTGTTCTCCAATGTTGTGACTTAGGTAGGATTGGTACTTTTTTTTAATTATTTTTTTGTGCTTTGCTTTCTTACCTCCTAAATGTAGTCCTCAGTGTCTGTGCAGCAATCTGACTATCAGTCAGGGTACAGAGCAAGCAGAGCAGTGCGTCTGATGGTTTCTGATTGAGCTCTGGAGAGGCTGATTTGCTGACCTGATGTGCTGAAAGTCAAGAGCAAACACGTTCCCATCTGCTGATTCTGCTACAGAGATGATCATATCCTGCACATGAGCAGGGTGGAAAGCTGTAACAGCATCACTGAAAACTTGGAGCAGGATTTACTGGAGCTTGATTGTAAATGTAGTGCATTATTCAATCCTTGTCTCTTCTGTTTTTTCTCCTGTCTTTTCCTTCAGTAGTTCTGTATGCAACCTGTGCAGTGAAAGACTTCTGAAGACTAGGAAGAGCATGTTCCCTCAGTAGTTCGTTGAGATGCCTTAAAGTGCAAAGGGAAAAGTCTGCATAATACTTGGGTATAACTTGAGTTTCAAATTATTTTCGTGAGAGGTAGGAAAAATAAGGGAACTGTTGTAGACTGGGGCGAAATTTGAGGCTGTACTTAAATGCCAAATTTAACAACTACATCTTGTGCTCTTTACAGAATTTTCTTGTGAAGTTAGAAATTTAAAGGAGCTCCCCTGTGTTTGAGAAAGGGCAACCATAGTGGAAAAAAACTCATTAAAGATTATCTGTAACTTTTTTCTAAATCTGTGCTTCCTATACCTTAATGTCAGCTTTCAGATAAAAGGTTGTTATGCTAGGCAAAGCAATTAGCTTGTAGTTTTGTTTATTTGTTTCCAGATAGACACAAGATTTCTTTGTCAGCAGATTCAAGGAAAATAACCACCACCCACACAGTGAAAAGAAAAAAATGAATAGATGTATGGCATTAAAGGAGATGGGATCTCATTTGAAATAGGGAAATTTTGCATGGCAAAGTGAATTGTCATAACTTACAGAAGTTCGACAATTCAGTCAAGTTAGTTGCTGCTTGCTTTTCTTTTAACTTTAGTTAAATCAGTTCTACAAACAGATTTGATTGTGCCCTCCAGGGTAATCCTAGTGACTCAGTTCCAGATCTTCCATTGGGACAGATTGTACATAAGAAATATTATGATGTTATTACATGATTTACAAAAAAGAAACAACCCACAACAAACCAAGCTACAACATACATACGTACATAAATACCCAGCAATGTGAATGCAGTAACAGTCTCTCTATCTTTTATTTTTTATTTGAGAGGAGTACACTGAATTTTACAGCTTAAACTTTAGTAGTAATGGAGATTGCCAGTGGTTCTGTTGTATGCAGAGAGAATGCTCACCAGAAACCTTGTAAAGGTCAGTGTGAAGGCATTTGCCAACTGTGTAATGAAATAGGTTATCGCAGTCTCTTCTTTTAAAGTGGCTGCAAAAGTTTTAAGAGTTCAAATTAACTGGTTAAAGGGGCAGAAATTTCCGTAATATTATAGAAAATAGTGCATTTTCTCTCAAAATCCAAAAATCTGTACTCTTACCTCCTTCGTTAAAGTTTGTTTGCTAACTGGGACTTCTTTGAGTTTTGCAAACCTTTTCCTGTTTAATTGTCATTTCTTAGTCATTTGCCACAGCAGTTTCTAAGACAAAATGAAGTTGCTGTTCTACTTAGTGCTTACTAACATAGTACTTAGTATTTCCAAATTGTCACAGTCCCTGCAAAAAATAAAACTGTTCAAGCACAGCACAATCTGACTTGAAGCATCTGCCTGTATCCCTTGACTTTCCTGACCCTGGCAGTACCTGAAGAGATGATGGCTTTGTACATTAGGGAATTGTGGTTACCTGTCCAGTTTCTCCGTAACAGCACTTATAGCCAGGATGATTGTTCTGAATAGCTAGCTAATCTTGTGGTCTAGGGAATCAAGCATTTGTCAAGAGAGATGACTGTTTAACTAAGTTTACCTGTCGAAAGAGCTAAGACACCAGGCCACGGGGAATAGGGGATGCTGGCATTATTTTTTCTGATGTTGTTCCATTTTTTCAAGCTTAAATTTGGGAGCATCTGATGTTAAATCCATCATGAGCTAAACCTTGTAAATCATATCATTCTCTGTGTCTTGTTCTGCAGTCTTATCTGTGCAGCAGACAGGACAGGTCTTTGAACAATCTGGCAATACTTCCTGACACAAAGGACTGCAGTGGCTGCTGCTGTTTGCCTTCCGGCTTTGTCATGTGTGTTACAAAAAGACTGCCTGTTGTGTTGATGTCTGGAAAAATCCGTAGCTGATCTTGAATATTTCCTTGTTTCAAGTGTGCAAACAGTTCTGATTGATGTGAGAAACACTTGAGTCTTCATGCTTATTTATGGAGAATCTTATTTGGGGTGGCAGCAACATTCTTTTCATAGCAAGGAAGCATAAGTATTAAACTTTATGTATTTGTTATTCAAGACCTTTTAAGTTTATCAGTAGTACTGTATGTCTAGTGATTGTCCTGGCATGAGAAGTACTGTTTATTTTTTCAGGCTTCCCTAGGGTTTTTGGCTGCCTTTGTTTATGTCAGAAGGTTGCAAAGGTGGAATGAAAAAGTTCATATTGTCACGTGTTTTGGTGTGCTGTCCCTTATTTACCTGTTTGCAAACAGATTCTGCCAAAATAGCACAAAAGATTTTGCTTGGAGATAGTATGCCTTTGATCTGTATACAAGAATTATTAATGTTGTTTTCAAATGTGTTTTCTTGTAAACAATCACATTTTTTCCCTTTTCTTTCTCCTGAACTAATTCTCCTGAAATTAGTAAACTTGTAAGGATTAATTCAGTGTCGAAGCAAATACCGTAGGGGTAATATGATAGCAAAAGTGACGTTCTTACGGTGGGAAAAGGAACGCAGCTTCATTGCTGTGCTAGCATAGCATACAGTGATAACAGTTCTCATTCTGCTGTTCTCTGCTCTAAGCAGGCTCTGTATTGGCCATTACAGAGTGCAGTGTGTGGTGATCTTCTTCCTTCACTGTAGGTGCATGGTGGAGAGATTCTTGAGTAAAGTATGAAAGGGCAAAATTAGATAGGGAATGTCTGAGGATGGAGCCAGCCTGGTGTGGAGACGTGGACTGTAACAGGACAGGAGCAAAGCACGGCCTCCTCCTTCAATAAAAATTCTAGGAAAATAGGCGTTAGAGGACTCTCAAACAAGAGACACCTTTGAAGAAATCACTTTGAAGGTCAGACTGTTGGCCACCTTCACCATATGGACAAATTATGTCATTGTGCTTTGTATCCCTTTACTCAGTGTGTCATACATAATAAAAAAGCAAGTGATGTGTGATCTACCACCTACCGTGCACACTTTATAAGTGCTTTCCTGAATTATAAGGAGGAAAGGAGCTGTCTTTGCTGTATTTTGCCTTTTGTGAGGAGGTTGTGAAAAGGTTGAAAATGCAACTTACGTGTTTAAATCAAGACTTCCTTGAGTTAGCTGGCATTTGTCCACACAGCAAACTTTGATATTTAAGACTCTTTTTTTTCCTTATGGCTATATTAAAAAAAAAAACCTGAAAATTTGACTATACAAAACACGTGAGAAGCACATGATTAGCCACAAGTCAACCATGACATCACTTAGTTTATTATTTGTTTTTTGTTTTTTTCTTTTTGACTGTGTATTTTCACAGTGCTTGGAAAAAGACAGTAAAGAAATATGAATTTCTGACTTGGTGACATACTGACAAATTCATACATCAGTAAATAAGATGTTTATTTCCTGCATTAAACTGTAACTGCTGTAGGTCTTCATAGTAAGTCAACTTACCTTCCAAGCCATATTTACATTTCTTTAGCTTATATTTTTTCTCTATGATTTCTCATCTGCAAGGCATTTGCTTCTCATGTGTGGTCTCATGTTTTAGGTATAAAATCTTCATCTTGAGAACACTGATTAGGCTTTGTAAGATCTTGTTGTGTTAGGAAAATTCATGGAAATAACATAAAAAATTGTTCTGTTTTGCATATCTGTACGTTGAATTTGATACATTTAAAAGTGCAGTGCTACCTGGTGTGATTATAGACCTGTGCTGTTTAGTTATTGTAATAAAGAAGATAAATGTTCTTTATTTTTCATATTCAGGGGATTATCTTTCCTTGAGGTGTACATGACAAGTCAACTTGAATAGGTGTAAACACTGCATATCTGATGCACTAATGTTACCTTAAGAAAAGACTTACTGTCAAGAAAGTTTCACAATATTATTTTCTCAGAGGACTGTTGAGCAAAGATTTTGTGAATATGGAAGATAGGATTGTCTTGGAGGAAAGGAAAGTAGTAAATGTCCATAAAACTTGATAGATATCACGTGCTAACTCAGTGTGGATTCTAGAAGTATTGCAGCCACTGTCTAATGTATTTGTGTTATCATCATGCAGTTTCAGGTTCTGCTAAAATACATGTATTTAAACCTACACATCGGTGGAAATCTCTCGTACTTAAAATTAAGAATATCCTTAGCTCTGTTGACTCATAAGATAACATGATCACTGTGTGTTAGTTTCCCACACACATGCTAAGTCAAAGAGGTCAGGAGACTTCCTCAGAGTCAGTGTATTTATGGCAAAGCCAAGAATAGAACCTGTATTTCCTGCCTCACAGTTGTGTGTCTTCTTTTTAACAATTAAACTGATTCCTGTTAAAATGTTAGCAATATGACTCCCGTTAAATGGTTAGCAGTGCCATTGATGATGATGGATTATAAGTAAAGATCTTCATAGTTATGCAGCTGTTTGTATACATGATTTTTCCTTTTTTTTTCAGTAATTCAGCAATTACCAGGCTTTGCTGTGACAGACTAGTCACAAACTTGACTTCAGAAGTCGTATCAGTAAAGTCACCATGGCACAAGATCAAGAGGCTAGCTTGTGTTAGAATGCTGGGAAATCAGAGTTGAAGTTCTTCTGCCTATTTGGTATTGGTTCTTAGGGTTTTTATCGGCTCTTTGAATGGTTATGAATCATTTTTTATTTTTGGTAATACAACTGTTCTACATTGAAAATCTGATTTCTTTTCCACAGAATCATTTAAGAATGGAATGGAAAAGATACGCTCATTCATGTGTTAATTTCTTTGCCATTATGTGAGTTCTTTGTTTGTTTGAACCAGCGCTGTCTCCAGTTTAGCACTAAATGACTGGTGTTGGAACTTCCAACACTTGCATACTGAGATGGTTCTACAATTCAATAAGAACTTAAAAAGTTTTTGTAAGTTTTTCTAATCACTTTCCTGCTTGTTTGTTTGTTGTTGGTTTGTTTACCTCTACAGCTTTTACTGTTAAACAATATATTGTTTAGCTTAAGTTGAATTGATTAAATTTGTGTTTGAGTAGGAAGGGGACATGGAGGCTGGATGTCACAGTATAGTGTCAGAAACATTTGAGATAATTTTTAGGAGACAGGATCTCTGGTGAAGAAATGTTTAGTTCATGACTGCAATGGCAGGTGTCCTGCCAACAGGAGAACACCTCCAGGAACAATATTGCAGCTTTTGTACCTTGTCTCCTCCATGCGCAGCCCTCCCTTGTTTTCCTATTGGCTGAGTACTCCAGGTCCACAATCTTACCAAAGGTTTACGTTTATTAATTACATCCTGACAGTTGTTAATTCTTCTTCTACCTTGTTGCCAGCCAGTTGCCATCCTGCTATTTCTAAGATGTCTCAGAACTCTTCTTATCATATTGACTTGGTGATTCTCTCCAAGGCCTCTTCCCTTCTGTCCTAACGACGTGCTTTGGGGTGGGGGGATGTCAGGTCTTCCTGATGCCTCTGTTCCGACAGGCAAGTTCCATCTTGCCTTCACTTCCTTGGGTATGTCATGTGGCAAAATATTACACATATATTCATACTGGCTAGACATAAATTGTTAACTAGCCTTACCTGTATATTACTAATTAATTTGCAATTGATATTTCTAATTTTTGTGATGATAGGTTATGGCAGAGGCCACAAAATAAAATTCTTATCTTCTTACGCAGAAAGAATGCTCTGTTCCCACAACAGCATGCTAGTTTTCAAGCTTGTCCTCTAAAATAATGTTTTTGGACAAAATAATCTTGTTCTTTCTAATTGAAGGTGTGTCGTATGCATCCATCTATCATCTGAAATTATGACTACACAAATTTAAAAAAACATTCCTATTTGAGATTAAATTCAGTAAATAAGCAAGATTTACTCTTTGCAGTTAAGTTTGATCTTCATTCATCTGCGAAAAAAGAAGTATTAATTGTTCTGCCTTTGTTGCTCCAGGCATTTCAAAATACTATCTTAGTATGTAGGGGACTTTCCAATTAGCATCAACTAAAGAAGGAATTCATGGATGCATTATATGGTGTCAGTCTTACCCCTTTGAGGACGACAGAACTCATCTTTGAAACTGAAACAGAAATGTTATGCACAAATACTGAAATTGCATGAGCATCTCTGAGATGTTTTTAATTTTTTTTTAATGAAGCAGTAAATATTTTATAATAGCACATGATAGTATCCATCAATATATTTAATGTATGAAACTCTTACGATAGAAAAGAGAGGAAACAGATCCTTTATGTGCAGATTTTGTTGTTGCTGCAGTAATCTGGAAATGGTTACTTTAATTTTCACACAATGCAGCTTTGGTTCTATCATGAAACAGAGCAGCATGCAGCAATGTCTCATAGAAACAGTGATGTCTCTAGCTCCCAGTGACCCAGCTGCCCATGCCAAGGGACAAGGCACAGTGCTTGCAAGGTGGGTGGGATGCATGGTGAGCCTGAGCCACCTCATGAATGCTCCATGGGATTCTTGGAAATCACCCTGCCTGCTTGTGGCAGCTAGCTCTCTCACCTACATCCCTGCACTTGGGGATAGGGAGGATTTGTGCTGTGGTTTGGAGAGATTTTTGAGGGAGTTAGGATTTTTTGGGAGTGTCTTGTGCTGTCATGGCAGATGTTTCTTAATCCAGAGCAGAACTTCCCACTTAGTCATGTGAACCAAGGCTGTTAGGAAGATCGGGGTAGCGTGATAATTTTTCTTTAATGTAACCAGAACCGTGTTACATGTCCTGATGTCTGCAGTTGAGAGTGTGATTGGAACATCAGTTTCTGAGCACCTGGTAGTATGGTGGAAGATGTGTTTCTCAGACCACATCTGAGAAGCAGATAGTTTTTCTGGGGATTAAATTGTAGTTTACAAGAAAAATTTTTTGCTCACAAGGGTGTTAACAATTAAACCACTGACTGAAAGTAAATTGAGGAAAATGTCATGCTGTTTAGATTTTCTTTATTGTCCTTTGAGGAAACAGAGTGAACTTGCAATTGAGTGTGCTCTTTGCTTTCAAGTGGCTTATTTCTTCACACTGCAGTATTCTTGGATGTAAAACAAAATATTTTTTGTTGTACTGGAGGTAGTGTTGAAAGCTGCAAACCTGGGATCCCTGGGAGGAAATGTGGCAACCTGTACCTTCACTGTTAGAGCCATTCTTTAGACTGGGATTGGAGCATGAAACTCAGTCTTCTATCATATGATTCTTAATGTCTTCTGATGTGCTTCTTTTCCCCCTCCCCCAAGCTCGTGCTTATAGAAGGGGAAAATACTGTTTTGATTAACTTTCAACTTGGTCATAATGAATAGTCGGCATGACTCTGCTTTGCAAATGTCATGTAGTAATTCTGCTTGTAGTGACTGTAATTTCTATTGTGTGACGTGAATTTACTGTAGAATGCATTAGGATGAGAATAGGAAGGGTGTTTTTAGTGCTGAGTACACTTGAGAGTAAATAAGAAGCAGTATTCTTGGGGAAGAGAATTAATAGCAGACACATGAGTACACTGAAGCCAACTGCCTGAACCAATTGTGCAATCAGATTAAATGAGTAAATGTGCTGTAGGTGAATCAGGTTTTTACTGTGAAGAAAAAAAAAGAAAACCTTAGTAATCTGTGCATTTATCTTCTATCTCCTCTAGAATTTAGAAACAAGTCAGTTTCCTGCACTCAGTGGGGTGTCTCTGGCTGCACTATGCAGATGCTAACAGCATCAGTGATGCCCAGGGCCAAAAGGCTGCAAAGGGAGGCAGAGCTGCATGACCAGCTGTCCTATCCAGGGAAAACCAAACAGCTGGCGAGGTGTGGCAAGTCTTCTTGCATGTGCATGTAATACACAGAAAATATTTTATTTCTATAACAAAGAATGGAAAGGTACTTGGTTTGAGAAATGTTTGTGTTTATCGTGATTTATCACAATTTGTTCCACTCAAACATTTATTTAAAAAGAAAAAAAAAAGAAAAAGAAGTAAAGAAACATCTTGAAATGTACAAAACCATTTAGTTAAGTATTTTTAAATATGTTCTATGAGTGTCTTCTTGGAAAAAAATGAATAGTTTTTGACATGGAAATAACATTGAAACGTATTCCAAATACACTTTAAATTGTTTGCAGTCTGAGTATGCATCTTGAAAACCATAACCTGTTTGTGGTACTCCATTTCTTAAGAGTATACGAGGTAGTGTAATTTCTAACTACATGTCATCTTCTCTGTGTTGTATGAGAACAACTGTAATTAATGTACTTGAAAGTTCACTCTGGGGTTCAAATATGTCATCCTGTGGTTGCTTGGTGTCAGAGCAGACTTGGTGCACAGCCTGCTTACTTCCCTATAGTGAACCAGGGACTAAGAACTGAGATATATAAAGTTACTTCAGTATTGAGCGGGCAAGCTCTATGTATTGCTGATGGTTTTGTCAGCAACTTTAAGACTGCAAAACTTAAGTGAACTTGTTTAGCATTTCCAATTACGTATAACTTGTCTTAAAATTAGTTGGAGAAGTGACTCCTAGTCTGAAGAATTTACACTCTTTTAATCCAGGTTTTTCTGCTCACTGGTTTGTTACCAGTGCAGGTAAGCCATTTTCCACTATATCCGTGGTATTGACAAAGGAAACCAGATCACTTCAGATGGTTTTACATTGGCAATAAAATTCGACTTCACTTAACCTCTTCTGAAATACGACCCACGGGGCATTTTCCAAATTAGCACTTCGGTTGCAATGGCCTCAAACTTCTTGTGAGTACATAGGGAATACAATTCAATGTTTCTTGCTGTGATAAGGTGGTCGTTTGTGTGGAGACAGTTTAACTTCCTGTACTTTCAGATTTCAGAACAGGAGTGGTTGTTCTGTTGAGAGTACATACTTTGTTATAATGTTTCTGGAACATTTTGTTTTTTTAACTAGGTCAGTAATTCTGGTATCTCCATTGAAATGTCTCTAGAGTTAGAAATTTGTCTTGTGCAGCACATATTTTTATCTCAAGCTGTCTGTATGTACACTTGATTGTTTTTCTATGTATGCTATTGCATAGTGTCTTCTCTCTCAAAGTATTTGTTTCTAAAATTGCACATCTCTACCTGAATTCTTTTCCTGGTTTTATGATTTTTGATTCTGGTATTCCACGTCATAACATCATGTAATGCACTGGAAATTAAAGAGTTAATGCTCTAGTTCCATGGATCATCGTTAGTTCTGGGTATACCTGTCCCAGAAGAGAAGAACAAGTACGTACTCCAGAAAACTTTGTGTTGCTTTGCGTTTTTTCCGTTTTCTGCTCAGAAGGAAAGATAAAAGCTGTTCACATGTCACGAGACACAGGCTCTTTCCCTTTTGGATCGCCCCTCAGCAGCGGACACTTGCTGCCATCCCACCTTCGGTTTTTTGGACACACTCTCATTTTATTTGATTTATTAGCTTTAAGTCTAATTATATTGTACTATATTGTGTTATTTTGCATTCTCCTATCTTATTTAGTAGATCAGCTTTTCTCCTCTGATTGATACTGATGTTTTGTTTTTAGGCTCCCATTTCCCTTTCCCCTTCTCCTTTCCCGGGATGTGGGTCTGTGGATCCCCCTGCCCCAGTTGTCACAGAACTGGGCCAAACCAGCTCTTAAATTATTGACAATTCTTAACCTTTATTAGTCTATAATAAACCTTTATTTGGTAAAGTTCTGCTTGTCTTCTTGTATGTAAAAAGGTATGCCAAAGAATGAACTTATTCTGTACTTTCAACCAAAAGATTAATAAATGCATACCTATCAAAAACTAAAATCTTTGAGAATTTTCACTGTGTTCTTTGTGATTAAATTTTTCATACTCTAGCCTTTGAGTGAGGAGATAAACATTGCATCAGTGTTTAAAAAAAAATGCGCAAGAGCTCTCTGAGGTCAAGTATTTTTTGTAAAGACCCTAACTGAATACTAATAACACTAAGTATCATTCTCAGTGACAGTCAGAACTCTGTAAGAATGGGATGAAACTGGAAGTAATTCCTCATAATTATCTGAATCAAACTGTATCTGAAGGTGGTTCCAAAACAGGGAGGCGGAATGGCTTAGTGTAAACAATGGTATAACAAAAATCTGGAATTTTTTTTCTCCATCTTTCTCTCCTCCCTTCATCCCATTCTGTTTTGAAAAATAATCATTACTTTCAGAAGAAGATAAGGTGTTGCTGACCTACAAAAACTCATTTCAGACTGACTGCAACTGGAAGATGAATTTTCTTTACCATCTGACTAGAAACTTTTTTCCAGTATGTAGTTATTCTTTATGTAGATTAGCTGTTTGAGGACTGTAGAGGTAAGAGTTTGGTGGTTTTATGGTTAATGCCATATTTGCTGCATATAACATGACAGTCTTAAGCCAGTGAATAAAGTGTTTTGTGACCATTGCAGTTACAGATTTACAGATTCTGTGTGTGGCTTTGTACTGACACAGACAAATGCAGTTGTAGTATTTTATAGGCTTCGGATGTGTAGAAATTGATGGGAGGTTGTTACCTGTCACATGAGCATCTTTCTTAGTAGTTCACTTTGAATTTATTGTGAGGTAGGCATGAAACACAAACAGTTTGTTTTCAGTTTTGTTTTGTCAGTTGTTCGGGGATTCTAGAATTTGGACACTTCACTCTGCTATGGCAGATTTAAGTTATATTGCACAGGCCCAACTTCTTCATTTCTACAGCTATTTTTAGATTTTCTTTCTGCTTCAGTGAGACAAGAAATGTCTGGTAGAAGAGAGACAGCTATTGCTATATAATGCTATATAAAAATGAAACCTAACTCTGGTGTCAGGGTGTTACATTGTGCTGTGTGTTTTGTGATGCTGCCTTAGCAGGACTCTAGGTATTGTGGGAGGAAGGCAAAACCTCAATCAGCTTTTTAGGTGTTTTTCATTTGCTCTTGTCTCACAGCAAGTCCAGCTGTGGCAAGTGTTTTCACATGTACGCCTGTTTATGACTAAAGCATACTTTTTGAGGCCTACATCATTAGCCTACTGGTGTAGCTCCTGATGCTTAGCTTCACTGTCAAATCCTAATAAGCCCATTTAGTTCAATTTTAGCAACCAAAATTATGCTGAGCTATGCGTGGCAGTTGTGTGAGTTTGGTCTGAGTGAGCAACAACAGAGCCTCTTGTGGGAGACCTTTCACAACACATGCCAGGGAAGGTGGGAATGGAGGCCGTGCCCTGGCTCATAAGACCAGTGACATTCAACCTTCCTGGCACTGCGTGGCCAAGCAGAATTTACTGACCCGTCCCATGGAACATGATTCTGCTTTGATTTAGTAGTTGGTGTTAAAACTGCTTTGCTCTTGGATGTGAGGCAAGGACATGGTAACACAGGCAATGACATAAAGGTTTCCTACAGCTTGCCATTTCTTTGGATAGGGCAACAAGCTTTGTTCCAAGACTGGCTGAATTGCAATAGTAAATTATTATCAATAATAGTGATGTTCCATGTTCTTTTTTTTTTTTTCTTTCTTTCTTTTTGGAATGAAGTTCTTACCATCCTCTTGAGGGTTTGCCTCTGTAAACTGCTGATAGTTTTTGCGGCCTTTCCTCCCACCGATTCCTCTTCTTTCTACCTTAAACCTTCCTTGAAAACTACTTTGGTACGTTGGTTTCCTTGGAAAAAACAATATTAAATGCTGTGAATAAAACTTTTTACCAATTATCATACTAAAACAGTAGATAAGAGTCCCTTGATTATCTTGTATGGCCTATCAAGTAGTTTGTCCTGGATTATTTTTTTGCTGTAAACTATTGTTCCACTGTTGTAAAACTGCAGTGATCAGATGATGAACTCCAGGGACCCAGATGTTGACCTATTCTGGTCTTCAATTTAGAAGTAAAAATGGGGGACTGCTCATAGAGATTTTCTGTTTCCATTTGTTATGGAAATGTTACGATGCTCAGAGCCTGCCTTAGAGCACTAGTTTGACTCGTTAGTTTTTCCCTCTGACTGGTATTACCTACTGAGATAAATAACTTCTTCTCTTTTCATCCACTCTTGTTTTCTTTTGTGTTACTTTCGGTAGGAATTGTCAGCAAACTAGATGATGTTTTTTATCAACTGGAAATGGGAATGGATAAGAAATATGAACTTCGATTTCCTACATGCATAGCAGTATGCTTAGTGTAGAGTCTCAAAGATTTTCACCAGTTATTAACAAATTTTCTTAGGTGGGAGAAAATATATATTATGTCTAGATTAGGTCTTAAGAATGACAGAATATACTATTCTGTCTTAGAATTTCATTTTTAGTAAACAGATTTGGATCTTAGTTTTCCATTAGTCTTTCATAATGCAGAATTATTTTATATTTTGTGCTGTGTTTTTCAAAGAAGAATGTTACTGTTTACACGTATGACAGATCTTTGTGGAGGAACTAGTATGAACAGTGTATACAGGCTCTTTTAGAAAGCTGCACTGAACTCATGCAATTAATTGAAGACACAGGTGGCTTTAAAATATCAGTACTGGGAAAGAGTTTACCTGTCATGCTCAATCACATATACAGTTCTGCCTTTAAAATTTTATTTAACCTTGAAAAACAGTGCTTTCGTTTCTGACTGTACAACTGGAATTTTAACAGGACTTGTGCAGTACTGTCTATTTCATTTACTAATTTTGTGCACCAAGTAATAGGGACCTTGGAGACTGTGCCACTTAACTGAAATACTAAATTTAGCAGAGTTACTAGAGAGTAGAACACAGTGAATTGTGGGTGGAGAGAGTGAAACATCAGGACAGTGATCAATGGTAAAACAATTGTTTGAGCTTCATGTTACCAAAATGTTTTAAAGATGCTGAAAGATTCTCTACTGTAAGCTTCTGACTAGCTCTCGCAATGTTACTGCTTGTACCAAGTGAGGTGTTTTCTTTGGCTGCATGCTGTTCTCCTTTCCTGTACCTATTTTAATGCTTTCTCATACCAAGTCATTGACTTTGTAAGAAATACCTGGTATTTCTTAAGATTGACTTGGTGTAGTTCCCTTCCTGCATCTTTTGCTGCCTTCCCTTCTGTTAAGTGGCTTTGCCTTCTGTTAGGCCTCCATGGCTGCTAATTTGTATTGAGCTTGATTTGAAGTGCAGCCTCTTCTCAAGTTACTTAGGGAAATAGACTAATGAAAACTGTTTCACTCTAAGTATGGAGAGAGGAACAGGTGAGGGAGAGATTGATTGCAAACCAGCGATCCTCAACTCTAAAACCCTATAACTAAATCTCTCAATTTGAAGCAAATTCAGTCATAATGTTCAAATAGGAAAATAAGTGAATAATTTTTTTTTTTTTTTTTTACAAAGTCAGGACCTGTACTTTCGAAGTTCAAAATAAAAAAAAAAGTCTTAATTCAAACTTTGAAGAAGCTTATTCATTGTCTTGAAACTAAACCCCGAAGTATATTGCAGGAGCAGGGATAGATATGGGAAAGTTATGGGGAAGTAGAAAAGGGATTTCAGCCTTACTTAGCCTGTGCTGATGTTGAATGTCATTCTTGGTCTGGCAAGAGCTCCTTGCAAGTCAGATATCTCAGAATCTGAGAGTGCAAATAATATCTGGATTGTTGAAAGCAGCGTCAAAGTCCCTCACAGTGTCTGCTCTGCTGGTGGGGAAAGGAAGAAGGGTGCCTTTGTCATTGCTTCTGCCCTGCCCTGCCAAGGTAGACTGATAAAATATATGCAAATTTTTCAATAGATTGTGGGTTTTTTTAAGCCCATATTGCTTGTCCTACCTATTGCTTTGTTTTACAAAGTTGTTTGAAAATCAGGTTGTTAAGGAAGGAAACGCAGCTTCCTTTGAGAGCTGGAAAGCATCCCTCAGTTGCTACAGTTTTAGGAGTATGGAAACAGTACACAAGCTCGACCTCTTCATTATTTTGGGCACAGCTTAATGCCGTCTTACCCATTCATTCCTTTTTTGAGCATGTATCCTCTAAGCAGAGAGAAGAAATGGTAGAGCCATAGTAGAAATTAATGGGACAGTATGAAAAAAGTCTTAAGAACAAACAAAAAAACACTCTAAAATAACTTCTTGGAGAATCTAAAGAAAAAATACATATGTTTAAAATTTCTTTCCTATAAACTATTATAAACAAAAAAGTTGTGGTACTCCTAGCCATGACTGTACACATACTTATGCATAACAAAGTGAATAATGAGATGACATGGCATACTTGGTTATGACTTTGTGTACACATTTTATTATTTTAGTAATTTTTTCTCCTCTTCTTAAATGGTATTCTGAGCTTTGGGGCAAGTTAGTTAAATTCAGACATTAACACCTGCAGTTATTTTCTTTCTCTTCCTGTGGTTTTATTTGCATCAAGTAATTGTGAGAACCTTGTTACCACGCTTCCTGTCTGAAGCTATAGCAAACGATATGCAGCTAGAGGATATAGAAGGTTGACCCTTAAAAGAAACTTAATAGGTGTTTCGTAAAAACAGTGGGCTGTTCTTAACCTGCATAATTGATAAGTAGCTTTATTACAACTGTAGTCACCACAGTACACAGTGTATCCTTGCTTGGATCATCTCAGGTAAATTCTCTTTAACTCTTATTTTGCTAGTAATTCTGAAAAGCTAAACTGGGAGAATGTCTGATTCCTTTTTTACCCTTTCTTATATCCTGCTCTTTTGTTAGCCTAGAAAATTTAATCCTAGTTTAATAAGAGAAGCTTCTGATACTGTAACAAAATGTGTTTCCCACCCTCTGACCACTAACACAGTGTTTGCACTTTCCATCTTTGTGACTGGTATTTAACAGTGAGCAATAGATTATCTTTTTTTTGCATTAGATGAGCTTCTTTGAAATAAATTTTCGAAACCAATAAGCTCATTTTCATTTCTCCACTTTAAATAATGATGCATTCTTCTTTTTATGTATTTGTTTTTCCATACTACTTATAAATGGAGTAAAATAAAAGTTGCAGGTAAGATATAAAAGGCTTGAAATACAGCAAAGAAGTTTGGCATGGTAGTTTTACATGCTCTTGGAATGTGAACTGTGTGCTATAAAATATGATTTTGTGTTTAGAAAGTTGACACTGGAAAAAAGCAAGTAAGTTTTTCAACACTTGATCACCAATTTATCCTTGTAGTTCAGACAGAAGAAGCACATTGGCCTTTCAGCCTGAGCTGTGTGATGTTCTGCTTCTCTGAGAACCATAATGCTATGTAAAGTGCAAAAATGAGAAGTAATGGAGCTTTCTTTCAACTGCGTGTTTCAAGTGGGGGCCCTGGGTACTGTCTGCTTGATCTGCCAGGTCTACAGAGATGAATTCATTCTTCACACAGTGCCATGATAGAAGCTGGATGTTGTGACAAAGCAGAGAACAAGCTGTGAGGTGTTGTTTCAGAATCTTGCTAATTGTGTTCAGATTGTTGGCAAATTGATACTACATAATTGGCTGGCTTGCAGTTGTAGGTCAATGTGTTCTTCTTTTTCTTTCCCTCTTTTTCTTTAGAATTATTTGAAAAAGCAACTTTCCTGTTTGAGTGTATTCTTTAAAGGAACTGGTAACAGCATAAGATCAAGTGTGTCATGGTTGAATCTACAGTGTCAGTATCTTTTTTTGCCTTTAGCTTTTTCTTTCAGTTTTGGTGCAGCAGATTTGTGCCTGCTCTTTTATATTAACTTGGCCTTATAAATATCAGAGTGGGGTATATAAAATTCCAGCACTCAAATAGCTGTAAGGTTTTGCTTTGGGGGGCTTCAGGTGAACATAGTACTTAAAGCTCAGCAAGCTGGGGAGTGTGCTAGTTGCGAGCATAGAAATTAGTAGGCTGATTAGTGAAGGAATTTCCATGGATGGAGGAAAATTAACCCTCTGTGAAAACAGGAACTTGATATGTTAACAGTGGACTTTGTCAAAAAGAAGTTGTGAGAAATTTGTGTCAGTGTTAGAATTTCATCAGCTGCAAATCAAAATTCTGCATCACTTGCCCAACAATAGAAAACCAGTGCGAGACACCTGTTTATATAGCTCATGCAGATTGAGGTATATTAAGCTTCAAAATGCTGTAAAGTTAAGTACTTTTTTCAATTGCTCATTTTAGAGTTAGGAGAGCATTGCTGCATTTCAAAGCAGCTTTGGAGCTTGTCTTCTTAAAAAAAGACAAAACCTTAGTTTGTAAAAACCTTAGTTTTAAGTAGAGATACGCTATACAGTTTCATGACAAAAAAAAAAAAGGTTTATTTTTATATGCATTTCTGGAATTAACCATGTTCTAATTCCAATTTTGTTACAAATGTGGGCAGTTGGACTGAGTGATCTTGTAGGTTGTTTCCAACCTTGGTGATTCTATGATTCTATTAAATATTGAATGAAGTCCAGACAAGAATTACATAGCATGCATATTCTGAGATGGGAGGGAGCAACAGTGTGTTTTCTTATCAGGCTTTTTGTGATACTTTCACTGTTTAAAGTTAGTTGAACTTGTCCCTAGAAGAATTGAGAAAATTATGTGACTTTAATTACGATGTTAGCACTTCCTTAGAGACCTTTAACGCTTGAAGTTAAAGTATTTTAGTTTGAAGTTTTAAGTATTGTACTGTTACACTTCACGCTGTTGGTTGATTGTTCCCATGTTTTATTCCAACTTTGTGACACCTGGGGCTTTTAGATGGTCCTTTTGAAGGTAGAAAAGATGTTCTAAGTTGTGAAAATGTCATATTAGCACTGCAGTAAGGCCTCTTTTTGAAGTTAGACTGACAAAACAGAGATTGTGTGAAAAGATTTTTTTTAAAAACTGTCGAATTGCTTTGCTTGGTATGATATTAATGATAAGGAAACATAGTAATATATCTTTCTTTTTTCTATTCTGATAACCAGGTAATAAATGCATATAAACCTGTAAATCTCAGAGAAATTTTTATTACACACTTAGTGAAATAAACCAGGTTGGGGATTTGCCAATAAACATTAGTTTTGCAAAGGAGTGGTTGTAATCTGGAGTGTCAGTTGTTCCGCCTGAGTAATTTTGAAGGTTTATGGAGTTAGTTTCAAGCTCTACAACTAATCTCCTATTTCTGAGGTCGGTCACCTGTAAATGTAGCAGTAGAACAGACAGAATGAAGAAAAAAATATATATTGTTTTGACTAAGTTTGTCATTTTTGCAGATTTTTTTTGTTTGGATTTAGAAAACCTTGTTTTCGCTTGACAGCTGTGTTACAGCCTTGCTCTCTGAATGGACACAGTGAAAATAAATTAAGTGCTAATAGGCTGAACTCCTTAAGTTAGAGGGATATGTAGTCAATTGTCACTTTATAAAATGACATTAGAAAGCTAGAAACAGATCAAACAGAGATGAGTGCCAATAGATTGAACGCATATCCATTATACTGCTTCATTAAAAAAAAAATCCAGAACCTAAGCCTCATCTGAATTTCTGATAGTTGACATTTTGTGTAATTTTTGAAGAAATTGGCATGTGACTTGTTTGCTAGCATCTCTTCATTCAGTAGTTAGGATACTACCACAGAATCACTGGTATAGCTGATTCTCTGTGAGTTTGAAATTCAGTATCCTATTTCTTTCTAATACGGTGTGCTTCTGTTTTCAGGTTCACGTAACGCTAGGGACCAAAGAAGCATAAGTAACATTTCCATGGTGCTGGGACCAATCTGCTCAGTGAAGATTCTAAAATAACTTCTTAACTCCATCGTGTTTGTCCTGAGACTGTCTTGGGAGAAGAGCTCGAGAGGAAAACTTTTCACATCAGAACTATTATAAATAAATCTATTTAAAGAACTTGCTACTTGGGGATACATTTACGGAGATCGAGTCCTGGTTTTCACCTGTGCTCACACTTCAGACTCTTAAAACAATGAGTGAATTCTGGTTGTGTTTCAACTGCTGTATTGCAGAACAGCCTCAGCCTGTAAGTATGAATTTTATGGTTTTGTTATACTTTTTTAAATTAACACTAAGTGGGGACAGAAGAAGGTCTGTTCTAGATGGATATTGCACATTTGCTTTCACTTAATCTCAGATCTGTCCAAAGTCTTTGAAATGAAAGCCTATATATCTTTGAATTGAGTAAAGGGGAAAAAGGGTGGGAAACGTGATGGTGACCTAACCTGGCACTTTTAAGTCTGCCAAAGAGCAGCTGGAAATCTGGACATCATGTCTAAATGTCTCTGTCTTGAGGTTTGGCTGGACAATGGTGAAAGAAGATTTCTTAGATAAAGCAGGGTTAAATCCAGGCCTTTGACGCATTAACCGAAGTCAGGATTTCAGTCTTAGTTACTTTGTTAATTTTTAGATGAAATCCTTGGAGGGAGAAGGACTCACGCCGCAGGTAGCTTTTTCAAGAATTTGAAATGGCTGTTGTGTGAAAAGGTCCATAGTGACAAATTTGTTAGAAGACATTTTAGAAGTATACATAAGGGGGAAAGTATAGAAATATTCTTGTGTTTCCTTGGAGTATGCATTGTGTCTGGTACTGTGGGTGAAAGTTTGCCTTCTGTAAGGTGTAATTAGCCGGAATTGTGGTTAGTACTTTAAGAAAAAAGCATTGTATTTTGTGATCAGATCAAGCTAAGTGAACTTATAGAAAGGACAGTCATCTTGCAGATATGGCTACAGAAGCTGCATTGCAGTTACTTTAGAGAATGTGAGCAAACTTACATTCATGTGCCCAGATGATCTTTAAGGAAAAAAAAAGAAAAAATCTTAAAGGAAAAATCTTAAAGAAAAAAAAAAATTAACATCTGATGACTTCAGAAAAAGTGGGTAGAAATTGGTATTTCTCAATACTTAAATGCCAGGCTGATCCTTAGGTGTCAATGCAAATATTAGTAATCTGACCATTAACATTTCTAAGCAATGAATGCAACATTATCTCAGTGCAGTAGACTTGTAGGAGATGAGATCTCAAATACCAACATGGTCAGGAAGTCCCTCAAAATGCATCCATATGTAGCCAAAGCTGTTTGCATAGTATTTCGATTGTATATTTCGATTAAAAATTACATATAACTCCTAAAAATCTGAGTTGTAAAATGGCATATTCTGCGTTTTTAACAAAAATCTCTAGACTTGCTCCTTAATAAAATCTTGACTCAAGCTTTATGAAACAGTTAAGCTGTTGCCCAGAAAAATACATGGCGTGTTAATGCAGCGTGTGGTGATCTGTAGATTATGACTCATGGAAAGAGTGGAGAATATATTTTGAAAGTGGAGAAAAAGGAAACAACCCATTTTTGTACACTTTTGTTAAGCTGGTGATGTTAGATTTAGAAAATTAAAGCCACCTTTATTATTTGAAGTGCAAACAGCTCTTTATTGAGCACTGACCTTGTGCTTGAAATCAGCCTTTCAGATGTTGTAGGAGTTGGCTTATTATAAAGTATTAAAATCCTTCGGAACACATCTCAGAAAAAATCACTGTGGGCCAGCCTTCTTGTGTTTCACCACGCATGCTTAGCTGTCCTTCCACTACAGAGGAGATGAGCTCATTCTACTGTGTTCTGTTGTGTTGCACAGCCTTGGTTCTGCCACGCACCATTGCATTAAGTGGATTTAATCGGGAACATATGCATCTGAATACGTACAGATTATTTTTTTAATCCATGACATGGGTATATATAGATGCATATACTATCAGTGTAAGCAAAACTCTTATGCCAGATAGGTGGTAAGAACACTGTTCTCACCCTACCTCCATAAGCATTGTGTGATTCAGAAGACTTGTACGTTAAAAACAGTGCTATGTTTTCATCCAAATATTCTGGTATTTACTGCTTTAATGTTTCTCAAAATAGATAACACAGACTTAGAAAGTAGATGTGCATCCAGTCCTATGGTACCTTTAGTCTGTTGGTGTAATCCAGTCCAGTTTCTCAGGCAAAATGCATTGCCTAGCCAGTGTCATCTGTTTCATGTACCTTCTTTCGTTTTACTTCTACATCTCAACTTTTTTATGGCCCGATGAACAATGTTCCAGCTTTCACTTTCATGTTCAGCCATAAAGTATGCTGCTTCTGGAAAGGCCTCATCTCATTTTGCCAAAGCATTAAAAGCAACCAGTGTCTCCGAATAAACATCCTGAAAGCAGGATGTTGCTTAAATTACCCTACTCAAAGCTTAAAATGTTCCTTTTGTTTTTAAATTTACATTCTCTGAAAAGTGTTGGTTTTTTTCTTATAATCTCTGTCAGGTGCTGCTGTCTGGGACATCTTTAATGTTGTGGATATCAACATAAGTTAAAGCCACTTAACTGGTGGGAAAAGAAAATGTACTTGAGTAACCCCGTGTGTACTGAGATATTCACTACTTCCTCTGAATTGCAGGATTTTCTTTCTCTCTTTAAAGGCAGAGTGTAAGAACAGGCAGTTACTTCACTCTAGCAAAATGCTGGCGTATCATAAAAGCTGTCTTATGTGCGACATCTCTGTTCTTTTCAGCAATAGTGCACTTAAAATGAAAAACACTTAGAGGCACTGAGACATTTAAGTCAGTTTTGTAAAAAGCTGTTTGGCCCAGGCTGCACACAAAAACGTCTTCTAGGTCATTTTGATTACTCTGTAGATCTTCCAGAATTACATATTTGCACATCTGAGTGCTTTTTCATGATTTTGAACCATGCCTTTGCAAAAAGATCTGTGAATAGTATGGTTAGAAAGTCACATTGGTTACCTAATTTTACTGACTTTCTCTCTAACGACATGCCTCAGAGCAGTGCAGTAACACTGGTAGTGCAGTTTAGTGCACTTGATGTGGTTCTTTAATTCGAAGTCTACATTTAGGTATTACCATCATGTTTCATTGAAATGTATCACCTTGCAGCTTCATCCTCTTTCTGTCTTTTGTCAACACTGAACAGACACACTGTTTTATTAGCTCTTACGTTGTTACTTTCACTCAGTGCTTCTGAGACTCCTAAGATGATCCAAAAAGGGGCATGTTTGAACATTGATCTGTATTCTTCTCTGAAATAGGATGATAAAGGAATGGACTATGCAGACAAAAATAAATAGTGAGAGAATTGGAGGAAACATGTTCCCATGTGTGATTTTAGTCTTCCTTCTAGTATCCTGGGAACTTCTCCATGACAGGGAGAGATTTGGGGAGAGCAGTGGATGTCATCTACCTTGACTTCAGCAAGGCTTTTGATACTGTCTCCCATGACATCCTGATAATGAAGCTGAGGATGTGTAGAATAGATGAGTGGATGGTGAGGTGGGTTGAGAACTGGATGACCAGCAGGGCTCAGAGGGTGGTGAACAGTGGTGCAGAGTCTGACTGAAGACCTGTCACTAACAGTGTACTGCAAAGGTTGGTGCTGAGTCTTGTCTTGTTCAGCATCTTCACTGACAGCCTTCCTGAGGGGATAGATAGCATCCATCCTCACTGAGTACACCAATGCTACAAAGTTGGGAGGGTGGCTGACACAATGGAAAGCTGTGCTGCCATTCAGTGAGACCTGGACAGGGTTCCCCAGTACAAAGAAAAGACAGGGATCTCCTGGAGAGAGTTCAGCAGATGGCCACAAAGATGATAGAAGAGCCTGGAGCATCTCACCTGTGAGGAGAGGCTGAGAGACCTGGGTCTGTCCAGCCTTCAGAAAAGAAGACTCAGAGGGGATCTTATTAATGTTTATAAATGTCTTAAGTGTGGGAGGCAAAGCGATGTGGCCAACCTCTTTTCAGTGGTCTCTGGGGTCAGAACAAAGGGAAACAGCCATAAACTGGAGCATAGGGAGTTCCGCACCAATATGCAAAAAAAATAGCGATATTCACAGCTAGATCAGGTTGCCAAGGGCCTTATCCTGCTTCACCTTGAAAGGATCCAAAGATGAGGCATCAATCATATCACTGTCAGCCTGTTCCAGTGCCTCACCATCCTCACTGTAAAAGTTTTTTTTCCTTATATCTAACCTAAATATACGCTCTTCGAGCCTGAAACCATTTCCCTTTGCTCTGTCACCACAGGCCCTTATAAAGACTATGTCTCCTTTCCTGTAGTTCCCTGTTAGATTTAATGAAAGGCTGCTATTGGGTCACCTTGCAGTCTTCTCTAGACTGAACAGCCCCACCTCTTTCAGNCAGCAGGGCTCAGAGGGTGGTGAACAGTGGTGCAGAGTCTGACTGAAGACCTGTCACTAACAGTGTACTGCAAAGGTTGGTGCTGAGTCTTGTCTTGTTCAGCATCTTCACTGACAGCCTTCCTGAGGGGATAGATAGCATCCATCCTCACTGAGTACACCAATGCTACAAAGTTGGGAGGGTGGCTGACACAATGGAAAGCTGTGCTGCCATTCAGTGAGACCTGGACAGGGTTCCCCAGTACAAAGAAAAGACAGGGATCTCCTGGAGAGAGTTCAGCAGATGGCCACAAAGATGATAGAAGAGCCTGGAGCATCTCACCTGTGAGGAGAGGCTGAGAGACCTGGGTCTGTCCAGCCTTCAGAAAAGAAGACTCAGAGGGGATCTTATTAATGTTTATAAATGTCTTAAGTGTGGGAGGCAAAGCGATGTGGCCAACCTCTTTTCAGTGGTCTCTGGGGTCAGAACAAAGGGAAACAGCCATAAACTGGAGCATAGGGAGTTCCGCACCAATATGCAAAAAAAATAGCGATATTCACAGCTAGATCAGGTTGCCAAGGGCCTTATCCTGCTTCACCTTGAAAGGATCCAAAGATGAGGCATCAATCATATCACTGTCAGCCTGTTCCAGTGCCTCACCATCCTCACTGTAAAAGTTTTTTTTCCTTATATCTAACCTAAATATACGCTCTTCGAGCCTGAAACCATTTCCCTTTGCTCTGTCACCACAGGCCCTTATAAAGACTATGTCTCCTTTCCTGTAGTTCCCTGTTAGATTTAATGAAAGGCTGCTATTGGGTCACCTTGCAGTCTTCTCTAGACTGAACAGCCCCACCTCTTTCAGCCTGTCCTCTTAGAAGAGGTGCTCCATTCCATGGATCATTTTTGTGACCCTTTTCTGGACGAACTCCAACAGGTCTGTGTATCTCCTGCACTAAGAACTCCACATCTGGAAGCAGTCCTCCAGGTAAGGCCTCACCAGGACAGAACAGAGAGGCAGGATCACCTTCCTTGACCGGCTGGCCATGCTTCTTCTGATGCAGTCCAGGATATGGTTGGCGTTCTGGACCATGAGGGCACAGGGTTGACTCATGTCCAACTTCCCATCCACCAGTACTCCCAAGTACTTGTCAGCAGGGCTGTGCTCAGTCCTTTCCTCCCTCAGCTTGTATTGGTAATGGGGGTTGTGTTGACCCAGGTGCAAGATCTTGCATTTGGATTTGTTGAATCTCAGGAGGTTCACCTGGGCCCACGACTCAAGCCTGTGTAGGTGCCTCTGGGTAGCATGCTGGCTATCTGGTGTGCCGTGTTGACCACATCCCACTGCATGATGTCATTAACAAACTTGCTGAGGATACAGTTGACCCCATTGTCAATGTCACTGTTTAAGATATTGAAGAGCATAAGCCCCAGCACTGACCCCTGGGGGACACTGCTCATCACCATTCTCCATCCAGACTTTGAACCATTGACCATCACCATCTGGACTCAATCCTACAGCCAATTCTTCATCTGTAGAACAGTCCACCCATCAAATGTATGTCTCCAGTTTGGAGAGAAGGATGTTGTGGGGTACCGTGTCAAAGGCCTTACTGAAGTTGGGATAGATGACATCAGTGGCTCTTTCCTTGTCCACTGATGCAGTGACATGATCATGGAAGGCCACTGGGTTCGTCAAGAGAGATTTGCCCTTGGTGAAGCTTGTATCACCTCCCTGCCTTCCATGTGGTTTAGCAGAACTTCCAGGAGGATCTGTTCCATGATCCTTCCTGGCACAGAAGTGAGAATGTCAGGTTGGTAGTTCCTGGGCCATCCTTTTTAGCCCTTTTAGAAATAGGCATGATGTTATCCTTTTTCCAGTCACCAGGGAGTTCACCTGATTGCCCTGACTTTTTAAATATTATTGAGAATGGCTTGGCAACTACATCAGCTAATTCCCATAGGACTCTGAGGTGATGTTGAAGAAGTTGAAGAAATAACTATGGGCACTTTTTTTTCCTGATTCTATATGTAGCTGAAGTTTAATCTCTTGTCTGACCCAAAGTATTTTTTATTTTGAGAAAAGTAGCACTTTCTGTGATTGCATCAAGTTTCTTACACTTCCGTAAATACACTTTGTGGGTTCTGTAAGCTGATCTTGCATTTTCCAGTGACAAATGTTTCTTTCCCTATATCATATGTGCTGTCACCTCATCCACTGCTGTGTTTCAGTAGATTTTGACAGATCTCCACTACCAGCTATATTGCCTGTTAGGAGTTTAGTAAGCCTCTTGTCATGCAAATTCTTGCAGAAATTTTGTTTTCTTTCCTAGGCTGAGTTAATTGCCTACACCTTGAGTCTGTTAGTTTCCTCTTCTTGTTTGTTTCTGTCATGTCCATCTTTATCTTGCATACTCTGAGAAGTATTTGGTCGCAGCTTGATGCACTCTTACCTGGTTTGCGCTACCACCCAGTACAGTTGAGATCTTAATATTCCTTTGACCTTGCATTAAAATTATTGCTCTGTTTTAAAGGAATAATCTGTTCTCATCTGTCTAGCTCTGAACTTCCTTCTCCAGTTAATCAGTTCCTTCTTTGTTGCTTGCCTCGTGTTTACAGGTTTTTGCATTTTGTCAGACATTTCTAAAGTGTTTTCTGCATACTGTACCACAAATGTTAGAAGTAAATTTTAAAAAGTGACATTCCCTTAATCTCTTTTTTGATAAATGAAACAGAATCGACAAACCTAGAGTGGGGAAGCACAACAAAAGATAGAAGAAGAAAAAACTGACTTGTTTTCACAACAAGCCAATCTTGTGTGTTATCTCTGATTGAGTAACAGTGTTACAGAGGTCAAAAATGAAAGTTGGGCAGTTGTGAGAGCTCAGTTTCTATGCAAATGATTTCAAGCTTGGCTATAAAAAAATAACTTTTGGTGCTCAGGGTTCTGAGAAGAGGAACACAGGAGGAACACCATCTGGGACACAGGAGGTTCCCTGTGAACATCAAGGACTTCTGTGATGTGCGGGTGACTAAACGTGTGCAGAGGTTGTGCAGAGAAGTGGTAGTATCGCAGAATCACAGGGGTTGGAAAGTGCCTCTGGAGATCATTCAGTCCAGCAACCCCCTGCTAAAGCAGTTTCCCTAGAATGGGTTACCCAGGAGAGCATCCGGGAAGGTTTTCAGTGTCTCCAGAGGAGAAGATATCTCCACAACCTCCCTGGACAGCGTGCTCCAGTAGAGCCTCTCTTCTTAGGAGAGAAGCTCTTGGAAGCTGCCTAGACATGGCTGTGGGCAACCTACTGTGGGTGTCCCTGCTTGAGCAGGGTTTGAACCTGATGACCTCCAGTAGTTCTTTCCCACCTCAAACTTTATGTAATTCTGTGAAAGTTGAATTGGGCCATTAAGATAAACTGAGTGTTCCTGCCTTAACATTTTTGAAAAGTTCACTGCTTTGTAGGCTGAATGTGTTTTCTTTTTTTCCTTTTTTCTTTTCCCAATTGTGATTACAAAAAAAAAAAAATTGATTAGGAGAGAAGTAGAGCAAGTTCACATGAATGAGAAGAGGTAGAAAAAATTCAACAGGCTAACACACGTAATCCATCTCCCACTGTGATTTACAGTAATGATAATTAAGCATTCAGTACGCATAACAAATGCAGAACAAATCACCTTTGGGGCATTGTAAATCAGATATTTACTGCTGGAGAACCACGAGGTTCCGTACCACCATGCTCTGCAAGTTCAGGTTCTGAATCAAAATTATTAAAATGTTCAGGGTCTCCTGTTCATCAAGTTTGATCAGCTTACCATGTTCAGGAAACCTATGAAAAATTTCTAATGTAAAAGGTGACTGCTCTACTGAGACCTCACATTTCAAAGCTGTCATATTGAATTGTGTATTAAGCTACCAGTTTCAGATGTTTGAAATTTCTTCTTTTTGCTCTTTAGTGGTGTTGTAAAGCTAGCCTGAGGGAACAGCTTTTTAAAGGGGGTCAGAGTCCAATAAGCAGCAAAATACTCAGCTTTTCTTTCTCAAACCGGAACTGTTTGTTTGGCTTTTAGCCTGATCAGGCTGCTTTAGTTTTTGGGGTTTTTCTTTTAACTTTAAATTAGTCCCTGCAAAATCTTGAAATATCTGTTATGGTTTTGAGTATAAAAACGTTTATAAAGAAAGCAAAAAAGAATGACAATATTCTGCCATTTTAATTAGATGAATATTTTGTGGTCCTTAATTATGAATAAAGCTATGACATTTTTAGGAGCAGTGAGTGTTAGCTTAGAGCCTGAAAGATTTGTGCTTCCACAGACTCTGAATAGAAGTGTGCTTTGTATTAATGAACAGAGAGGTCAGTTGTTGCAAGTAAATGTTCAGCCTTTTACCTTTGACTATTTTTGATATGAAAGAGCACACAAACCATAGGAACTGCCTCAGCTGCTACCCTACTATATTTTGCATCTTTCTGCAATGGACCTTAGGTGCTTCATTAGATTTGTGTTGTAAGACCAATACGCAACTCAGGAAATATAACTCAGAAAACATGCATTTTAGCTGGCTATTTTAAATATGAATATCTCCATGTAAACTTACATTTCTAATTCCTAATGTTAGCATTTCAAAATCATGAAAGTTTTCACACTCAAACCTTCTGCAGTTCCTATCATGACCGTTGTTTATATCAGCCGTGGCTGGTATCAAAGTTCCCACTAAATTGTATTATGGCTATTCTTCATGTGTACTCAGAGTTTTATAAGGTGCTTCTTAAGCCAGAGGCTTCAACACATAACCACTTGCAGTGATTTTTCTCACATCGTCAGGGTGGCTTGGCTTATCACTCTGAACTGCTGACTTGCATAGTTCTGAGCTGACATCCTGCCACTGAGTGAGAACAAAAGTTGGGCAGAAAAGGTGGAGCTGTGAAGTATCGCAGAGTCAGACGTAGGGAAGTAAAGCCTCTCTGAATCCAGTTTTGCTTCTAGTTTTCAAATAATTTTACTTCTTAAGCTGCTTGGGGGTACCCTCAAGAGAGCTGTATTTTACTGTAGCTGAGAGAAGATAGCATCTCTCTTTGCCCAGAGCTGCACTGAGCAGCAGTGTAGGGCTCACCACACACCAGATACAGCAGGAAGCTTGCTTCCTGGCATGGGGCCACCTCACTGGTGCTTTGCAACTGTCCTCTGAAGCTGTGGAATGTCTCACAGCCTTCTGGTTTCACTGTGCTGAAGCAAATCGTGGCCTCATCAGTCTCTCAGCTCAAATACTGAGAGCATTTCCAATTGGCCATGACTGTGGCGGCAGCTGAATTGAGGTCAGTACTCTGGGAGTAGGTGTCAGTTTCTCTCCCAGGCTCAGCTTCCTTTAAGCACTGAAAGCCTCGGGGGGATGTTTCTGATCTCAAACTGTTTTCTGGCAGCTCAGGTTTGACTCAGCTGGGAGGCACAAGGCCACTTGCTTTGGGGAGCTGTATGCATGGTAGTGAATCAGTAGCTTCCAGTAAAAGTATTGGGGCACATGAGATATGGTATGGTGGTCAGTAGAGAGAAATGAATCGAAGAAAATAAAATGGAGGAACAGACTTCAAAAGGATTGATGAATAGATGTTAATTGGGAGTTTACACCAGAATAATACAACTGTAGAGATATACCGTCTTTTTAAAAACCCCGAAGTGATGCAAGCTCTTATTATTAATCTTAAACTCATTATGTACATTTGGCTATATATTGTCTTATGGAGTGCTTTATCAGTTTTGTGAACTGAAAAGCTGATGCTATCAGAAATTAAATTCCCTGAATAACAAACACTTAGCCGTGTTCAGCTGTTCTACGGTTGTATATCAGTGGAGTGTGTTATTTATGAAAAGAAGCGAATTTTTATGATTCATAAAGTTCCTGTAAACTTAGTGAGCACCCAAGACAAACCCATTCCAGGTTAATTTCTTGAAAGATACAAATGTCTAAAAGCAATATTAATATAGGACATGTCATGAAGCTCTACTTGGAACAAACATGACATATTTTAAATACAGCTTCTGTGTCCAGCAACTCAAAAGCATTTAATGCCTAGGCACCATGGTGTTGGTTACATAGTAGATTAGTTTTAAAATGAGGCAATGAGACCACGTAGGCGTATACTCTGAATAGATCTGTTAAAATACGCCAGTACATGCAGTTGTGTATGTGTGCGTGGTACACTTATGGTTGCAGCTGTGCTTGTTCTTAGCTGGGCACTGATGAGCTTTTGAAGAGAAAAAGAAATACCAAAACAATAACATATGTGCTGGTCTACATCAAGTAAGCAATACAGTCTACAGGACCTCTTATTCTCAATGGAAAAGTATCAGATGCACATTTTCTTTTTGTAATAGCAGAATTAACCTTCAAAAATGAAATAACTTGTGAACTTGTAATGCAAAGGAAAATTCTGGAAGAAGAACCTGAAAAAATAGTCTATGTACTTAAGACAATAAGGAAATGGAACTTAGATGAGAAGGAATAATTCTGGGTAATAGGCTTTATTCATTTAATGTTCATTTCAAACAATTTTTTTTTTGTATCCAAAAAGCTTAATTAAAATAGGCGTTTCTGTAGTGTGAAAAGCTTATGTGAAATAACTGCTTTGCAGCATTTGCCGTAATACTTTACAAATAAGAGATGTGAGGACATCTTTGTTATCCTCTGAAGATGGCAAAATGATATGCTGCTGGTATGAGGTTTAATTTCACCAAAATGACATTCTGTAATTTTTTTGTCTTACTCTTTGAATTTGACAACATTGTAAATAATTTCTACTTAGTCAGTTTGAAATAAAAACCCTGAGCTACCTTACCTTATGTAACAGGAAAAGTAGTCAAGTAATTACCTTCAATTACATAATAACCTATGTAATACAGTTTCCCAAAATTGATCAGTTCACATTATTCCTCAGTAAAAATGAAAGAAAAATGAAAATTGAATGAGAGGATTTGGTTTTGTTTCGGTGTCCTTGTAATTTTTTTTATATAAGAAGATAGACAGAAGCTGCTCTTTCAAGCATACTCTGAAATACAACTTAGAAACCTGTTTTTACTGTACAGTAGTTCATTGCTCAATATAATGTGCGTAACTGATCAACTTTTACAAAGAAACACCTTTGAAAATAAGTAAAACTTTAAGCTGCTGGGTCTGGAAACTCGGTCAGAGTTCTGAATCAAGCTGAGTACTTCTCTCACACTGGCACAGTTAAGTTTTCTGCAAGTAATCCCTTTGCTTCAGCTCATTGGAATTTAGTAAATGATTTGGTCATGCCCAAGAAGGAATAGAATTCAACTTAGATTCTTAGCTATTTTGGCCCTGCAGGCATTGCACTGGCAGATACTGTTAACAATTTACTTTTTACAACCTAACTCAGCAGGCGCATTTATGTTTGCAATGTGTAGGACTAGAAATGCTGCAGGATACAGTAAATGTGGTGTAGTTTTGTGCTGTAGTTGTTCCCTAGCCACACCTAAGTTTTATGTTGTGCTTATGCATGTTTGCTTAAGAAACTACAAGTAAACATACCCCATGACTGTACAGTCACAGAGTACGTAAGAGTGGTCTGAAGATGGAGCCTGACAAACAGAACTGGGAAAGGCAGAAAGCTTTGGATTTCTCTTTTTTTTCTTCAGTGATTCCAAAGAAGGAATGTTGAGAGTTTTGATAATAGTGGGTGTCTCTTCACTTTTTGACTTTTTTTAGTATTGCAGATGGAATAATGCTTACCCAAAGTACTTAGAAATTATTTGGATTTTCTGTGTGATATGTTTAAATTAGCACTTTAAAGCATAAGACGTGTTTAAAATTGTCTAGAATTATGTCATAGAGCTAGGGTCACTTCTGAAGCTGTAATTTGCAGTTTTGCACAGAAGTGTCTGGAACATATACCAAATACACATCGTTTTTATAAAGATAAGCATTTTAAATTTCTGAAAAGCTACATATACTCTCTTTTTTTTCAGTATGGATTTTAACATGTCTTTTACAAATGTTTTAAGACTAAGGAATGTGAGGGAATTGCCAGAATCTGAAGTGGTAGGATTCCTTAATACTGTTATGTTATCTTATGGTTTATGCAGCTTTTGAGATCCTTTACAATGGTAACCTGTCAATTAGTTGTTCTTTGCAGTAAGAATTACCAGCATCACTTGGGTGAAATTCCTACCTGGATGTCTGTCCACTGACAAAGTTTGCAGGTCTTCAGGGGACCAGAACAGACATAAAAATCACTTGAATAGAAAAGACCCAGGAAGGAAGGGAAGGCTCCTGAGAAGTAAGACGTAGGCTGGATGTGTCAGTCACCTGGCTGGCACATCTTTCTGGCTTTATGTGTGTGACAGGCAAGAGAGTAATAGAGAGTAAATGCCAGAGAGAGAGCAGCAAAGATGTGAAAAAGACTACCACATTCTTCTTATCTTTGAAGTGTTTCTATTGTACGGTTTCCAAACATCAGAAGAGGAAGGGTGAACAATCTCTGAGAAACTCTGTAGGCTAACTTTAAAGTGGTGACCTGTATCTTCCTCATTTCACATCAAATGCTGCCTGTTAAATGTGTGACAGTTCATGCTGCTATGTTTCTTCTTGTGCAAAACTAATTTACTGCTATTTTTAGTCTAAAATTTTGAAGCAACCTAGAAGCATGTAGGCTGTTAAGGGTAGCAGCTGTAGAAGTCTACTCTAATGTCTGTTACCGTAGATCCATAATCTCAGGGAAGCACAGTGAAATGGGAGGGCATTCTTCTGCAGATACTGACCTAGAGATGTGGAATAGAAACCATATAGGAAATCTGGAAGAAGAATTTATTGCATATCTCATGCCTGGGATTCACCACTGGAGACCTATGTGTTGGTAAAAGATACCTGACAGCTATAAAAAGAGTGTTCTGGTGGTCGTTTAACTTAACTGTTCTCCTGTAACTGAGGAACAATATACATTTTCCTACCAACAGTTACTGTTCAATTTTTTATCGTATCTCTATATAATGAGAGGATGAAATTGTTTGCCTATCTTTTTAGGTATCATACTGTTCAATCTTCTGAAGAGTAAAGGAAAAATATTTGCCATCACCAAGTCTACACTTATTTTTATGCATCCAGTTTGGAAATTCTCAGCTTCCAGCTCTTTAGAAAGCCTGTTTCTGTTTTGTAGGTTTATAGCCTTTTCTTTTCTTCATTCCCTAACATTTTTGTTATTGTAACCTGTAGCTGATGTTGACGTTGTCTTTCATTTTGATAGAAACTGACTGCATTTGTGAAACTTGGAAGCAATTGCCCTGAAATTGCCAATAATGGCAATTCATAGATCATTAAGCTTGGGCAGGCCATTATGATCATTTGGTCCAACTGTTGGCCCATCACCACCGTGCTCACTAAAATATTTTCCTCAGGGCCAAATCCAGATGTTTCTTGAGTACTGCCATGATCAGTGACTTGACCACTTTCCTGTGCAGCCTGTTTCAATACATCACCACTCTTTCTGAGAAGAAAAGTTTCCTAATATACGCCTGTATTTTCCCCTCCAGTGCAACTTAAGGCCATTACCTCTCATCCCCCTTAGCTGGAGGGATTACAGATCAATGTGGTACCTTATGTTGTAATGCTAAACATCCCTTTCTTTGCTGACTATTAAAGAACCATGTTTTCCTATTCTGTCTTCCCTAAGAAGACCCTGCATATAAGCTTGTTCTTTCATGACCAGCAAATCTGGTACACTAAGAAAGCTACAGTATTTCCTGGATTTCTACAATGCATCCAACTTCAGAATTACCAGTAGATAGAACAACAGCTGTCATAAAGTGTGCAAATAGAAGACACGCAGTAGTAGAAATTCTTCACTCACAGTAGTAAATTTATCATAGACTGTTTAGTGCAGGTGACTTGCAAAATAAGGAGGAATTGGTTTGCCAAATAAATGGAATAGGAATAGCGAAATTTTCTGAACTGTATGAGCAGTCATTGCTGCCACGAGAAAACAGTGGGATGTGTTTTTGATCCTACTTTGTGTCTGACAGCAAATTCTGAATAGTGGAAGTACATGAGACTGTGTCCTTAACAAAATTTGTGCATTTTCTTGGTGTGTCTACTAGAGGAGTAAGGAGCTACTGCTGCAGCTTCTGATAACTTACTTTTTTTGGAAGAATAGAATTTGACAAGAAAGCTAGTAATATGGGACACTTTCTGACTCAATGAAATTTAAGTACTTAATGATTGTTTATGCTCTGAGAGCTGTGGAATGGTGGCATGCCTCAGCTAGACTACAGAAAAGTGCCTGTACATGCTTGGTATTTTCCTTTTGATATGAGGTTGGACCAAGGCAGCAAGGACTCCTTTGCTTTGCTAGGGAAAGAAGAGCACTGCTTGATAGAGCCTCATTTTTATGTAGTAGGTAGAAATACTGGAAGTACTCCCTCACAAAGGCTTTCTTCTTCACTGTCCTCCTTTCAGGCACACAGATCTGCAATGGCACACCATTCTACTATTCCTGTTAGTACTTCCCCAAGAAACTGAACAACTGCCTTTTCATTTTCGCTGGAATTTTAGTCACTCTTTGAGTGAGAAGGCACTTTTAGGTGCAGGTTTTCATCTCATAGCTCAGTGTCAGGTACTGTTTCGAATGCTGAAAGCTGAACAGAATGCTGTTTCACATCTGCATGGAGCTGTGGATTTAAATGCTTCGTAGTATAGTACTCTTGCAGACTATTTGTTTTATGTGTGGGCTTAGCATCTGAGCAGTCCTAAAATACCTGCTGACCATTTGATGCTGAATTGTCTTGGGTGCTTTTTTTTGTTGTCTTTAATTTTGTGTTTAATACCATCATTTTCACATGCACTAATGGGATCACCTTTCACACACGTGTCTATTTTCCATTGTGTGGATAAAATGTGGGAGGCTATTTCTATTTCTTTGTGTGATTTGTAACTCATTTTTGCTTTGTCTTTCTAAGAACAGCTGAAGACAGGTTATGTTGTAATGTACTATGGGATGTGCTTGTTCGAGTGGTTTACCTGACACAAACTAGACAAACATGTTTCTGGTACTGACAGTCAATTTTGTGAGCTCTGTAGAGGCACTCCTAGGAGCAGAAATTGAGTGGTCACTGAAGAAATTTGTAATTCAACATTTATGAATGCCTGTCCCAACTGTGAAGATGAAGGGGGTGTTCAAGAGGTCACATGTTGGCACGTACATGCTGATAAGGTAACAGGTCAGGATGTCATTGGGATAGCAGGGAGAACCCGGAGCTAATGGTGAGGTCATACAGGTGAAAAAAGGCACAGCAAGGAAATATTAGTGGGAGAATTGCCAGAATGGTCATTAATGTATCTCATGGACCTGGCTCATGTAAAATTCTGGAGGAATTACTTCTCTTAAAAAACGAATTTGCACCAAAAAAAAAAAAATCATTTTGTTACTGTTGTAAGAAGTATGAGTACTTCCCTGGAAAACCAGATGACTGTTTAGGTCTTAAATTGCATGTTCGGTACAAAACCGAACAAGAAGCTACTGCTATTTGAGCAAAGTGTTGTCAAGTTTTGGAGATTAAGTTCACAAAGCTCATGAATTTTCTGTGTCTGTAGATGTTTATTCTTATGAGTATTGTTATTAAATATTATGGCTTTGTTTCTGGTTTGTGCCTGCAGCACTAGTACTAGAGCTTTCACTCACAAGTCCTATTACTAAAAAAAGGTCAGTGGCATAAAACCAGAAGATCTGACTTCTCATAATGGAATTGCCAGGAATTATGTGCAGAAGCACTCTGAGAGTATCACATGTCCTATGTTTTGTCAGTAGTCGAAGTTAGATCACAACGTGTAGTTCATGCATGCTGCTTGGTAGCACACACTGCAGTGTGTCCAGAGCTGTTATCTTCAGAGAAGCAGGTGTTCTAACTGGCTGTTTAGCTACTGTTAGACAGTGGTTGGTTTTGTGTTGTGAGTATGACAGAATCAATATCTGGTGGTGACTGTTATCTGTTTATTTTAGTTTACCTTAGCTCTTGTACTTTCCTGTAGTGGAGTTTGGGAAAAAGATATAATACTGATTTGAACCAAATAGAGTGGAATGTACGTAGGAGTATTGAAGGCTTATATGTAATTTATGTAATGCATCCTGTATGTTTCCATATAGATGCAGATATATACAGACACTTGCACACAGAGAACATAACAAGAGTGCTTAAATTAGCCAGCTAGCTCTAGGATTAAATCTTTGGGGATTTGCAAGCATGAAGTGTAACTTCCTGACAAAAGAATATATGCAGAATGTTTAAGGATACCCGAAGTTGTATCTATTGGTGAGGGTGATACTCATTTGGCTGAACAGGAGGGGCTTTGTATTGCAAGTCCTCTTCCTCTGGAGAACTGTAGTAAGGAGCTTTGTTTTTTGAGTCCTCTTCCTCTGGAGAACTGTAGCACTCATCAGGCCACATCACCTTTTAAGTATTTCCTGTGTTCTTTTTGGGAAAGGTCAGCAAGTAAAAGGAAAGAGCTTAACATGGTGCACATCTCGATATGTTATTATCTATGCTATGTTACTTAAAGGTCTCTAGGATTTGTTTTTTTAAGAGGCTATTAAATATATCCAGAAAGCTTGTATTGTGATGTATCTCTACATCATTTGTTTAATCTACACCTCTTTTTTAACAATATGGTTTTGATCTCTGGTGAGAATACCACATCTGTGTTTCAGCAGAATCAGTTCCAACCCACGGTATCATCCTGTTTTCCTTCTCTTCATCACCATCTGAACTTAGAGACCTGAAGAATAAACTAGGTGAGAAGAGACCTCTGCATGGTGCCTAGTGCAGGCCTCCACTCAAAGCAGAATCAACCAGACCAGCTTTCTCAGGGCCATGGTCACTTGTGTTCTGGAGATCTCCATAAATGGACATTACATTCCTAATTTAGTCAGGATTTGGTATGCTGCAGCTTGCCGTTGTTGCATGCATCACTGTGCACCTCCAATCCTGTCTTCCTTTACAATTTTTTAGGTAGTGGAAGCCAAATAAAACCACAGATAGGTGTCTCTTGGGAAGGCTGAACAAATGCACTCTTGTAGCCTCTCTTTTTATGCCATATGTGCGGCAGTTCTGGATTCATTCCAAAAACTGTGGTGTTACAATTTGTTCCCAGCTGTGAATTGCTAATGAGTACTCATTGCAAGCAATAGCTGACATAGGGCCACTTATAATGCTTGGTAACTGCATGTGAAGCTAATGTTAATATCTGATTTTTGCTGAGATAACCATGAGCCAGGATCACAGGCTTGTTCCTTGCATTATACCCTGTTGTTCATCCAGCTTAGGAATGACCTGCTACTCTGCAATCATACACCACAGTCTGTCTGAAGACATGGAAGAAGCATGTTTCCTGTATTAGAAATGTAATATCAAATGACTGTAGGTTTTTATTAACCATATTAAAGAAGCATTAATTGCAAAGTATTGAAAATAAACTCACTGGAAAGAGAAGTTGGTGCTAACATGTGACTGACAAATTTTGGGGAATAAATATCATCTTAAAATTGTGCTGGTGGTATTCTGAAATGGACAGTGATTGCTAGCTAAACCAAGGATACAGATTTACTGATAATTGACTGAAAGTTGGTTTAAGCTGCTGGACAGGTTCCCCTTAATGTGTGAACTAAACATGTTTCTTTAAAAAGCTTTTGTCTACCTTGACATGTGGCCCGGCAACTTTTCCTGTTTGTTTAGAAAATATAGACTACAGTTGCTGGTATTGTCATCTGATGACTTACACCATCATAATGTGAGTATTGTGTAAGTGGATGAGAAAGCAGGCTCTAAAGATTCAAATAGGTGATGATATGCTGAATTTGCTTTAAAACAAGCAAACAAAAATACAAAGGTGCCGTTTGACGTAACAAAGTGCAGTCCAGCTTGAGGTATTTGTTTACAGAATGTATTGGTTTGTAAAGTTATACATAAATCAAGCTGGAAGATTTGACCTACTCTACTGTTTTAATTAATTTTATTTGCCCCATACTTCTGTCGTATTCAAAATATGAACAGAATTGCAATTTCATTCACTCATTCAGAATGCTGTTAGATTTTCTCATTTTTTGTCTCTTGAGGCAGTTAGATGCCAAGTGATGTTGCCTAGATCCAGTGTGCTCTTGATATCAATTTATTAGGTTCTAATTATAATGACAAGATACTTCAAGACCTCTCTCTTTTCAACCAATCGTCTCAGTTTTTTAGCTGTTGTTTAGCCAGAGGAGTCAGACAGCATCCTGGCTTTTTGGAAAGCTGCAGGAAAGCTGACTGTACTGGAGGCCTCCTAGTTATCTCTATTGATAAATAATTGGCATGAAAACCTATCCTGATTTCCTCTTGTTTCTATTCTGACAAAATCGTTGTTTGTATGATATGAAAGCAATCAAGACTAAGCAATCTGATAGAAAATGCCAGTGTAAGTGGCTGAGAAAAACTGCTGGTAATGGGAACAGCTTTGGTGCTTACTGTTAATGAGGACAATAGTGCTGGTCTGAACATCCTTATGCTGGGCTTAGATTCTGATTTTTAATGCTTTAGAAAAAGTCTGTCAGTGAAATACAGTAATTTGGAAGGAGTAGCTAGCATTTTTATTTATTTTGTTTGTTATCTTAGTTATGCTTCTTTGTATTTCTTCTGTAAAATAGAAGAAGGGTTTTAAGGCATTTGAACATTGAAGCTTTAGTTCTTCATCCTTTCATCTTTAAAGAGCAAATGGTCTCCTGCCAGAGACACTTTATAGTTGATAAAAAATGTTAAATGTTAAAACCTTTAACGTACGCTGTTGCCTGACTGAAATATTAATTTTACCGTGGATGGTGCCTCTTTAATTTCATCAGCCTAAGTATACTAGCAACACACTGTATGAATACTGGAATTGGGTGTGTATGCTAACAGGTTGAAAAACCTGAAAAAAGAAGCAAAGTACTGTGGAGATGTTTGGAGGTATATTTGGAGGCTTTTTCCTTCTTCATAAATAATATACTGGCTATATAATGACTATACATCTAACTGTTAGTTTCATGGTACTACTTCCCCGTGAAGGATGCAACGGCTGTGTCAGCATTTCTCCTTTGAATGCTTTCTTCCTGTATGTTTTTCGTGTGTGTGTGTGTGTGGTTTTGTTGGTTTTGTTTGTTTGTTTTTAAGCTCTGATCTCTAGGTGGATCTGAAACACTGATCCCTGTAGAGAAATGCATCCTAAAGAGTAGTGTGATAAATAAATGTAAAGGACACCTTTGTACAAGCAGTCCTTTTTATGTAGGGTTTGATGAAAAATACTCTTAAGGCTGATCAGCTGATTTTGATGGGACAATACTGGGAACTCAGGCACATCACTCAGATAGCAGCTTGTTTTGAGAAGCAGAGCCCACATGTTGCTGTTAGGTGTGACCCTGTTAGTTTTGTCAGGTTGTGCTGTGTTGTTCATACTGGTGTATGCAGCCATCCAGCACATATCAGACTTTATGTGGGAGCAGAAGAGCATGTATGTGGGAGAATGGAAAAACACCTCTTTACGGTGATCCAGTACTTCCTATTCTGTGAGGTTATCTGGCTCCTCTTGTGAATGAGCATGTGTAGGATCTGCTGGATGATGATGCATAGGAACCCCATTGCTTTTGCTGTTGACACTCTCTTCAAATCAAATAGTGCAGAAATGGTCAAAGAAAGAACAGAAAATGAAGGATGGTTTCTCAGTTTCTCTTCTAACAGTCCAAATTCCCCATCTTTACATGATTGACTAGCTTGTCTTTGATTAAATCCTATCTTAATTTTATATCTCAGTGTTTGTCTTTAGCTAGTACTGTTTTTAGCAGTGTTCTGGGATACAAAGCTAGCAAACAGCTGTTTCAGAAGATTTATATCATTGAAAACTTCAGTAAATCATTTTGTCTTAGAATATTTGAAATGCATATCTAGATTGGTACAGAAGATTCCAGAAAGAAAATAAGCAGATCAAAAGAGCATGCTTTTGTGATGCTAAAATTAACACTTTTGTGAATAGTAACAGATGTTCTCAAAAAAAAGAAAAAAACCGGTATTACCATTTAAGGGCTATTTGTGGCAGAATGCCAGGCATGGTAGCCCTGACCCTCTACCTTGATCTGATAGTTCCTATATCAAAAACAGTTTAACAAATAGCATACTTGCCTGTTGCTGTTTTGATAGCTCCTCCTTTGAGTATTTCATTAATGAGCAGATTGGCGCCTAGTCAAGAAAATTGATGCACTAGTTAGGTAGAGAACTAGCAGTGCCTTCATATTTGTGTTTACCATCCCTAGCATGAGAATGGCAATAGTGGAGGCTGTACTGGGATTTATTTTAGTCTAGTTCACTTTGCTTTAGCAGAGTTTGAGATTTTGATTATTTTAGTATGGAAAGATGCATTATTTCTAAATCTGCTAATGTGGCACAGATTTAAACGTGATTAAAATTATTGTGATTCAGTATGTTTAAATTACCCTCCTGTTGCATAAAAGCCAAGCTTCCAAAATGTTGTAATGGAGGCACAATTGCTTCTTACAGTACTAGGGGATACTATTACAGTCAGTGAGATGCAATTATAACATGACTGAGCAGTCTGAAAAATGGCCCTCATGTTATGAAGACAAGCTTAAAGTCTGTGCACATTTCTAGCGTTTACGTTTTCAGTCATCTTCTTACTTAGAAGAGAGGAAAAAATTGGAGGTTATCTGACCACAAAACCTTATTCTGCTAAAGAGCCCTTTGCAGCCCCAATCTGGCTCATTCAATTCTCTGTTCATCAGGGTATGTTTCCCAGTTGGGAGTCAGCAAGTAAATTTATTAAGTGTTCAGCCACACTTCAAAGCGGAATTAAATGTTCTTTACTTATCTTCTTGCTAAGAGAGATAAGCCTATTTTTGACAGTAATCATTTAACAAAAGAGAAAAACTGTTTTGGTTTTTTTCTGCCTTTGCCTGCAAGCTACCAGTGAGCACTGCTGACTTGAAAGCAGCCCCGGCAGGTGAATGTGACCCACTTAAGCATCATGTGCTGCTGGGACATCAGCTGTAATGTGTAATGTTGTGAATACCTTGATTTCCACAATCTCCATTCCTTTTAAGGAATTTTTTTTTTTCTTTTTTCAAAAATAGTCTAAAATTAGAGGAGAGACTGATAAAACACTGGGGAATGAATCTCAGGAAGCTGATATTTTTACTTTGCATAAGATGAGGCATCAAAGCGTGGTGGCTTTTGCTGGGTTTTTTTTCATAGTTTTCTTTTTTTCCTTTGACTTATTATATATCAAGGCTATTTTGAAGTTAAAATCAATAGATGTTTCTCATTTTATTCAGAAAAGCAGTCTGTAAGTCTTTGTGCTACAATGTCACTTCTTAACAGGGAATCCAGAATAACAGATTGTCATGAAGAACAATAGAGATAGTCTTGTGCAGTAAGCAGAAATGATTATGAATTTACCAATTTTTTTCTTCTGCTAATAATTAGAATGAAACAAAGAACTCTGTCAGAAAAAATGAAGGTGCATCACTTGCCATTTTGTGTGCAAATCATTTTGCGTTGATTTAGATCTGGCTGGAGCCTTGTTGTACAAAATTATATGTAGGTCACTCTGTAAGTAATGTCTCCTATTTATTTCCATGGAAACTATAATAGATACAAAGAACACAATAACACTGCTTAATGCTGCCAATACTAAAGAATTCTCAGCTGCAGAACACTGTTTTTCAACCTAGTCACCACCATTAGCCGTGCGTTTGCCAGTGATGACCAAGAGCCTGCATGCTCTCTTAACAGTCTGCACTAGTAACATACTGTCACTACTGCTGGAGCACAGCAGCCATCCCCACTGTGCTCACATCCGCTGCTTGGTTACCGTCGGTGTTCAGCAAGGGTCAGTGAATGTCAGTGAGTGACATTTTTTCCACATGGAGGAGGTCAGTGACACACCTTTGCTTTATCTGCTCTTCCATGTCAGATGCTGTTTTGTCACACTGCCTCTCTGTTGCCATCTGTCACATGGCAACAAAATGTAACAGAATATTGGCAGAAAGATTGGATCTCTGCTGCCATTGCACCAACATCTGCTGCTGGTGCAGCGTCTGAGGCACGGACTCAGATGTGATCCAGATCATTTATTACAGGTTTTAACATCCCTTATATACTTTCACAAGTTTTCTCTTATAACTTTCCTGCCTGCCTTTACATGTCAACAAGATAGTCCCTGAAAAAGTCCTTAACCATGCATACAGGTGCTTATCTAATCATGGTCATGAGTCTTTCCAAGCCATGCACTCTTCCTCCAACTGGGGTCTGCCATCACACAGCTTACTTGAACTTGTTTTCCTTTTCTTCTGGAAGTGCCCTTGGTTTTCAGTTTTCCTCTCTCATGCTGTTTATCTTGTTCCACAGCTTCTGCTCTGAATATACTTTCTTGTATTCCCACCCTGCTGGTATCACAGGGCACCATAAAATAATAGGAGGCATTACTTTTGGAGCAGCCCTTGTACTGTGCAGGTCAGGTCAGTGTGCTGTTTTCTTTCAAATTTAGTTTACTCTGCGCAGCATTTTTTTTAAAGCGCAGATAAATATTAATTTATAGAGAAAAAAATACCTTGATATGCAATATGTGGTGCAATATCTAGTTGTATAATTATATTTATATATATTAAGTTTAATATGGCATTGTAAATATATGCAATATGTATTTATTGCATATAGTATTATATGCAGTACATACTTACTGCACATAAAATAAACTGAAACCTTACATGTGAAAATGCAGTTGCAAAAAGTCCCACTGTTGCAGAGTTCAATGGTAGTAGTGATAAAGTTCTATCCTTGCCTTCTGTTATTTTGCTAATACTGAGAAATAATAGTAAAATATTCTCCTACATAAGAAAAAAATACCATTAAAAAAAAAACAAACCACCACTATTATCTGTACTATTTTGTATTAGTTTTTAGGGAGGAATGATAATATCAAAGTTTTATTATATGACTTCAACACCAGATTTCACTTTCAGTGTTAGGAGCGAAACTGCAGTCTGTCAGATACTTACTGCTAGCATAGGTGTTCTCTTTTTTGTCCTCTAATATTTTTTGTTATGCTGAAGCAGTTTCTTACTGTTTACTTGACATTTACTTCATTACTGTGGTGGCTGAAATGTGATATCATTGCAGCACATGTAGCGTATGTGTTCGAAGTTAAGCCTCTGAGTTGGGCCCACAGACAGCTTCCATTCCCCTCCATCATTTAACACACAAATCTGCATCTCTTCTACTTATATTTTAAATATAACTTAATTATTTTCATGGGGCAGAGATTATCAGGTGTGTATTTTGCAATGCAAATTCTGCAGATTTTTTTCAGGGAATAAACTGAGTAAAGGCAGTAAATGATAAACTTTCATACTTCACTTCCAGGATCCCTCTACAAGTCTTTTGCTCTCATCTCACCTCTGTTGTGCTTCTTGTCATACCGTAACACCTTAGTAAAGGGATAAGTAGATGCAAGGTAAAACCAAATACAGTAATTCAGATATAGAAGTTTCTTTGGCTCTTGATACAAAATCTTTCATTAATTTGACCAAAACTAAACAAAAGATAACAGGCACTTACTAAGCTAGTTAGTCATAATATGATTTCCCAAGAAAACATCCATCCGCAGAAGTGCAGAAGCAAGAAAGAGGATGTCACTGCAGCTATTTGCCAGAGTTCAGTTGTTCATACGTATATTCATTCTGAGGTTCATTATTTCTGGTATGTTACCAAGTCAAGTTAGAGACATGAATGACCAGAATTTATTTGGGCTGGGCTTTATCTGCTCAGACACATGAATTGCACTAAGAAACAAGCACAGAATAGGGGCACAAATGGTTCATGGAGGGAAGGGAGCTATTCATGCTGTTAGCTTCTCAAGTGAAAGATGAATGAGCTGTCTCTTAGCTACTTTCAAATAACATGTACTAAATCTATTGAAGAGTGATCTTTGTGTCTGAGCAATGGTACTGCGTCTGTACTTGGAGATGTAAGGCCTCAAAAAATGCAACAATGAAATAACACAATATTGTCCTGACAGAAGTAGCCTTTATAATACTCCCTGTAAAAGTTTTGTATCTTTTCCATGCGTGCTTCCCTACTCCTGTCTCTATGTTATATCTTTTGAATAAAAAGTGACTTCTTACAGTCCTACGTTCCTTGCTCTGTGCTCATCAGTCATTTCAGTTGTGACTGGGGCTGTGTCTACTACAGAAGTAACACACAGTTACAGGAGACCAGTGTGAAGCAAATCAGTATTGGGGAACTGAGGTATACATTTCGGGTTCTCCATCAGACTGGCTTGCCTGATCCTCTGGCCTTGATGTCCATTAGCTGTTGGAGTGCATCAGCTAGCCTTCCAGATCAGGCCCTTTAAAAAAAATATGCAAAATTACTCAGAAATACAAATTGAAGCATGTAAATAGGAACTGGCAAAGCTACTTACGTATGCTCACAATGCGAGCAGGGCACTACTGTAAATGCAGACTGAAGAAAACAAACAAGCAAACAAACAAAAAGCAACAAACACCATTTTGCTTTCTTTTAGAATCATAGAATGGCTTGGGTTGGAAGGGGCCTTATATGTCATCAGATTCCTGCATTTAAGGTTCATTCCATTGCTTCAAGATCACATCAGTGAGCACATGCTAAGGTGTAATTGCCTAATGGCCTCTGTTAAGAAACTTGCCTAAGATAAGAATCAAGGCTTGATGGCAATTTGTTTTAAGTAGTAGTTACTAGTTCCCTAGCTGATGATTAATGAAGAATTATGTACAGCCATTCAGGAGATCCAGCACTCCTTAATGCCATTACTGGCTCACTAGTACAATTTTCAACATGAAAATAAATAAATAAATAAATAAAGGAAAATAAGTTAAATTGGACAAAAAAAGAGTTTGGTTGTTCTCTTCATCCACCAAAAAAATAATCTGCAAGCTTTTGAGATTTCTCTGTCGTTGACCTGCATCAAACCTCAGCATTTCAAAACTCAACTAAAACCAAGAAATGGCAAATGTACTGTTTGGGTGTACAAATGACTCACACTCTGGCTTTCTGTTTATTTGTTTTAAATATGGGGTTGGGCACCTACTACATACCTGAAATAATTTTAAATGTTCTAATTGATGAGTGGATTGTTTCACTTTGGAGATTTTTAGTGTGTCAGAGTACCAGCATACCACAATATTGTGTAAGTCTAGCAATGCATCTTTAACATTATTTGTCCATTACACCTGGTGGGAATACTCCTAATTCTGATAATGTTAGATTGGCAGTTCTCATCCAGTGTAAGTAGAAACCTGGCATCAGGTCTCTCCCCCAAGTTAGTCACTGCTTTACTAACTCATTTCAAGCTTAACTTAAGAAGTAGTTTGCTGTTTCTATCAATGACTTTGGTTTCCAAACTGAAATACTAACCCATCTGTGGGACATAGTGATAGATCGTATTGTGACTTCTCATGGCTCTGTGAAATAATACTAATGACTTCTGTAGCTGAGACATCTCCCATTTCCATAAATACTTTCTCCTTGAAAGCTCTTAATCTACCCAGAATTACAGCTTTGGTTATTTTATTTTGTTGGTTTTGTCCATACACTGGGAGCAGAGAATTCGCCATCAGTTTTGGCATAGATTAGGTTGTTTTGCTGTTTCTGTAGGAGTTCATTGCTTCTTTCCCCTGGAACCCCCTCTTGGCAATTAATACGATAGAGTGAGATACAGTGAAATCTCCTAAGACTTGTTTTAATTAAGATAAAAAGTGTTTTGTGCTTGCTGGCTTAACTCTGTGATGCATTCTCCTAGTTGTGGGTCTGATTCATTAAGATTTAATCTGTAGATATGTTTCAAAAGCAGTTGGCCCATTCATGAGGTGTGTATCTTTGTGGCTTGAGTCTGGGTGGTCTTATGGTCTTAGTACAGACTAGAAGTGGACATCCTTCTAAAATGAGAGCAAGTGGACTTTAGGGTAATGGGAAACTTCTAATTAAGCTCAAGTAATTTCTTAGCTATTATACTGTATTTTAACATATTTCAAATTGAAGTGTTCATGTTGTGATTCATAGCTGTTTTTTAATACAGTACATAGGCATGTGGCAGCTGTATACTGTACTGTTTGCTTTACTGAAGGTCTCTGGTTGTGGCCTAAGAAATAAGGAAAAGGTATTTACAAAATCACAGAACTGCAGGGTTGGAAGGGACCTTTAGAGACCATCTAGTCCAACCCTCCTGCCAAGGCAGACTCCCTAGACCAGGTTGCACATGGAGGCGTCTTGAGTATCTCCAGAGAAGGAGACCCCACCACCTCTGTGTGCAGCCTGTTCCAGTGCTCCGTCACCTGCATGGTGAAGAAGGTCACACGCACGTTTGTGCAGAAATTCCTGTGCGTCAGTTTGCAACCATTTCCCCTCGTCCTATTGCCACACACTGCTGAGAAGAGTTATGCCTTGTCCCTTTGTCTCCTACTCCTTAGATATTATAGACATGGATCAAATGCCCTCTGAGNCCTGTCATCCTCCAGGACACCCAGGTCCCTCTCCTCAGAGCTGCTCTCCAACAGCTCATCCCCAACCTGTACTGATGCATGTTGTGGTTATTCCTCCCTAGGTGCAAGACTCTACACTTGCTCTTGTTGCATTGTTTTGTTTTTTTCCTTTAGATGCAATAATCAGCTGGAGGCAGACAGCCCGTGCCAATTAATTCTTAATTTTCTGATTTTTAATTTGCATATTTTTATATTAAGAACAAGTTGAAGCTTTGACTCTGAGAGGAGGGCAGTGGAGGTTGAGCAGTTCTTGCCATAAACCTCTCAGAACAGAAATTGGAGTATCTCTAGGGTACAGTCTGACACCCAGCTGTACTACCCCCTGCTCCCCTTCAGCTCACACTCCACAGGCATGAGGAGAGTAGATTACCTCAGTGTATGAGGTTCAGTAGGCATATGATAATGGCTGATGCCAATCAAGACATTACTCTGAAGTATGTTATAGAATCGGTGACACAAGTTCCCTTGGCATGCTGCTCAGAAGTTTTGGAAGTTAGCTGTTTCTTGTACCTTGCTGATGTTCTCTGATCCTTAATTCTCATTATGATTAACTAAACATCAAATTTGATCTACCACATCATGGTTAAATGATGGACAAATGGATGAACAAAAGTTGCTGTGTGACACATTGCAAGTATTGCTTAATAAACAGTGGAATACTGTGTTAACCTAAATGCTTAGGAATGGTATCAGTGCTGGTCTAATGATCTTCTAAAGATCCTCTATGTGAAAAAAAAGGACCGTATTACTGATGTTTAGGTTAACCTGGGAATTCAGACTCTGCTTTTTGATTTTATGAAAATGTCTGATGGTGTATGAAACTATAGACAGTTTGTGTTTATGGCACATACTAATTATGCCTTTTAAATGAATCTCAGGTAGATGATTTCTTTACTTTCCTTCCAGAAAAGACGACGACGCATAGACCGAAGCATGATTGGGGAGCCAACAAACTTTGTTCATACAGCTCACGTTGGATCAGGAGACCTATTCAGCGGAATGAATTCGGTAAGCATCTGTGGTTGAAGAGTATTCATATTAGGCAGGGTACAGGAACATTATAAGCGGCCAAAGCAGTGAAGAATGATTTTCTACTGAATTGAGAGGGAGAGGCTCTGTGAAAACTGAAGAATAACCTATTAGTGTCTTAATTCCAAACCTTAGCCACTTGTATTCTAGATCATGGGATCCTGTAGTTATTGACAATATGTAGCAAATGTTGTATATATGGTGCAGGGTATGTGTGGAAGACCATTGAAAAATTCATTCTGATGGCATGTGCACACTAATATAGAGGAATATTTTGGGAAGTACTTGAGTTATATAGAAAAAAAAATCTTTTGAATGTGTCTCATAATTCAAGTTAGATTTCTTCACTTGAATGTTTGGAAGTGTTTTAAATATAGTTTATGTGAAATTGTAATTTACCATGGTTTATGGTGCACACAAATATTTTTGTGTCTTTGTTGTGATTGTGTATATTTTGTAACTCTATTTGCAATGTGAATTATTTCCAGAGCAAGTCGTGATGTCACAAGCAGGGTTTTGTGGTTTCCTGTAGATTCTTGAAGCAATAAAAACTTTTTCTCTCTGAAAGTGAAAAACAGAGGCTAAGATAGAAACTGAAAATGAGCTCATGAGAATAGATTTCCTCTGCACAACAATATTTTATGTGAAGCATCAATCTGTTTTTGAAAGTCAGTAATTAGAAAAAGGAGTGATATTTAGATAGTGAATAAAAATATTTCTCAACATTAGTAATTCTTTTAAAAGGAAAAACTTGTTTGGTGATGGTGGATTTTAGGAAAGTGGAAGAATGACTTCTGTCAGAGGTATCAGAATGGAGAGCAGAATTGAATGAAAGAAGTCAGTTTAAATGTGGGAAAGGGGGGTCAGCTGAAATTTCAACTAGTTTGTAGCTTACAGCGATCAGAAAAGAAAACCACAGTCTTTTAATTTCGTATCTTTTAAGGAAAGGCACAGCTAGGGTATCTAATATGGCAAACAATATGTGAGTTTTTCCCTGAAACAAGGTAACAGAGTGGCAGTGATTTGTACTAAAACATCAGTAAGCTAGGTAAACGGACAAACTTAGATTCAACTTGATAAAATACAATTAAAACTGGTTATTTAATGTGATATACTTAATAAATTGTGAATTTCAATAATAAAGTCAGTGATCCATTTTTCTTTCTTTTTTTTTTTTTAGAGGTGTGGCTCTTTGCTCTGTAGATATTTGCTCTCTTCAGTGTGAGAACCTTCTTTATTCTCACATCTGAACCACCTCTTGGGAGCTTTATGGTGGCTGCCTGAAGATTTGCTCTTTCACATCAGTCTTTCCCCTTGCTTACCCTCAGCTTTGACTTGTATGTTTAGTTCATCTCCAGATAATATTTAGTGATTACTGTTGCTACGTAAACTTTTCCATTTTTAACACTTATAACTGACCGTACCTTTCACTTTTTTTTTTTTCAATTTGGATAATGTGCTGCAGTAATGACCAGAATAATATTTTCTGATAAAGGAAAGAGACTGTATGCAAAAAAAAAAAATAATCCTTAGAAGCACGGATCTCTAGTTTTCAACATTATCTATTTTCTTGCCTCTTATTTGGTGATTTACCGTGGTAAAATTGTGTCCAATCTCCTTGCTTATTCCTTATAGTTCTATTCCCAAGCTCGTGGTGGCACTTACACTTTTTTTTCTACTATCTAACTTCCTTTTTTGCCTCCTATTTTTTTTTAACCTTTTTATTGCACAGTGGAGTCTCCTAATTTATTTTTAGTCATTTAGCCTCAGTTTTGCCTTTAATTTCATGTATTCCTTCCTTCTTGTAATTTTTCCTGTATTCTTTCTCAAGGACCATCTGTGCTATTTCTTGATTCTGAAAGTGGGCATATGGGGAAAAAAAGAAAGAAAGAAATTAATGAGATTGATAAGCAGCACAGCATATTTTGTGGTGTTTAATTGGTATAATCTTCTTCTCCTTGCAAAACCTTTTAATTCTTATCCCATCTAAATTAAATGTAAGAGGCAAAAATGCATTGCTTTATGTCATCAAATGGCATCTTTTGGGGATGTAAAAAGCACTCCACTGTGCTTGTTCTTGTAGTTCAAACTACCTCAAAATGAAAGTGCTTCACCACCTTGTAAGTTGGATCACTAGGTCTGACTTTTTTGTCAGTTTTTAACATTAGGTGTCTCTCATATGAGTTTTAACATACAAAGTAGCCACTGAACCAAGATTAAAGTTGCTGGAGACTCTTTATTTGCAACAGCCTCTGTATTTTTGATTGATAGTTCCTAATGCACTCCTAAAAATGTCTATATGTATGATTCAAGTACCAGAGAGATTTCTCAGGTTCTAAAGGTTAAGTAAAATTTACACTTAAGCCTTGAAGTTTGTGTTGATTCCTCTATATAGTTTTTAAATAATGTAGGTAAGTTGTTTGTTCAGAGAAGGGTAACAAAGCTGGTGAAGGGTCTGGACAGGCCTTACGAGGAGCAGCTGAGGGAGCTGAGATTGTTTAGTCTGGAAAAGTGGAATATATCACTCCTAGAGCTACCTGAAGGGAGCTTGTGGTGAGGTGAGGATCTGCTTCTTCTCCCATGCAACTACAATAGGACTAGAGGGAATGACGCCTCAAGTTACACCTGAGGAGATCCAGGCTGAACTTTAAGAAATAATTCTTCTCCAAGAGAGTGCTCATGCACTGGAACGGGCTGCCCAAGGAGGTAGTAGAGTCACCAACCCTGGAGATGTTCAAGGAGTGTTTAAATGTTGCACTGAGAGACATGGTTTAGTAAGAAATACAGGTGATAGGTGGATGGTTGGACTGTATGATCCTGAAGGTTTTTTCCAGCCGTGCTGATTGTATGATTCTGTGATTCTGAGTTGTCAGTCTGGAAAGTAACATGCCCTGAAGATGGTTTCCAGCTACCTTTCTTTAGAAAAAGAAGGGGGTCATTCAGATTAAATGGATCCAGTCCATAAGTTATCCATACATTGACATGTAGACTAGATATATTCTGGGGAAAATAACATTCAAATTTCTTCTGTTCCAATGGCCAACAGTACATTCCAGATGAAGAAAATCATTGACTTGGTTAGATGCAAAGCTTTCTGAACATGACCCTATGAATATTGTTACACTCTCTTTCACTGAGTCAGTGGTGTCAGACCTGCTAGAGTTTTGGTTCTGAAAATGTAGCCCTGCAGAAAAAANCAAAATAAACATAACAGCAAAGGTCTGTAAAAAAAAAAAAAAAAAAAAGTATTATATTGCTTTGCTGTAGCTACTTTTGCTTTTGTAGATGGGGAAAATACCATGCTGCTTAGCTGTATTAAAACCACGCTGGTCAAATAAGTCCATTGCAAGTGGCACCTTGCAGGCATAGGATCCTTGATGCAAGTTCATTTTCAGAAGCTGTAGCCTTAAAAGCATATCTTACTTTGTGCTTATTGTGTATTTGTTATGTATGTTCTGGTGTGCAGATGGAAAATGGACTGTAAGGTTGGAGTTGTCTTCCTGCAGTTGTGAGACAATTAATTCAACTTCTTCGAGTGCAAGCAGGAAAGAACTATGGATTCTCTTTCTTTTGTTAATAAAAATAATGAAAGCCGTGCCTTTAAATAAGTTGTTACCAGACTAATTGGTAGGTTTAGTATGAGTTAAATACTTTGCCAGTTACAAGAATAATACTGATTAAGTGAAGTGGGACATGCTTTTACATAAATGGATAAGTAAGAAATTTTCCATACACCAAGAGCTCGTGTTTGGTTTTAAATGCATTTTTTGTTATTATTATCTGAAGTTACCCATATACTGTAGATATTATCCAGATGTTTTGTGAGTTGTCTATTCTACTTTTAATGCCATAGTTCTAACCTCACTGGTTTATCGCACTTGGCAAATAATGTTTCTCATATAACAAACTAAATTACAGCTTGTCAGATGGAGTGGAGTTGGATACCAGTACAAGATTTGTTATTTTCTTGAATAGTGAGGTAGTTTAGTGAAAATCTGAATTAACCAGTTTCCTTTGGGAGAGAGGAAAAACTTCTACATCAGAACCAGTTCTTTAGTCTCTCCTACTGAGCTGTCTGCAAAACTGTCCAGCAAGCCTTCACTGTATATGTCCTCATGCAAAAACAGTGTATTTTAATGATATAAAAGAGCACTTGAAAATCAAACCAAGAAGAAAATTGGGAGCAAGGGAACACCACAGTTCACTTCTAACTCCCTGTCTTGTTTTCTTTGCTTCATTTCGCCTTCTTCCTCCAGGTGAGCTCAATTCAGAACCAAATGCAGTCCAAGGGAGGCTATGGAGGTGGCTTGTCTGCAAATGTTCAGATGCAACTTGTAGATACAAAAGCAGGATAACCTTGGGGATAACTTTTCAGTAAGTATTGCTCTCTACTTTTTTGGTATTGTTAGAGTAGTAAGGAAGAACATTCTTCCACGTGCCATAGTTAGCTCTCTATAAATAGCTGTGTGCCTTATGATGCGTAACTTTAAAATGCACTTCTGATTTTAAAAAAGCAGTACTGTGTAGTCATGTTATTTTTTTATATAATGTACAAGAGATTGTCCTGACTGCATCCTTAAGTCCACAGATCTTTATAAGTAAAGTTAGTTGTGTAACACATCAAAGACGAATTTGACTATGGTAACATTTTTACAACAGCTCATTAGTTTAGTTAAGCACAGTATGTGTGGTGTTAAATCAGTGAATACTAACGTTATGGTAGGAGAACAGTCTCTCAAAATGTTCAAAACTCAGTTTAACGTGTTCTCTGTGTTCCAGGTTTATGTGAGTTCCTGCATCTTCTTTCCTGTGTCCCTTCTTTTGCCTTGGTGACTGCTTTCTGTGTTCATGACAGGAGAGAAGCAATGGCTTACTGTTCACCCTTTGTGATCACTCCAGTGAAAAGTTGCTGTTCTGCTCTGATGATGCCATTTTTCAGATTGGTCCAAATGTGCCTTTCAGTGGCATACACACATTGGCCTCTACCAGTACCATGGACATAGAGCTTTTTAGGGTTGTTTTTAGGTTTTTGTTTGCTTTAAGGCAAATCAAAGCACCAACCTTAGCTTCCCTCACCCCTCACAAATACTAATGCACAGCATTATGTTGCTTTTTATTCTTTAAGTCTTTTCTCCTCTCACATAATTTAGAAATGATTGAGTTTCTTGTCATTAATCACTCATTGTTCATATCAGTTTTTGAAAGGTCTGGGACCTGCAAGCACAAATGATTATTCATTACAAAATCAGCAGAGTAGATGACCGCATGCTTTGTGAGGTTGCTTTGTATGGTGGCTGGTTTGGTGCCAGAAAAAAAAACAGTGTATCGCAGACTGATGATACTGTTGCTGGTGAAGAATTATGCTGTGACACCAAGTCATGCCTGTTTCTGAAAAAGGACTTGTAGCTGTTTCAGAGTTATGTCTTTATTTTAGTTTTTATCCAACTGGTCTTGAAATAATAAAGAGAGAGCTTGCATTCATGAGGCATTTGTTGTAAATGTTCAGTATATTTATTTTGAAAGAGCTGACCTCGAGACAGTAAAACCAGTGTAGTGCCGTACCTAAGTGTTGTGGAAGCGCTTTAGTCTATTTAAAAAGCATCATGTTTGACAGCTTTTCTTTTTACAGTTTTTCTTAATTTTAGGCTGTATGGTCGTTTCCAGTAGCAGCATGTCAGACTGCCTGCAATATTAGCTAAAATGTTTAGTAGACCTCTCTAAGTAGTTGGCAGTTTCTGTGTACTAAATAGTTAGGGGCCATGAAAGTTGCTAAGAGCAACATACTAATCTGGCAGGACAGATGCCAGTGAAAACAACATACAGGGTGACTTTTTACTGTCAGTAAAAAGCCTTTTCCTCAGGTTCCAAAGCATGTTTCTTTCACACGTTGTGAAACTTGTATTTTAATATTGCACTGTTTTCCAATTATCTCTGTAAATGGTCTCTTTTCCTCCTTGCTGGTGGTTTGAAAAGTCAGTGATACTAGTCCTGCTTGAGTTAAATTTTTATGTGAAAAAAATCATTCTAAGAAGGCATAACTGAGCCTAGTCAGATAAATTTTTGTGCATGAGCACACATGCTCATAAATATAGACTGCTGTCATAAATGATTCTTTATTCTTTTTCCACGCTTTCACTGATTTCACAGTGCAACAACTGTTAGACTGATTTAGAATTCCATGAACATACCTGCTCTTCTCTCAGTTCACAAACACCACACCAAATACAGGGTGGAGGTGGTTTGCTTCCCCTCAGTAATATTTCTGTGGTAGATGTCAGTTATCTGGTTGAATAGCTCCAATTAGGCTCTTTAGTCTTCAGTGATGAAGGTACTGATTCATGATGACAGATCAAGATGTTCAGTTCTCTGGATGGATAAACATATGGCAATGCAGTGAGTTTTTTAGGAGCCAGCGTTTCCAGTGCCATGTAATCAATGAGTCTTAAATATACAGTGATTAGAAAATGATTTGAACTTTGACATCGCTAACAGTGGCTTAAATTTGCTTGCCAAAATGATCTTGCACTTGTCAAAAGGTTTTCAGCTCGACAGAAAAAAAAAGAAGAAATTGACATATTTTTATAACAGACATACTTTTTTTTGTGCATTACGCTTATTCTTGGAGAAAGTCAGTTCAGTGTTGACTTGTAGATATTAAGAGGAAAATATTGACTTTGATTCAATAAATGTTTTCTTTCAGTTGGTGGCCTACCTTTTTCTTTTTTATAAGTTACACTTACATTAGTAAAACAACTGCAGCCTACAGACAAATTTGTGGTGAAAATTCTCTGGAAAGTAACTTCTTAGTATGAATAATAGGTAATTGGCATGGCTGAGTTTTTTTCACAGTTCTTGACCATTTTTTTGCCAAGTGGACTAATCCATTCTTTTATTAGCCGTTTTCTTTCACCGATTCAGTCTGTGAACCAAAGAAGACTGCAAAGATTGTGGAGTGGAGGTTCCTCAATAACATATAAATTGGATACCTTCATATAGAGGATTTTTTCCTTTCGACTGCAAAAGTGGTGTGTGTGTTTCTTTCTCAGTTGTGATGCAGATTATTTTATGGTGGTGATCAGTCAAAGACTAATTATACACCTGATTATAGTAATATCCAAATCTGCATTTACTATACCATTGACAAAGGCACAGTATTGTCTACTCTGTATTTGTTCCAGTTTGTTTACATTTTATATAACAATCTCAAAGTTAAGCACCAATGTACCACTTACTCATACTAAGTTATTTTGAAGACTGACACTGAATTATGTCATTACAAGTTTTTGAAATTGCCAGTTGGTAAAAAAAAAAAAAA
>VXAB01013335.1:71578-89329 GCA_013399175.1 Odontophorus gujanensis
GTCCATTTGACTGGTGTGGTGTACACAAGGTACACACACAAGCCACACCAACAGGTGGCTCAGCTCCTCTGCATTGGCCTCTCACAGCCAAAGGGGCCTATGGAGTGGGATAAAGACAGGGAGATTGCTGCTGTAGGCAAAACACTGAGCATAGAAAGTTTAGTGCGATGTGTTGACTGTTTCTACTAACAGACCAGAGCAATGAGAACAAAAAACAAACTAAAAGCACCTTCCCCTCATCTGCCATCTCCTACCTCCTCCCCCTGAGCAGCACAGGGAAACATGGAACAGGGATTGCTGTCAGCCTGTGACAACTCATCTCTGTCACTCCACCATGGTCACTCTGTCCCTGCTCCACATGGGTTGCTCCCACAGGATGCCATCCTTACCAGCTGATCCTTCATGGGCTTCCCACAGGCTGCAGTTCTCCCAGCACTGCTCCAACACAGCTCTGTACCACCAGGGCCACCCTTCAGGCACTGCTCTGCGTTCTGAGCTCCTCCTGCTCTCCTTATGCACTGACCTTGGTGCCTGTAGGGCTGCTTCTCTCCCATTTCTCACCCCTCTCTCCCAGATGCCGCTGTGTAGCAGTTTTCTCTCTTACATCTGCTGCCCCAGAGCACACCCAGCATTGCCCATGGCTCAGCTCTGGCATCAGTGCATCTCTTTGGAGCTCTACTGTGATAGGAAGTACTGCTGGGTTCTGCTCACAGCGGATCCCTTCAGCCCCCAGCTACCAGAACCTTGCCATGTGAATCCAATACAACCGCAGAGCTGCTGAGCTCTCTCAAATTAACGCAAAAGAAAACGTAAGCCACTGTTTTTGAACAGTTTCAGCAACTATTTCTTCTATCAGTCTGTGAATGTGCTTACATGTGTCTGTAAGAGAGTTTGTTCTCAATGCCATGCCACCCCCTCAGACAGTCTCAAAGATACTACACTGTCACTAATGTAATATCATCTCTGAGAATAGAATTATCAAAAACACACCACTGTGTTCCCTATATATGAGGTAATTACCAGAGGACTGCTTTTAAACATAGCAACATGCCATTGTTTGAGCTGAATGCTTCAGGTATTGCCATTTTGCTTTTAAGGTTAAATGCAAAGTTCATAGAGGCTTTAGTTCCTTGTGGCTCTTCAGGCAGCAAGCAGGTTGCACATACAGGTTATGGGGAGCAATGGCAAAACCCCTCGCTAGAGGTGGAAGTGTACAAGGAAGTGTGTGCTTCAGGGCCAGAGGTCCTCTCAAAAGCCAGGCCCTGCAGTGGCTGCTCCATGGCCAAGCACGTATCAGGAGCCTGAAAATGCAAGCATGCTTTTGCAGCAGTTCTTGAGATCAAGAAATGTTTGTCAGCTTTTGCACTTGCAGGTTCCACTAGTTTTCTTCATTCAGGTAAGCCTGTCTAGACAGAGGAAAATGAGAAATGCCTTTGGCGTGGCCAAATGGCTACTCCAAGATGGAAGGGATACTTTGGTGTAGAGGTCTGCTTCTTCTGGTCTACTGCACATATAGCTGTCAGCATCATGACTCAAGGAAGATCATGGAATCAGAATCGTAGGGGTTGGAAGGAACCTCAAGAGATCATCGAGTCCAACCCCCCTGCCAAAGCAGGTTCCCTACACCAGGTAGCACAGGTAGGCGTCCAGGCGGGTCTTGAATATCTCCAGAGAAGGAGATTCCACAACCCCCCTGGGCAGCCTGTGCCAGTGCTCCGTCACCCTCACCGTAAAGAAGTTCTTGTGCAAATTCTTGCGGAACCTCCTGTGCTGCAGTTTCTGTCCGTTCCCCTTGTCCTGTCTCCACACACTGCTGAAAAGAGTCTGGCCTCGACGCTTTGTCCCCCACACCTCAGATATTTATAAACCTGGATCAGGTCCCCTCTCAGTCTTCTTTTCTCAAGGCTAAAGAGACCCAGTTCACTTAGCCTTTCTACAGAGGGGCCCTTCATGATAGACGATAGGCAAAGTGATGTGTGGGAGTTTCTGGTAGTTAAAGGAGAACAAGATGGGGTTTGGTCACTGTGGCAGTCTGCTGAAGGAAGGGTGAGGGTGGGGGTTTGGTGCAAAGGTGACTAAACTGGACAACACAGCAGCACCTGCTGTTGAACTGAAGGGTTTAATCTGTTGCATGAGCCTGTGCAGGAGCCCTCTGACTTCCCCATCAGCTTGCCTTCACATTACCAGATAGCCCAGGATTTCACTTCCCTGCAGACATGCTTTCAGGTCCTGTGCCATTCATGCTGCACAGACCTGTGACAGTTTGACAGTAGTTCCCTGCAGCTAATCCCTACCTTGCACCAGGCAGCTCTTGCAGATGTGAGCAGGCAGTATCCTCTTTCATACCCAGTGAGCTAGGGAGGGCTAAGTCATACTGTTTTCAAGATATGGCACAGGTCCCCCAAGTTATTGGCTGTCCAGATTCCTGCAGACTGAGCTCTGGCTTCGCTCTGAGGGTGTGCTGCCAGCCTCACCACAGTCTGGATGCTGAGACTGGGAGGTCTCCAGTGGGCAGCATGTTGGGGTGGGGCCTCAAGGGAGCCCTGGAGGAGGGGTGCTCCCCAGGTTTCTGCACCTCGCACTTCACTTGAGTAAGCAAAAAGCATGTTGGCGTGTGTGGGGAGTCTTCTTGTTCCAAGTAAAAGAAAAATAGAAACACATGAATCTAGACAAAAATAGCAACGTTGTCTGTGCTTTTCCTTTTCCCATGGCTTTGCTTTCTTGCCATGGCAAAGCACTGCAGCTTTAGGGGGTTATTTTAGCAACTTCATTTCTCACTAAGTATTCAGCAGTCAGACTTTCAATAGCACAAAGCCATAGGAAAAAAAAAATCATACATGGATTAAAAATACAGCGCAAAACTGCTTATCCACGAAGACTCTGAACAGCCGATGAAGTATGATGTTCAAGAGTACTGTGCAAGGACGAAGCAGCATGTGCACATGTGTGTCCAGTTATCATGCTCCTGATGCTGCTTTTGAAAAATGTTATCAACTCTGAACTGCTGTGAGAGAGATTACATGAAACAGTGTTATCACAGAGGCAAGGCCTCCACTCCCTGAAGGAAGGGGAAAATTAAGATAGCGTATAATAAAACTCACTCCATGCTCCTCCTGTGCCCATAAAATCAGCCCATGTCCTTGCACAAAATGTGGCTGAGGAGCTGCCCCTGAAGTGTGACTACCTGCAAGTACAGATTCACAGCACAACTATCAGCAGTAATGTCATCCAGAGTTTGGCAGGTGTCCCATAATTCGAGCTTATATCATGCAGCATTTTCCATGGTGGTAATTAAGCACTTGGTAAAAGATACTCTGCAGAAGTATTTTAACTGCTAGGGTCCTGGTCTCAGATATAAGAAGCGTTTCCAGAGTTTGTTATCTCATTTGGGTCAGTTTCTCTGACCCATCTGCTGGCTTCAGACCGCTCAGGACCTACTGCATATCAAGGGTGGAAATTTATGGGTGGCAGTTACCCCTCCTAATGATGTTTTTCTTCAGTGCATGAGAAGTGGTTAGACATTTGAGGAGAGATCTAGGGAAAATGAGGTACTGGCATTTATAGCCCTGAATACAAGGCAATGCACAGAGCCTAACCAGGCAATAGAACTATGGATACCACTTTGCTCCCAGATTCTGAGCATTTGTGCAAAACACATTTTTTTCCTCAAGCATTCTCCCACAGACAGCAGTGGCAGAAAGATGCCAGCTGCAAAATAAACTGCTGATCCTACAGTCAATTCTTTTATATTCTTTTTGTGGATTGAGCTCTTTGGGTAAGAGTTTTAATATAGATGGGGAAGCATTGCTGCAGCAGAACACATCGTAAGAGCAAGTACATGAGGCACAACACAATCAGCCCTCACAGGGTTGTGTTGAGCAATTAACCAGACCACAGCTAAGGGGTAACTATAACTGAAAGCAACTTGCAGCTTGTATTTGTCGAAGGGGACAGAACCAGGACAACTGATCTAAACTGGCCAATGGGATATTCCATACCATGTGGCATCATCTGAAAAAACTATAAAATTGAGGGGAATTGGTCAGGGGACTACCACTGCTGGGGTCTGGCTGGGCTGTAGGTGGATAGTCAGCAATTGCTTTGTGTATCACTTGCTTTGTAAATATACATATATATATATATATATGTAAGTCATTACTATCATTATTTTTCTTTTTTCCTTTCTTCTTAACCTATGAGTTCTACTGCTTTGTTTTTTCCTGATTCTCCCTTGGAGGTGGGGCAGTGAGCAAGCAACTGTGTGGTGTTCAGCTGCCGCAACATGTCTGTATTCGGTGTTCTTCTATTTGGGTCAACTTCTGAGGCTGAGGTATTCACACACTATACCACATTAGAATAAGCTATATGTGATATGCATATACAAGTGAGCAATTACTGCCAACGGGAACTAGTCTGTTACACTTTGAACAATGTGCTGGAGGGAGTACCCATTCATTTCTTTTCCATGACACACAGCAATAAATGCAGTGAAAAACAGATGCGTGTGATCCTTGTAAAATAAAAATAAAAGAGGGGAGATTTAGGTTAAATGTTAGGAGGAAGTTCTTTATGCAAAGGGTGATGAGACACTGGCACAAGCTTCCCAGAAAAGCTGTGGATGCCTCATCCCTGGAAGTGGCCAGGGCCAGGGTGGATAGGGCCCTGGGCAGCTTNCTGAAAAAACTATAAAATTGAGGGGAATTGGTCAGGGGACTACCACTGCTGGGGTCTGGCTGGGCTGTAGGTGGATAGTCAGCAATTGCTTTGTGTATCACTTGCTTTGTAAATATACATATATATATATATATATGTAAGTCATTACTATCATTATTTTTCTTTTTTCCTTTCTTCTTAACCTATGAGTTCTACTGCTTTGTTTTTTCCTGATTCTCCCTTGGAGGTGGGGCAGTGAGCAAGCAACTGTGTGGTGTNCATGATCCTTATACAGTCTGAGGCTGATAGCTGCCAGTATTACTATATACAGATAACCCCCATTATAGGCATTTCTGGAAGAGCTTCACAACTTCTGTGAAATTCTTGGACAGAGTATCAAGAATTCACTGACATGTACAGCCTTTGCAATGTCAAACCAGGGGCCAAAGGACCAAAAAAATCCATAAGTCATGAGAGAAGTGCAGCCTTGGTTTTGTTCTCTTTTTCCTTTCTTTGGTTGTTCTTTACTTACACTTTCAATTGCTTGTGCTAGCAAGTATTTGTAAGGCCTATTATACACCTTAGAGAATTAAGAAAATCACTGCCATGTGATCACAAGCATGAGCACTGTAATGCTGGCTTCAAAATGAGAGGGGATTGAGAAGAGACAGTTATTTTGAAGTGGAACTTGAAGTATGCTTCTTGTTGACAGTTCCAGAGACTGTGGAAGAAGAAGTACAAATCTGAGAGAGGAACATAGAGTTCATCTGATCAATTGCACACAGCTCTGAGCCATGTCAGGTTATTCTAACATTTATGAGTCTTTTTAGCTTTCCTTTCCTTTTAAATGCTGGGCCAAAATACAAGAGCTTAGTATCAAAAGCTGATAATGGGTTTGATATGCCTCTACAGGCTCAGGTCCTGTATAAATCTTCCCTAACTGTTTAAACCAATAGAACTTTCAAACCCTGCCAGAACAGCAGGCTGCCATCCTGCCTGAAGGACACACAATACTCAGAACAGATAATTATATTAACAACAATCTTCAAATTGGATCTATAATGTAATTATTGTTAAGTAAATGTGCTTTAAAATGCTTGTCAGTGGAGAACAAGTGTTTTAGGGTGTCTGCAAAATCACTCATGTAGCCCCTTGGACTTTTTTTTTTAATTATGATTATGTTTAGGGTGCTAAGGAGACAACAGGCCAAACTGAGAGCTATTTCTGCAGAAGTAGCTTGTGATTTCCTTTCTTCAGTTCTTAAAACATGTAATGTTTGTAGGGGCTTCATCCTCTTATTCCAAACTATCACAGAATATTACTGAGGCCTACAATGAAGAACTACTAGGTAAATAAATTTATCATAGTTTTTCCTCAGGAAGAGAGATATTGCAGTCCAAGCTTTAAACTGACATTGGTATTGGTATTGTTTTCAATATCCAGTTTGCAGTAATGAAATAAATGTAAACTAGAGGACTTAGTGCATTGTGGGTGTCATACGATGTAATCAAAAAACCAGTTTAACTGAAAACCACAGTAATTTCTCTGTCATTCCTCCTGGAAATAGCTCTTAGGAAATTTCTTCAATGAAAAATTATTTATCAGAGGATGGCTACTGAAAAAAAAAAAAAAAAGAAAAAAAGACTTAGATCAGAAATTGTATTTCAAGGTTCTTTCTTGAATTAAAATAGCCTACCTTCTTCAGAATTGTATCATCTACATGCATCTGGTAGAACTTGATTATAAAAGATGCTTCATGCATTCACTCTATGTGTTATTTCTTCATGTTTCATTTTCTTACATTGTTACACAGTGGGATAGGACAGTTTTCACAGTAAATAAACCAAACTTCCTTAACCTCCTTATACCCTATCCCCTTACCATACAAGTGTGTCACTTTCCTGTTGGTCCAAGGCACCAAAGTAATTTGGTCATTCTGATGTTCCTCTGTTGGAAGGAAAATTATCTGCATTTTGTCCAATTCAGATATACCCATCCATGTAAAAATGGTGCCAGTGCGGAATTTCTGCTAAGGAGACCTGATGAGGATGTCTGAGACATGCAATGAGTCATGACCTGAGGCTGAAGAAGGGCTATAAAATTTTCATATGCAGATTTTAGTCAAATAATGGAGTACACAATCAGAAAAGTAGAAAAACATTCAATTAATAGAGGTTTTATTTATTCATCACGTAAACTCAAATGTCTGGTTCACTGGAAAATTTGTCACAGGATGGAGCAAGCTTCAACCTCTCAACCAGACAAAATAAACTGTGGCAAACAGTGCATTTAACTAGTCCCTTGGATGCAGGTAGGCAGTTCCTATGCTCACAAAAAAATGCTTGATGGAAGTACACGAAGTAGGCTGCTGAAACACAAGTTTCTCTATGTTCTCAGCTATGTTCTTGACTGCACATGAATGCATATGGGTATGATACATTTCACATCTGTCCTCTTTCCATAGTTTTACTATGTACAATTCAGAAACTGGTGCAAAATATGCATTTTACCAAAATCCAGAAAGCTGCTGAGAAACAGCTAAGTTACTACATTTGCTGCATTACCAGCAATAAATGACCCTCTGGCATTTAATGAAAACAGAGTTCCTCAGATGTCAGCTGTTCAGGTATCTTCTGGCTTCCGTGTGGTAACAGAATAATAAAAAAAAGTAGAAGTCAGAGAACCCCAAGCATTGTGGGTTTTTTTATCCTGGTGGACAAAAGTATCAAATTTCTGGATTAAAAATATGCACAACAGATAAAGGAACAGTGGTATCTTCCCCCTAGAATGTCTTTTTTTACTGTGAGTCCCCAGCAACACTTAAAAATCAAGCATTTGTTTTCATAGAATCATAGAATGGCCTGGGTTGAAAGAGACCTCAAAGACCATCTAGTTCCAACCTCCCTGCCAAGGGGAGGGTTGCCAACCACTAGGCCAGGCTGCCCAGAGCCACATCCAGCCTTGCCTTGAGTGCCTTCAGGGCTGGGGCATCCACAGCCTCTCTGTGCAACCTGTTCCAGTGTGTCACCACCCTCTGAGAAAAAAACTTCCTAATATCTGACCTAAATCTCCCATCTTAATTTAAAACAATTCCCCCTTGTCCTATCATCCTATCACTATCAAATTGTTTAAACAATTGTTCATTTTCAACGTGAAAGACAATAATGGAGATGTTAAAAATATTTTTCCCCTTGAGCAACTCCAAAGAATGGATGGAACACCTCCCTATGAGGACAGACTGAGAGAGCTGGGGCTGTTCAGCCTGGAAAAGTGAAAGATCCAGGGGGACCTGAGAGCAGCCTTTTGGTATCTAAAGGGGGGGGGCTATAATAAAAAAGGAACAGACTCTTTATCTTTAGGATTTGTGGCAACAGGACAAGGGGAAATGATTTCAAATTAAAAGAGGGGAGATTTAGATTGGATGTAAGGAAGTTTTCTACAGTAAGGGTGGTGAACCACTGGACCAAGGTCAGGGTGGACGGGGCTCTGAGCAGCTGATCAAACTGTAGATGTTCCTGTTCTTTGCAGGAGAGCTGGACTAGATGGCCTTTGGAGGTATCTTCCAACTGGCATAACTCTGTGATTCTCTGATTCATTCAGTCTTGTCACCCAGCATATACTGTCTTCCTAGAATTGAGAGATGACAGCAAATTATTTGAGTAGCCCTGGACAGAGGTTTCTAACAGTGAAGTGGCAGGTGCTTCATTTCTGTAGGCTGAACTTATCAGAAAAAATCTCACTCAACAGAACTAAGTCTGTTTTCCCTGTTGCTAACCAGATATGACAGCATCTAAGAATCAGCAGAAACTGATGATTACATGAAATGTAAAGGAAGGGAGGGGAAATAGCCAAAAGCTACAAAGTAGTCTCCACAGGTAGCAAGAATTACATCTTCTCCCATGTTCATTTATTGAAAAATAAGGCATGTCACAGCATGGGACAAGTGCTAGAAATATTTTCTTCTGTATTTATTGCTCTGAAGCACGGAAGTGCTACAGGCAGAAAACTGGGTAAGGCCTTAAATCAAAAGCAAGTGCAGATTTAGAAAGCATCTGACTTAAAGTTTGTCTTCGCATGCACTATAGAACTTCTTTGGTTCTTTGTACTTCTTGAATAAAGCATGTCTTAACATACAGCAGGGCATGGTAGCAGAAAGCAGAACTGTGCACCTCAACATGGATGTGTTCTGTCTCCAAACAATTTTTGTTGTCCCTCATATAGTGATACAAACAACCATGTTATCCCTTAGAGAATGGGGAAGACATATTTAAAGAAAAAGGCTCAAATTTAACATCCTAATAGCTTGCAAAAGCAATTAAAGTACTTTTGTTTAATGAAAAAAACACTAAAACTAAGAAGCATTATTGTCTTCTGTGGCATAGCAAGGTGACAGAATGTTGTACAGGTATTGTGTCCTTTCTGGCAGGAGTGATAAAAACTACAGAAAGTAATGTTATGCCATTCAAGTTACACTGTCACAAGGGGTATTTGCTTTGTAAGTTTCCTGTTGGCAGTAAATCTCAAAATACTAAATAGTTGATACAAAAATTGAAACAATTTGGTGGTGCTTCTCCCAACCCTTTGACTTACTGACCCTAGCATACTTCTGTCTTACAAATACAAACCTTTGAGACATCTGTCTGGTTTTCCTGGACTGTTGAACTGGTCACAAATTTCCAATTAACCTACTGACCTAGCACTTGCAGATAGCACTGAATTGCTGATAAAGGCTTTGTTCAGGATAGCCAGGAATTATCTTGTGGAACCCTATGTAAGTGCTAGTGTTAATGCTGCGGTCATTCCTCGTACAGATAAATCAAGGCTCTCACCAGTACTGCAAGTGAGAAAGGCTTGTTACCTAGCTTCTGTATTTTAAAGTTCACATTCTGGATGTTTTTCTGATACTGCCACACAACAAGATAGTTTGCCTTTTGCCAGCAGAGTAGGGCAGGCTCTATGATCCTACAAACATTCAAATGCCAACAAAAGGAATCGATACTGCATTCTCTTAGCCTGACAAAAGCTTCCTCTTGTCCTCCTCATCCTCTGAATTGCCTCTTTGGCTGGATCTTCAGGGTGATGCAGAAGCAGGACATTGTGTTGTGAGTAGTTGCAACTTCATCACCAGTGCAGCAATTAAAAATGTACAATGTATCTACCTGACACATGTGCAAAGCTGGGAGTTGTGTTTACCTTTGATTATATACACACATCATGCAGTATGCCTTGTTGTGCAGGTTGAGAAACAGGCCCCTGAAGACTGGTATATGTGTAAGGTTGTCTTGGGATTTACTTTAAAGCCACAGCTCCCAAACTGGTTGCAGGTGCTTGGTTGGACTCTGCAAACTTTTGCTGTACCAACCAGGACTCAATGTGTCAGAAGCAAAGTCAAACTGCTTAGGACATTGAAGTCATCTCAACATTACAGAGTAGAAATTCAAATGATTTGAAAAATGGAATGGCTTTATTTTTATTTTTTTTTTTGAATAGAGCATGCCGTGATGCCATCCATTTCTGTGGCCTTTCTTCACCTACATTTTCTTCTGCTCAGTGCAGATTTATGTACTGATGACTAGGCCTTTAACACCGAAATCCTAAAGACGGTGCTGAAAGAGGCACAGCTTCTGAGTTCAGTATAAATGAAAGCAGTTTAACATCTGAGAAGGCATATTTCAAATAGAGCAAGGAAGTTGAATGGGGTATTCTGCAGAACAGCTGATTGCACACACATTGCTATGGACTGCTGAGTTTGTTCATCTCTGAGACAAGTGATGGACTTTGTACACTGAATAGAGAAGCATTTTTGAACCATGCTTATGGTTGGCTCAGCTGCAGACACAGAAGCAGCTCCTGTTCCACACAACCACCCCTGTGGCTTCAATGCTGCTGCCTAAGGCTCTGCCACACTTCCTGGCAGCACCTACAAAGCCAGGAGGCAGCTTTGTCCTCTACCTCTTGTCTTCCAACCACTTCCCCTACCGTCTTCTCTCAGTTCTAGTAGCTGCCAGTATGTGAAAATGCTTCTAAAGCCACAGGTCAACCAAATGAAGGAACTGATGGAGGTTAAAAATAACAGCATAAAACAGAGAAAGAAAAAAAAAGAAAAAATAAGTAGCAGTTAATGAAATACAGATACCCATCTTTTACAGTAGAGATAGCTGAACTGAAAACATATACTCTTACTACTGCTTCCAGTCTGACATGAGTAAATTGCTGATGGCTTTAGCTTATATATTATGAAGTGAGAAGAATAAGGAGCAGATCCATGCTCCTGTTGGCCCTCCTTCCGAACTGAGGACAGTAGCCCCAGGCAAAGGCTGAAGGGAGGAAGAGAAATCACGGGAGCCAATATTCCTTGTGGTGAATCAGTGTCTTTGGGCCTTGAGGAGCAGCATGATTGTATGTTTTGTTTCTCACTTTTTTTTTTTCATTTCATTAATAGCAATATTAAAATTAAATTTCAAATTATGAAATGCAATTCTGTGGAAAGAGCTTGCACAGCAAGCCAAGGAGACTTGCTTAGTAAATTTAGTAGGAACCTGTGGTTATTTCCTCCTGTTCCCATCACTTCAGAAGAATTCTGATTTGGTGCTGAGTAACTTATCAGAGTTACTCATCCTTTTACAACAATTAAGCCACCTCATAGTGGGATACTTGCTCTAACCTCCTTTGTAAATGTATGAAGATTGTACTAGTTCCTTATGCACCAGACTGATAATGTCATTCCTGATGAGAGCTTTGGTGGTCTTGATTACTTCATGATGCACCAGGCCACTTAAAGCTTGAGAGCAGATGCAGAGAGGGAGTGCTGTGAGGCACATCTCCATACTGCATGTCTTTGGGAATTTTAGCTTTATATTTCCATGTAAGTGCAGCCATGGCTTCTGCACAGCACAAGACTCAGCACTTGCTGTAATGACCACACCTTCCTGTCTTTCCTATTTACTGATCTCCCAAGGATAACCCCTGTGGGCTGGTTCAGTCTGGTTCAGTGATTAATGGGGCAGGGGACCCATGGACCCACGCCCTGGGAAAGGGGAAGGAGGAGAAGGGAGAGGGTAGGGAGATGGGCCTAAAAACTGTACAGTGGCAACGAGCTGAGGAGGAAAACTAATTTACCAAATAAGATATGGGAATGCAAAATAACATGATATAATACAATTGGAATTGAAGCTAATAAATATAACAAAATGAGAGAAAGAGTGTCCAAAACTGAAGGTCTCAAGCTAAAGTTGAACTGAGATGGCTAGGGAACCTCCACTGCTGGGATGAACAACAAAAGAGGAAGTCTCTGGGACTTGCATGCAGTTTTATCTTTCCCACTGTGTGGTCAACTGGAACACAAAGTTCTCTGGGGTATGTAGTTCTTCTTCTCTTCTGAGAGCCAGGTACTCAGACATTCAGCAGTCCATGGAGTTAGAATACTGAATCTTTAACTCCCAGTGCCTCAAATGATGTTATGATGTGGAATACCCATAACAAAAAATCATAAAACCATGACAGCCCCTTATTTATTCTCATTTGTTCTGGCAGCACTGACATCAGCAATGCTGTCTTTCACTCCACTTGAAGTAATTCACTACTAGTATAAGTAGTTAACATTATGATCAGAGGACTGAATGAGCTGGAAAAAAAATCATCAGGCACAGCACTGTTCTGATCACTGCAGCTGCAGAGAGCAGGGCGAAAAGTTCATCCTTGTGATCTGCATTTGCTTGCTGTGCGGAAGAACAGGGTAGTTAGTGAGTTCAGCCCAATGCGTTTTCCGCATTTTTTCATTCACCATGATCTTGAGGGCTCAAATTAGAGGATATAACTTCGTGTAGGGGAAGGAATCACTAGCAGAGTTAATGAAGTCACCTTAATAGCTCTCATGTAGAAAAGTTGTAGAGATCCTCTGCGCTTTCATAACAGAGCAAAATATCCATGCACTGGACATGAGCAGCACAGTGCATTTGGACCCAGGATATGGCTCTGCTTATCCTTCCCTGCACTACAGATTGATGCAAAGCTGCACTACTTCACATAGCGCACAGAGAGAGCATTGTTTTCTTAGCTGTCATATAGTATACCCTTACCCCTCCTTTAGTTTGTGTATTTTACGAGCTTCGGTTCATTTTCAAATGAATGCAACCAGTTTTGAAGCTTCCAACAAAAGAAGGACATCAAGCTGTTGGAGCAGATTCAGAGGAGGGCCACAGAGATAATCAGAGGACTGGAGCATCTCCCCTGCAAAAACAGACTGAGGGAGCTGGGAATTTTTAGACTGGAAAAGATCCCAAGGAAACATTATAGCAACCTTCCAGTACCGGGTGCCGACTGAAGAGCTAGGAAGGGAGTTTTTATAAAGGCATGTTGTGACAGGATGAGGGGAAATGGCTTTGAACTGGAAGGAGGTAGATTTAGACTAGGTATTAGAAGAAATTCTTTACCGTGAGGGTGGTGAGTCACTGAAGCAAGTTGCCCAGAGGGGTTGTGATTCCCCCCTCCCTGGAAGCATTCAAGGCAAGGATGGATGGGGCTTTATGCAACCTCATCAAGTGGGAGGTGTCTGTGCCTATAGCAGAGGGTTGGAACTAGATGCTCTTAAAGGTCCCTTCCAACCCTAACCATTCTATAATTCTATGAATCTAATTTCTGATTCTGATTCTTCTCAACTGCCAGGGAGAACGAATCTTTCACAAAACAAGAAGGGTGAAAACCAAAACAAAACTAGTTCAAACAAAACTCCCACCACTGACTCATTGCTATATCATGCACAGCTGTGCAACAGCATTTTCATTACTATGTCTGAGATTACATTAAATTTCATGGCTCATTCTTTCTTCGGCCATTCTGATCAAATCTTTCATGGGCTTTGAATCCTGGATATCTTGTTCAGGAAAACAGAGTTTGCTCAGTGTTCTCTGTTGGTTACCGGGTGATACCCTGTGTCAGGTGCCTATTCACCTGAGCTGAGTCCACAGCAGTTGCTGATAAAGGATTGTATTCTAGAGTCAGACACGCCTGCAAAATCCTCAGTTTTGGCATTACACGGTTCACTCTCAGTATAATGTGGTCATCTTATCTTGGACTCCTCCTTAAGGTGAAATATTGTTGCTAAATATTTACAGACGTTTACTTGCAGTTGGTTTACAGGTGGATTTTACAGCCCATTGTCAAAAATCACAAAGGCAGCATCACAGTGCATTTCTTCCATATGTGAACAAAACCTAGCATAGTAACCTTCCTATGAAAGGAAGGACTGAGGAAAGCAGAGAACCAAAAGTGTTACCAAACACTGCAGCACGTGGTAATACTCAGAGATTATTCCATCTCATTCTACAGTTAAGGGCTGAAAACTTACATACATCCTTGTTTGGATTGTCTGCCCTCTGTACCCTTAAAACATTGCACCTATTATGTTCTATCATTTTTAAGATGTTTGTTATAAAGCAATTATGTCCCAGAATGTTTCCACTGTAATCGTAGTGTTGTGTCCTGCCCAGGAATGCTGTGGTACACCACCAGCAGTTTGGGTGAAGCGTGGCAATCTGTGAGCATGTGAATGTGCCTGCAGCCCGGAGCCTGCTCTAATATGCATTAGGTTTCATATTTTTAAAGCTAGTGGATAGAACATTGCTTGATTGTTGCTTCAAATTTTAGAAAGCACTATGCCATTGGAACGGAGAAAATCACTCTTCCTGCACATGGATGGATAAGGCAGAATAAGCCTGAGCATACCTGAAAGCTTTTGTTAAATTTGTTGCAGCCTGCATTGCCTGCATTGCTAGGTAAAACTACAAGCACAAAAGCTGAAGTTTAGTTGATTAAATTTGATAAAACTAATTTCAAATTATCTTATTTTACAGAATGGATTTCGTGCTATGAAGTGGTTTTGTTAGAAGTGTTTTAATCATTAAGGAAAGAGAGCAACAACATGAGTTATTGGTTAACTGAAAGCAGAGAAGAACATTGCACCTATTATGTAAAATCTTAGTGATACACTAATCATTTGTAATGATGTATAGCCTTCACTACTGTGGAAGAAGCAAATGCTCACTATCAGACTTTCTTTCCCTGGCAAGTCTATAGCTCTGTTAGATGAACTCAGAGAGAGCTTAGCAGCTTTTCAGTGCTATGTGGCACATACATGCATCCTACTAACACCGCCTCCCAAGCATCTCTTGCACAGGACTGTGCTCCATAGTGCTCCAGAATCCACTCCTTCAGAGCATCCACAGCCCCTTAATTCTCATTAAATTCAAGCCTAAACATTTGGGTATTATCTTCCCTTACAGACTACCTCTCCTCACTGTGCTGATGCTCAGCTGAGCTAACTTCAAGCTGTGCCCCTGTGTATAATAGGAGAGTGCCACATTACCTGCAGGGCATCCCTCCCTGGCTCCTATTTTATTTTATCTATTTTGACAGGCAAAACCCCAGTCAAAGAGATTTGAATCCAAAGCACTCTGAGCACTCTGCAAGGCCCATCTGTTCATTCTGGTTGAGCTGAATAATACAGAGCTGGGAGGAGTGGAAGAAGAGGTCACAAGTATTGTCCCCAAAAGTGTTCCTTACATGTTTGCTTGCAAGGACAAAGCTGTGAAGAAAAAACAAGCTTCCTTTGTGGTTGCTGGCATCCTGCTATCAGTATCCACAGCACCGATCTGTACCATAATTTTTCTTCTCTGGTCTTCTTCAAATAAGTTTCCAAGACAAGATCACACTCAAAGTTCATTTCAGGTACATCTGGGTGGGAAGATAAATATCTTAAATCTGCTTTAGTTTGTCTTCAGAATTTATTAAAAGTTATTCAGAAAGAAGAACATATTTTAGCACTCATAAAGCATCATTTTTTTTTTCATTCCTAAAAAGAAATGAGCTGGAACTAGCTCTCTAATAAAATCTAGTTGAGCATGACACATTTTTTTTTCTATTTTTTTTCATTTGAAAACTAAGCTACTTTGAAACCACTACAGGCTTGAACAAAAAAATATTGAAATGCTGGATATTATCAGTGAGAGTGACACTTTCTTCAAACAGAACTTAGAAAAGACACAATGGAGAGAGGAAGTGGGAGCTCTGAAGGGAAATGCAAGCCAGCTTCCATTTCTGAATGTCAAACCCTGAGCCCGTTGGTAAATAGCCAACTACTAGCTGCATGGAAAATTCAGTAGTAAGGAATCAAGTCTGAAAATGCAAATTCACTCTGACTTTAAATCTGAGTCAACAGAAGCTTTTTAGTTCTAGATGTTTTCAGTAGTAATTTAGGTAAAAACAAAAACCTTATAATCCAGTCATAAAACCATGGATAGTGCTGATTTCCAGCTCCCTTATGCTTTCCTAAACCTTGTGACAACTATGGCATTTTTTCCAATGAGATTTTCCAACTGGCATTACAGTTTGGAGTTTTCAGCTGTGATACTTAAAATGATATAATACTGAATCTTTCTCAGTGGTTTACGGGCTGGTTCAGCCTGGTTCTGTGACTAATGGGGCAGGGAGAACCATGGACCTACACCCCAGGAAAAGAGAAAGGTGAAAAGGGGGAAGTGGAAAGGGTAGAGAGATGGGCCTAAAAGCAAAACAGTAGCAACAATCTGATGGAAAACTGATTTACTAAATAAGATGTTGGAATGCAAAATAATACAGTATAACACAATATAATTGGAACTGAAGCCAATAAATAAATAAAATGTGAGAGAAGTGTCCAAAAACCAAAGGCTTTACTCTAATGGTGAAGGCAAGACAGAGTGCATGTACTGGAGATGAGTAGCAAGGGAAAAGAGAGATCTCGTGACTTGTCAACAGTTTTTATCTTTCCCTCTGAGTGGAAAGTGGTAACAGAGCACAAATGCAAAGTCCTCTGGGATGTGTAGTTCAGAGGTTGGACTAGATGATATCTAGAGGTCCTTTGCAACCCCTACAATTCTGTAATTCTGTGATTTAGTGATTCTTCTCTTCCAAGACAGTTTTACCTGGAAATATCAATCTATGGAACTGGAGCATTGACTCTTTAACTCCCAGCTCGGTACAGGATGCTATGATGTGGAATATCCATAACAAAAAATCATAAAACCACAACATTCCACCCCTTATTCCACATCATTACATCATGCTTTATATATATATATATACGCATATATATATATATGTACACACACAAATATTGACTTACAAGCATTAAACACACACACACATATACCTGTATATGCATGGAATTATTGACTACACTCTCCCAGCATCAAATTCCCTTGCGGTATACATTGAACAGCCCCATTCTTCTGCAACGCACACAAGTTGGACCCAGGCAAAAACTGTTCCTCAGAGAGGAACTTTTCACATGCTGAGAAGACCCAAATTACTTTTTCTAACATGCCCTTTACATGTACTACAGGGACCTTATCTTGCTCCACAGTAGGTAGAGAGCTGGATTTTGTAGGACCATCTCAACTGATAGATAGATCCTTGAGTGTTGACCAGCCAGGTGGCTTCTGTCAAATGCTTCTCCCATTGCTTAAATGTTCCACCAACCATTGCTTTCAACTTGTTTTTTAACAACTCATATCTTTCAATTTTACCAGAAGCTGGTGTGTGATAGCAGATATGATAAATCCATTCAATGCCATGATGTTTGGTCCAAATATTTACAAGACAATTTTTGAAATGAGTCCTATTATCTGACTCATTTCTCTCTGGAGTGCCATGTCTCCAGAGGACTTGTTTCTCGAGACCTAAGATGGTGTTTTGGGCAGTAGCATGGGGTACTGTATATGTTTCAAGCCACCCAGTGTTTGCCTCCACCATGGTAAGCACATAACGCTTACCATCACAAGTTTGCGGCAAGATGATATAATCAACCTGCCATGTTTCCCCCTGTCTATACTTTTGCTATCACCCTCACCCTCAGAGAGGTTTCATCCTATTGGCTTGTTTNTCAACCTGCCATGTTTCCCCCTGTCTATACTTTTGCTATCACCCTCCCCCTCAGAGAGGTTTCATCCTATTGGCTTGTTTAATTGTGGAGCATGTGTTACAGTCATGAACAACCTATGCAATAGTGTCCATAGTTAAGTACATCACTTGGTCTCTAGCATCTCTTCCCTGATGGCCTGA
>VXAB01013337.1:0-78513 GCA_013399175.1 Odontophorus gujanensis
AAAGAAAAGAAAAGAAAGGAAGTGTTTCTAGGCCTTAAGAAATGCAATTTGCTAATGGACTGTAGTATAACAATTAAGGGGAAGCGATTGTGATTTACCATGTGCTACGTGGAAGGCACTAATATGTTTAAAATACAATAGTGCATACATCTATGACTAGTAATGAAGGTGATAATCACCTTATATTCACAAAGGAAATTATGTAATAAATCCTATATAATGCAGTTTACAGGTTACCTTGGCAAGGGCATTTGAATCGACAAGCGGAGAACAGGCAGTCCAGTAGCTACAGTATGCATTATAATTAGGAGCACAGAATTCTAGTGAAATGTTGTCCTAAGTAATATTGATTCCAATTTGATGGAGTAAGATGACAGAGCAGTGTATGATGATGTAATGACATTTAGCTAGGTTGGTTCACTAAGGAATTAGAGAGCACCCAAACTACCCTTGATGAGAGCCTTTCAGGAAGATTTCCACTTCCCACCCTTTGGAGACATTCAAGGTCAGACTAGACAAGGCTCTAAGCCACCTGATCTAGCTGTGGATGTCCCTGTTCATTGCAGGGGAGTTGAGCTAGATGATCTTTAGTGATTCCTTCCAACTCAAACGATTCTGTGATTCTGTTTCTCCAGTCAGTAAAACTTAACTACTTTCTGACTTCAAATAAAGAAAATGGGATGAAAAGGTTCGTGCAAACACACAATTGCAGCAGAAACATTTTTTCAGCTTTAATTACCATAAATGTAACATCCTCTGAAAAAAAAGATAGGGTTGAAAAGCTTACAAGCTGAATAAACCCTCCCCAAAGTGTTCTTAATTTCACATCTCACTTAGTGGTGGGTGGGCTGGAGATGTTTGGAAGGAAAGTTTCATTATAAAACAGCCTGAAAGTTGAGGAAGGGTTATACCTGATATTTGAAATGGTAGAACTATATTAATGGAAGCTGTTAAATGATCAGGATGAATGCTGTGGTTGCCTGTGGCAGAAGAGCAACAAGACACACTACATTTGTAGCTATACAGAGGTTAAGTGAGATTTACCAAGGTGCCATAGAAGCACTATGATAGCAAATGTAGACTCACTTTTGTTAGTACCACAGACACAGAATCACAGAATTGTAAGGGTTGGAAGGGACCTCTAGAGATCATCTAGTCCAACCCCCCTGCCAAAGCAGGTTCCCTAGACCTGGTTGCACAGGTAAGTTCAGGTCACACATGGAAGATGCATTCTAATTCTTAATTTAGACTTATACCAAAAATATGAGCTTTCAGGCATCATAATTACTCATTTTCTTACTTCCAAATAAATTTTATATTCATGTACTTTCATACTGGCTTTGTTTGAATACTGTTGATCCCAAAGTAAAAATGATATCATTTTCAAGCATTCAAATAATAACAATGTGCAACTGCAAATCTGACAGATTTGGAAGACAGAACATGTATTTTCCCAGGTTGGCAACAGTCCCATAGAGCAATTAAAAATACTAAAATAGCAGAGAGTTAGAGGTGTATGTAATTGTAATGTGTTAAAGTTCAAAAGCCCTTTTCAGGTTTATAGTCATACTTATACATGCCTTACACAAAAAGAATAATAGAATCATAGAACTGAGTGGGAAGGGACCTCTAAAGATTATGTAGTCCAACTCCCAAATAGACTTGCATCCTAACAGGGCATGAAGAAAACCTATTTGGAAAGAATGATTCCTATGAAGATTATGATAATCTCTGAAAATGATTGTTACTTTTATTGCTAGTCAGACAAAATTTCAGATAATAGGAAAAATGAAGACACACTGAAGTCTGTTTAGCTATGCACACAAAACAGGCACTTAGAATTTTGAGAAGTAGAAAAGGTAACACATTTTTGTACCCTCTATTTACAGTATCATACGTTCAGCAGCAGATGTACTTGTGAATATTCAGAAGAAAACATTTGAGAAATGAAGGCATATGTTATTAAGAATGAAAGAATGCAGATCTTAATTCTCAGTGACTTTCCCTTTAAAGAATGAGTCGTACATTGATTACCATGCTGCCCTAATGAAATTCTTGTTATGTTATCACTGATAGCATTGAGGCAATGGGAATATCTCACTGACCCAGTCAGTCCCAATAACTCAATTTGTTTGATTTAAGAAAAGGCTCCTGCCCAGCAAACAAATAAACTCAGCTTGATGTTATAAAAGCCGTCAGATGTTTTAAGGCAAGACTGGGATGAGGAAAACAATGTATTTTTTTAGATAGCTGTAGCTGGATGGAAGTGTAAGCACAATAGCCTGCAGAACTGGAGATCACATCCTTGAAGCTTAACTGAAAATGTATCCTTGCTTATTTATCTGTTTTTATTTCAACACAGGTCTGCAATTCCATATGTTATTCGTTATCTGAGGTTTTGTCATCTCCTCTCCATTACTCTTATCCTCTCTTCCCCTTTTGTGAACCTTTTTTAGCCTGGATAGCATAATTTCAGTGTTATAAACTTTAAATGACAGTCCAACAGGATAATGTCTCAAAGGAATCCTTTGAAGTACTGAGTAAGTGAAGCACAGAGGAGCAGGGACCTTTCAGAGATTGAACAGAGGTTCAGATCCAGAGAATAAGAGCCCAAAATACACATGATAGGGAGCTCTTATGGTATTTCTGGGTGGATCAGAAGTGGAGGGGAGCCTGGAACAAGTGCAAAATACACCTAAGGGCGTAAAGTCATAGGAAATTTCTTAAAGCTTGCATCCTGGAGTATTCTTTTTAAAAAGGCCCATTCCAACTCAAGCCGTTCTGTGACTGTTATTCTGTGATTCTGTAATTCTATGATTCTATGATGCTATGATTCTGTGATTAATAAATTAATAGATTAATATATCACATTACTAATCTGTTGGTGCTTTTTGAAGAGCCAAAGGGAAATACAGGCAAGGACAAATGGTCAGCACAGTATATGTTATTTTCTGTATCTCAGTGTATAGAAGAAATCGCACCCACATGGAGGAAGTTGTTACAGGGTAAGAAAAGCCTCTGGCCACCAATAATGAGAAAGTGATCAGAAACAAAAAGAATAAGAAACAAGGTGATTAGTTCTTACAGTGAAGAGAAGATGAATTAAGTTATAAGTAGAGGCCCGAGGACTTGCACTGGTTTATCTTCTGCTCATAATAATGATACAGGAAGAGAGATAGTGATCTGGTAAAATTATTGCTGACAGAATTATTCAGATTATTTAGAATCATAGAATCATTAAGGTGGGAAAAACCACAAAGATCATCTAGTCCAACTGTTGGCGCATCCCCTCTATACCCACTAAACCATCTACCTCAGTGCCACATCTGCACATTTCTTGAACCCCTCCAAGGATGGTGACACTACTACCTCCCTGGGCAGGCTGTGTCAATACCTCACCACTCTTTCAGAAGATAAATTTTTCCTAATATCCAAAGTTAACCTCTCCTGGCCCAACTTAAGTCCATTACCTCTCATCCTATCACTGTTAACTGGGAGAATAGGCCATCACCCACCTCACCTCATTACAATCTCCTTTCAGAGAGCAGTGAGGCCTCCCCTGAGCCTCGTTTTCTCCACTCTAAACAATCCCAGTTCTCTCAACTGCTCCCCGTAAGATTTGTGCTCCAGACCCTTCACAGCTTCATTTCCCATCCCTGGTCACACTTCAAGTTCTCAATGTCTTGTAGTGAGAGAGTCTTCAAAGGCTCACGAGGTAATGACTGCACCCCGTCTCCCCCCCCACACCCCCCAAAAAAAAAATCTATTTAGATAGAATTAAATCAAGATGCATACGGAAAAATGGGGTTAACTCTGTGTACCACTTGTTATAATTTGTATTTTCTATTGCTGCTTAGGAAAGGGATTGTAGAGTAATCACCATAAAATGTCAGCTCAGTGCTCAGTAGCAGCCAAAAGGGCAAGTATAATGTTAGGAACTATTAGAATACAACTTGAGAACAAATGAGAAAACATCATTATGCCCAAATGTAAATTCCCAATCCACATTCAGACAGAGCACTGCATACTGATCTCATTGCCTTGCCTTGCTTCTGAAAGTTATAGTGACATCTAACTAAGTATAAATGCAACAATCCTGATCACAGATACAGAATGATTCCCATGCAAAACTTTTTATGATGAAGTTCCTGACTGGGCACACCTGCTCTCCATGATAACCACCTGGTCTGCAATTTGTACATGTGTTGTGCAAAGACATCTAGGAAAAGGAGAGAGTGGACTGAATGTGCTAGCATGTGCTTGAATGAAACAGCAGGGCTCCAAAGTGGAATTAACAGCAGGATTAATTGGTTTCTTGATTCCTTTTATTGCTGCACATTTTTGTCTTTCGTCAACTGAAGCAGAAAGGGACAAAGTAGAAATGTCCCTTTTAGTTGAGGAAAACTGCCAGTACTCAGCTCCTTGCTGGGAAAAATGCCAGCACTCCACTCATGCAGTATCTTTCTCACTTTAGCACACTCTTTAGGAGTTTGAGGAAGAGTGAAAACCAATGAATGCCCAGCACAGAATAGCATACTGTGCATCTTCTTTATGCATCAGCAATAAATAAATAGATAACACATACATTTGTCAAGTTTGCCAAGTAGGATCATACAAAGGAACTAATTTCTCTAGGATTTTATTATGTGAGTTTTCTTCACATAACTTTGTGGCTCTCCATCACTGGTTGTTAATGCTGTGCTACCTCAAAAGCTGTCTTAAATTCAGAAGTACCTCAGGCTGTGAACAGGTGGAATGCAAAGAGGGTTTTGCAGCCCAAAAGGCTTTGAGTTTCAGGAAGGATCACAGGTTTTTTTCCTTCTCATTTTGGAATTGATGCACTTATAGATGGTGTGTGATATATGCTGGTGGTCTCAAGACATCACTTGATGTCCTCATTATTTTGATAGATACATGAGCATGTATCTGTCTATGTGGATTTCTTCTGAGTTTTAGGGCTTGTTTGGGTAAGAGATCTGCACTGAGTCAGCTGCAAGATAATTGTTTTTATGGAGAAAGGAGAACCCTTCAAACAACTCAGGCAGGTGTGAAATGCTATATTCCATTGTCTTCAGGGAACAACTGAAGAGAAGAAGCATTGCTGCCTAGAAAACACAAAGGCATGGCTGCATAGAAACTATGTTGTGAAGTCCACCCGCTAAACAACTTTGATGCAGCCTACAACATGTTCTCACTTCTATCTGCAGACATTATTTACTAAGGTGAAATGTTGTCATCTCCCCCCTCATCTTAAGTCTGCATGTGTAAAAATGCATTCATTTACCAGAATAGGTTATACATCTCTTTCCTCTTCTTCACTGTCTTAAAGAAAACAAAGCATAAGGAAGTCTGAAGCTGGGACATGAGAAGAGCAGGTGTGTTCAGAGACTTATGTCACAGTTAATGTGACACTGTTTAGTCCTCATGCTAAATGAATGTAAGCATTACTCTGCATAAGACTTCTAGGAAGTTTCCCATGCTTCATCAGAAGGGAAAATAGAACAAGAATCAAAAATTAATATTTTGTCTTCATTAATTTGACAGCCTTGTAACTGGAAAAGATGGATACATTTTGTGATTTATGCTTTCAAAGCTACAGTCTGCCTCCTTCCCATACATTCCCAAGTGCTGCGATGCCTGTGCTTTTCTGCTCAGCTATTGGTGCAGTCACAGCATCACCCAGATTCACGTCCACCTCATCCTTTCCAACACCTGAAATGAACTGTTCGCCCTTCATTTATTCCAAGTCCTGTGTTATTTGACTTGGTGTGATGATAATGGGTTGATGGTTGGACTAGATGATCTCAGAGGTCTTTTCCAACCTTAATGATTTTATGATTTATTATTTATTATTAAATTTGCACGTGCAAAGGACTCTCTTTTTTGGTGTGTAGATGCAGTACTGACTTTAATGAGTAGCTGCAGTAAGATTTTATGCCCACTGTATGAGAGGAGCAGGGAAGAGCCTCCTGACGCTTTTCTCTGCATCACCATCCCCTGGAGGATCAGCTGTGAAGCACCCACTGTTGGGCATCCCCCATAACTGCTTTTTAAGCACTCTGCCAAAGGCAAAATTGAAAACGTCCCTCCGCCCACTGGGAACACCTACGGTCACCCCAGTCTTCTTAGTATCAAGGCTGAACTCAGTAATCCTTAGGAGTTCCTTACAACTCAGGGTATTCTGTGATTCCATGACTGCTGAGACAGATGATGCTGAGGCAGTGGGTTAGGAGAAGTGCTACAGTGAGAGAAGGAAATGTGAGGGTTAGGGAGGTAATGCATTCTCCAAGGTTGGGAGAAAATATTGCTGCAGGTTCAAGGTCTGAAGGACATGTTTTTCAAGAGGTCTTTACATCCTCATTTCACCTCATTTCATCCTCTCATTTCACTGAAACTGTTCATATATAAGACAGATAAAAATGCATATGTGAATATGCGTAGCAGTGCATGTATTTTTTCTGTGAGTAAGAAAGTATTATCAAAGCTCAAGCAACTCATGACCTCTCTCACCAGAGGTCATGGAAGACTCCATGCTGCCAGGCACTGAAGCTTGGATTTAGTGCTTTGCTTCTCTCCGGACGATTTTAGCAGCATGGCCAGTGAGAATGCCTTTAACTTTTAAGGCAGCTGTCTCCTAGGACCTGCCATGAGACCATCCTAAGTTACTTCCATCAAATTGGACTTTCCGGTGTTGTAGGTGGTATTGTTTTCATCTGAGCCTCTGCAGTGAAGCTTCCATTGTGCACAGTTAGAAGTTTTGCTGAAGTTTCACTCAGTTGCCTACCTGGCAGGAAGCAGATAAAAGAATTCTCTCTTTGGAGGGAGGCACTTTTTAAAGCTATTGTTAGCAAGTGGGCCTTCACATCTGTGGCAGGATCTTAGCTTCTGTGCTCCCAAGTTGTATTTTCTCACGCAGTTCATGCTTGGAATGAGTTGTTCTTTTTTCTCAAGCTGTAATAGATCACAGAAAAGACCACACCTGCTGGCTTGCCACTTAGTGAACCTCCCCTGAAGGTGCTTCTAGAGAGTGAGAGAGGTATATGGGGGATGTTTGCTGTTCTGTTATTCTTTTCAAAAAGGTCTATATACCTATTACTGAAAGGAAAACAGAAAAAAAGGAAGGGAAGGGGAGGGAAGGGAAGGGAAGGGAAGGGACAGAGGGAGATAGGAACAGAGAAGAACAGAGGGAGGGAGAGAGGAAGAGAAAGAAAGGAAACAAGAAAGAAAAAGAAAGAAGGAGGGAAGAACAGAAAATTAAGGGAAAAGGGAAGGGAAACAGAAAAGGAGAAGAGAAAAGGGAAAGGAAAAAAAAAATTCCTGCCAGGATCTGTTCTTGGACTTTCAAGTCATGTTACAGAATGACTTGTGTTCCTGCAGCTAAGTTAATTTCTTCTCCCCAAAACAAGATGGCCTCATCCATGCTGCTGGTTTATTACTGCTCTGAATATTGCACAGCCGAGCAGTGTGAGTTGGTGCCATGAGTGTGGCTGAGACCTTTTGTAAGGTTGAGTGGTACATAAACCCAGCCCAAGAAAATATGTGAACCATGACATACTCACAAGCTTCCCTTTGCCCTAATTTTTGTGATGTAAGTCCTCCTGTTTTCTGTGCAGATGGTGCATCACTGTTTCGTTGGGTTTTTTTGTTTCTTCTATCCTCTTTCTCATGCACTGTGGAAACTAGTAAATGTGCCAAACTCCATAACCATTTCCTGTATGACTCTATCTCTGTCACAGCTTCTCTCTCTGCACCCAGGGACTTGTCCTGTCTGTTGATACTCTGCAACATACAGTGTTAACTGTTAGGACCTGACTTGTCAGTACTAATGTCCATGAGAAGTCTCCTTTGCATCCCCGTCAGTGAGGAACTTTTCCTTACAATGCTCCTGTTGGATGTGCTCAGCAGCACCAAGAGGCAGAGGGTCAGAACGATACCAGAGAATCATCAGACCAGTAAGTCTTACATTAAGCAATTAGATGGAATGAAATATGAAACCACAGGGAACTTTCTGTGTAAGTCTAAAGTTGCCACAAATATGAAAGATATCGTAGATTCTCTGCAGAAATAGAGGACTTGGTTTACTTTCAAAGCAGCCTTGACAAATCTAATACATTGTAATTGCTAACCTCCAATGGCAACTAATTTCACCAACATGAAGTGTAAGATCCCCCTAAAGGGACATCCTATCGTGTTATATCTAACATACTGGGAGAAGCAATGAGCCTTCAGCAGTAGGCTGCAAAACAAGATGAGCCTCATAAAGGAAGAGCAGCCAGCTGTGTAGTTAGGTCTGATCCTTTTCCTAAGCTGAAATCTAACCAAAGAGGAACTCCTCGGCATTTGGATTTAAATTGGCTGTTCCCAATATGTGTGCTGTACCAAAAAAAGAATTTTTATGGCAGATTGAATCATTTTTCATTTGCCTTTTGACTTTGAATATAGTCTCTTGATCCTGTAAAATGAAACAAAACCCCAGTATTTACATTTAATAGTTATTAAATTAAAAACACTTTTGTACATATATAGCCTAATTTTTATCTGTAATAATATTCTTCAGAAAGAATCGTGTGATTCACATGCAGGAGTGTTCTATAAGAAATAGGTATAAAGTATGTGTTCAAAGATACAGAACTTTAATAGACCCATAACAAATTATTCAAGAGTTAACAAACACCAGAATTACTATTGCCTATGTAAACTTTTTCAGCTTCCTTGTGTAAATGTATGTTGCTGTGGTGATATCTGAAGTGATCTCAACTACAAGACTGTAGTTGCTGTGTGTGGTGAGTGGTCATTTAACAATCGTTTATCCTTCTCACTTTCACCAAAGAGTAGTTATATGTTAATAGTAACTACACACTATTCAAATTCTGCTGTAAATTTAAAATGAATCACTTAGAATCATAGAGTCATAGAATCATTAAATGACTTGTGTTGGAAGATACCTCAAAGCTCATCTAGTTCCAGCAACACTTGATTGTGAGCTTCCATGTCTCACTTAACCATAGGATATTTGAATGTATCTCCCCCAAATTCCTTTTTATATAGGAAGAATTTTTGCATGGATTTTACATATGAGGACCTGAAGTGCATAGAAGTTATTCTCAGAAGTAATTGCTAGTGTTTGAGTGCCAAATTATGCATGCTTATGGCCTGATTTTTCAGAGAGTCGAGCTGGGTTGTAGTCTGTGTGTTCAGTACAGATTTTAGTAGCAGATGTGCATACCCAGAAGCTTTGGAGAAATCCCAGGGTTTGGATGCTTGTTTGCCCTCTGAGTGGAAAGCTAGGAAAGCGTGGAAGAGGCATTCCCGTTGCCTACATTTCCTGTGTGTTTGTGTTTCATTCTTTGGAACTGGCTGAGTCATTTCAGAAGAATTTCAAATTTCACAAGAATTTTTTTTCACATAGAATTTAGAATTCTACGTGATCATTCTTAAAGTGAGTGTAGGTAAATGTAACCTTGTACCTTAGTCAAATGCATTTTTCACTGAGAAAAAATGTCACAGTCTTGATATCATGCCATTATCAGTTCCATATTTGAAAAATGGTTATATTAGAGTTTCTCAGTGAAGCATTTAAAGGGTATTTTAATATTGGGGGGAAAATATTACGGTTTCATCACTTAACTGAGTTTGCATCTCAATAAAGTGATCTAAAGTAATCAACGAGCAAAGGATGACCCTCATTGAAAGGCAGATAAAGATACACATGATGTTTCAAGCATTTCTGGCAGCTAGTAGTTCTGGGTAAGCTCGTTCAAATGGTTATGTGCTCCCTTATGGCATCATCAGTGAGGCTATTAAGACTAAGGTTATTTAGAACAAGGAATACACTAGCACATTATGAACTCAGGAGAAGGAGGGCGGAGAGGGGGCAGAAACAGATTGTCAGCACAGCCAAGAGAAAAAGAAGGGAAATAATGCCAAGATCTTGAAACAGTCAATTCACTCCTCCTGTTGTTAAGAGATAACCAGTGTTTGAACATCTACAATAAACTATAGTGATGAAGATAAATACTTGGGGAAAAGAACATTAAACTTAGAAGAAATGTAAACAACTTCAGCATAAAGGTGGGAATCCTATGCTGTCTAACTATAGAAGAAATGTATGAGAATCAAATGGCACTAAAATACACGAGTCGCAATCATCAACAGCTATTATAACAGAATTTTGAGCTTTGTAGTATCCACCTCTGGAGTATAAAACTAATTCCATCATCTGCTTGTTGTGCAGCTCTTCATGAACCATTTGAACTTCTCATGGCTTCATTTACTGTCTTCAAAAACCTGTTAGGACTCTTAAACTGCCTATTACGTTAACCACCTGAAAGTGAAAACACAGCAAAATTCCTCTGGGATGAAAGCCTGGGTTTTTCATTCCCTTGCTCAAAGTTTTTATCAACATTTGATTGTACTTCAGATTAACCACAGGGCTCTTCAGTTCTTAACCTCTTTGGCTCAAGTTACACTGAAAACACGGAAGAGCATCTCTGAGCTGTCATGCAGGTATTTGGAAGAGAATGCAGACTGCTCTAAGTTAAATGATGAAAAAAACTTCTCCCTCATCCCAGCCAACTTATGATTTCTTACTAATCTCTGTCTCAAATTTTGTTTAAAAACAATTAACACTGAGGTGTGATATCAACCTTTTTTTGTTTTGTTGTGTTTTGTTTTTCTGAATGCTTTACATTAATGTAGTTCAAGTTACCATCTACTGCTGTAGACAGTTTCTCTGTTAAGACAGTGATATCATTACAGGGCAGTGGGTTTCACAGTCCGTATGCAGGTGTACAGAGTAGAGTTTCCCAGTAATTTTGAATGCATCTCTTCTGTTTAACCAACTCTATTCTTACTCTGTGTTTTTATAGAATTCTGAATTAACTCTAAGTTATAAATCAACTTCTGTAAAATGTAATTATTTTACATGCTTTTAGCTACATTACCATGCCATTGAATTTGCATAATATGCCTCCTCATCCTTTTCTCTTGTTCGGAGAGTGTTTTCCTCTTAGCAGTCATTCTATCACCACCTGTCTGTTGATCTCATTCTGTGTTGTACTCAAAATGATTGACCCTAATTTTACATTTGCCAGGTGTTTTAAGCTCTTACCACATTCCAAAATCACTCGAACAAATTAGTGCCATAATACTTTTCTTTCTTTCTATTTCTTTTTTTTTTTTTTTTTTTTTTTTTTTTTTTCTGTGAATCAGATCTTAAATCTTGTTTAAGTATTTATTGTCCTTGTTGCTGCATTTGGGTACATATTTTGGTGTAAAGAGGAAAAGAGTTCTGAACTTTAAAATGAGAACACGTATCATGTGTTACTCAGTAAAATTGTTCTCTTTGTCTTCCATCTTCCTCTCGAACAAATACTGTTCTGTGGTTTCTATGGTTGTACAGATGTAAAGTAGTCATGAAATGGTTGTTTTTCTTTCCTAAGTGTAAACAAATGAAAAGACTTTCTCCTATATGTCGTAATCTGTGTAGCTGAGCTTCAACAGCAGTAACCAACAGCAATGTTGCATCCATTCCTCTTTGTCTTTTCTTATATACAGTGCTTCAAATGCTTAGGACCACGATGACTTTAGCTGATTAGAAATATGCTATGCAGACATTTTGTGGCTATTTGTCATTTCTGGACAGCTTTTCAACTATGTAAAGTATTCAAAAGCAATTTTGTAACCTTCATATCTTGGGAAGTTTTCAAAGATTCTTATTTACTTCCTCACGTACTGAAGTAAATTTGAAAACTTTACCCTAGCAGGATTTCTACCAAAATTGATGCGTTGGGTGGTTGAATGGCTTCATGGCTGAATGCTCATAGCATATCAAGACGACATCAAGAGCCTTAGCTGAAAGAGTCTGAAAGCAATTAGATGAAGGGAATTTCATAGCTTTGCCATTAACACAACCTTTACTATTCGTAGTACATTTTTATTTTGTGCAGTGAGTCACACAAATGCAGTAAGAAGCAAGGAGGATGTCACGTTCCATTACTGTAGTAAGACGGTGGAAGACAAGGGCATCTGGTTGATAGAACAGCACAGAAAGTTGTACTTTATGTAGCAATTAAGGAAACAAAATAGAAAAATGTCACTGTTCTATTTCTGTTAAACTTCAAAAAATACGTATGATTTCTGCCTAGAGAAGTTCTGTAGGTGGCTGCCTGCGTTCAAGTGGTGCTTAAGCAACATTTTGTGTTCTGAGTGGAGGAGTAAACCTGGTGATGAAATATTCATCTGAGTAAATTCCTGTCTTTTTCAGATTTTGCTGGGGGAAAAAAAAAAAACAGAACTCCCATTGCTCACTACTTTCAACACGGGATTTGAAGTAACCAGTCAGGATAGCATATTGTTTTTTAATGAACTTTGCAGCTAGTTTGTGCTAGATGGGTTGGATGATGCTGTGGACACAATAAACCTGTATTTTTTCACAGGACTGCAGTGAAAAGCTGAACTCCTGTGCTTTTAAAAGGTACAAAGCAAACCATATATGTCTATTCTTTACTCAAGTCTGATCAATGCAGCTATCAGAACAGAAACAAAAACAAAATGGAACAACAACAACAAAAAAAGATTCGTTTTGCAACATAAAATTTTCCACATTCATACAAGTACAATGACTCAATAGTCAAAAGAGAATTTGAACAAGAGATTCCAACTTAGTAGTGAGCTGTAATTAAAGTTTTATTATTATTATCTGCCATTTTCAAACACATAGCTTTTCAAATACAAACAAAGTCCAAATATAGCCAGTTGTCAATGGGATTTTATATTAAAACTGAACAAGTTTTCATTTATGTTCACAAATAGAGTAGAATTCAAAGTTATTCTTGGCCACTCTATGCCAGGCAGTATGCTGTAATAAAAGTACACAAAGCAATAAAAGCACCAGAATTGGGACACAAAATTACATAGATTTAACACTTCCCAATACTTTCTCAAGTTTCTTATATTATTATAGAAATATTCATTGTTATCTCTTAATCAGTCTTAATGACTTTATTTGTAACAAGACACTCATAAAAGTGAAAATAAAATACTCTATTCTCCCTTCCTAATGTTTTAAGAAAAGAAGGCAAGAACATCCCACAGTTTAGTTATTTTGGAAACAGAAACATTTCTGTGGGTGACCCTGGGAGTGACAGTATGACCTCTTCCAGCAGGGCTGTAGTTTTTTTCAATCAGATAAGAGAGACTTCCATGCCCTTGGAATAAGACTGTGGGCTCTAGGATCAATTTCAAAATCTTTAGGAAATTATGACTCCAGCTCTTCATTCTCATTTTTCATCTGGAAATTTTGGTTCCCAAATTGATTTGAAATCGCTGTCCTCAGCTCAGTATTTTCTCAAGGCTGACTAAAACTATTAGCTTGAAATTGGGATGTGCTGTTTCCCTCAAACCAGTTTATGGTGACAACAGCTCTTGACAGAACAGAACTAGAGCTTTTTACTCATTGCAGGTGCTCCATATAATACAACAGAAAAGTGAGACCTGAAATTTTGTCATTCCAGGGCCCATGTGATCCTTCTGCATCTAATAATGTGTTTGATAGTTCATGCCATTCCTGAAACGAGAGCCAATAGCCAGACTTCCCACTAAGACTACTGAGTTTACATTTACATTCAGACACAGTCCATATAAATAGTAGAACATAGCCTGTATTTAAAAGATAGACAAGAGATGAAGACTTAGTGGCCCAGCGTGAGCAGTGGAGAAAAGTGAATGAAAGTAGCTAAAAAAAAGGCCTTTCAACTCTTAATGAACTGTCAGCTCCACAAAGCCACCTCTAACATGTTACACCAGGGCCCATGACAGATGTTTCTCTTTCAAGCTGTCTCTTCAGAGGTCTCTTCCTTAACTGTGATTTGAAGGCAATACAAAAGAAGTCTTTCATATGCAAATATGAGGAGGGAAATGACATATGGCAGAAGGAGCTGGATGTGCCAGTGAAGGAATATTTAGCTTTTCTTTTGCATAACATTTCATGAATATGTCAAAGTGTGATATTCTGATGACATTGGTAAGAGTAGCCCATGTAACTGAATTTTTCAAAGGATAATTTTCTTCATCAACCTATCTTTTTTTTCTCTCTCTCTTTTTTTATTTTTTTTATTTTTTAGTATAAGAAAAGTTGTTTTATGTGGTATGAAAATCATTCCCTTTGGTTTAGAACCAGGATCTACAAAGAAAACAGTTCTTCTACTGACACATTTTAAAAAAGAGAGAAGCATCAGACAGAAGTATAGCATTACTCATAATTTCTGTACTGACTGTGAAGTTGGAAAAGTGAGAAGCCACCAGCTTACACAAACATTTTATGCATTCCCAGAGATGATTAACACATATTGGTGGGGAGTAAATGTCACCAGAAATTATAAGAATTGTCAACCTTTTTGTTTCAATGCATAAAGTTTTCATTAGCATCGAGAAAGAATTTCTGCTGTCTTTATCTCAAATTTTATTTCTCATCTTTTCAGTTCTCTTCCTCAAATGTATGCTTTAAAGGCTATCAAAAATTAGACCATACTAAATATTTGGTTGTAGTCAGAATGACTCACGTTCTATGAATAGTGAATCTGAATTACTTGGGTTTCTAAAAGATCGATTCCAGTTTTATATAAGGGGTTATATTACAGCTTTTATGTTGTCATCTGGACTGAACTTTGGGGATCGTACTATATTTTCAATGCAGTTCTTATTTTTGGGATTACCATGTCCTTTTCTTCCACTGTATTGAAGATGCCTTTAACCTGGAGTATGTAGCTGTGTCCCTAGGCTGTGAAGACATTCCTCTGTGGTTTATCTATTATAACATTCCCAGTAATCTCAATTTATTCCATGACACTAAATTTTGCTTCAGCAGGATTTTTATAGCATATTATTAGACTAGATGTTAGGAAGAAATTCTTTAATGTGAGGATAGTGAGACACTGGAACAGGTTGTCCAATGAGGTTGTGAATACCCCCTCCCTAGAAGCATTCAAAGCCAGGCTAGGTGGGGTTTTGAGCAACCTATTCTAGAGGGAGGTGTCCCTCCCTATAGCAGGGGCATTGGAACTAGATGATCTTAAAGGTCCCTTCCAACCTAAACCATGCTATGATTCTATGATTCTGTGATTATCACCAGACTTAGATTTCATTACACTTGAAGGTGTCTCCTCTGTTTATTGGGTTATTTTATTACTATTTTTGATTTGTTTTTGTCCGTGCTAAATTGTTCATTTTCAGTGAGAAAAAAGTAGGATGATCTCAGTGTATTTGTATTACTGGATTTCTGCCATGTTGCTCTCCAGTCTTATACTAGTATAGCACATCTGCAAAATACAGCTCTAAGAGTACCTGTAATATCAGGGTATTTGTTATAGTAACAGTAGAACAAATGAAATACTGATATTTTTAATAATTTCATCTGACTCCAATCAATTTTAGAAGCACAAAAACAAAAATTACCATTGTAGTAAAAAATACCCTTAGATAAGCAGAAAAAGAATTTTCATCATAAGTGATCATATGGATTACAAGTTGTTAAGGATATTACTACAGTTGAAGGTAAAGGAAATCTGTGTTTCTGTTTTCCCCAAGCATTTCTTGTATGCAGGGCCAAATATTTATGTCAGTGTTTTGAAATGTGCACAATATAATATTTTATCATTGCTTTCCTAAATTAAATTTACGCACAAAATGAATGTAGAATTAGGCTCCTGAAAACCTTTGCCTTGGAGTAAACTGTTGTTAATTTGAAATATGTGAAAGATGTAGATTTAAAGCAAGTGCTGAATCAACATCTAAATTTAATTGGACAAATTAATTGTAGTTGTAATTCAGTCTGGGCTTAGATTCTGTAATGAATACCTCTATGTATTTCACTTGCTTTGATGTACAAGTGGGTGGGTGAATGGATGGATGGATGCATGCATGCATGGATGGATGCATGGATGGATGGGGCATAGCACTTACTTATAATTTCTCTGTACTGGTTTTTAAACATTACTATAAAACAAGACAAGTAATTTCAAGCACAGCAAAAAGCAAATATCAGAGTCCCTAGGCCTGATACTCATTATCTTTAATGCCATTTTACACTATTCTTGCAGTGCATTGGTGCTGTAAACTGAGTTATGTTAAGCATAAAATGTTTCTATTGTGAGAATGGTACTTACAACAGTATTACAGTCAGCCACACAAAGATGGTACAATGCATAATACTTGCTTTCCTGTTTCCATGAGAGGATTCATCACGACTACTTAGTGAGAAAAGTACTTCTTTCTTCAGGATGTACAGCAAATAATTCTGTAAGAGAAGAGAAAAAAGGAAAGGGAAGGGAAGGGAAGGGAAGGGAAAGGGAACATGCATTTGTGAGGCAAAAAAGCAAGTACATTGCTGATACTGGCTCTGTCAGTCCCATGCTAAACTCAGGGATATCCTACTCCTAAGTATGGTTGGTCCATATCAATTTTTTCTCTACTAAAGCTATTAAGAGAGAGGGTTATAAAGATGGTGAAAGGTCTGGAGGGCAAGATGTATGAGGAGCAGCTGAGGTCCCTTGGTTTGTTCAGCCCAGAGCTGAGGAGCCTGAGGGGAGGCATCATGAGGGAGATGGCAACAGGGCTCAAAGGAACAACATGGAGTTGTGTCAGCAGAAGGTCATGTTGGATGTCCTGAAAACTCTTCACAAGAGGGTGGTGGGCATGGAACAGGCAGTGGGTATGTCCCTGAGCTGCCAGAGTTCAAGAAAAACACTCTGAGACACAGGGTTTGGATTTGGGGTGGTCTTGTGTGGAACCAGGAGTTGAACTTAATGATCCTTGTGGGTGTTTCCAACTCGGGATATTCTGAGGTTCTGTGATTGAATTATTGAGCGCAACCTAATCAAAACAAAACTGACCTAAGAGGCCATTCAGGGACAAAGCTTTCTGCTGCTGCATTCCACATAGGTGCATGAAAATTAAATCCCATGTGTAGGATTGAAATAAGAGAATTTCTAAAATCAGTGGGCAAATTCACAACGTAATAGCAGTCTTTATATCATTTAGAAAATTCTGAAAACAGGTAACAGCATATTGTATTTCAGTATTTCCTTTTATCTGGAGATTGCAATGATTTTTCCCAGTTATTATCAAAATCTAATCCTAGTAAAGGTAACTGAATATAAAACAAAGCTTTGCCTTTCTAAGGATGCTGACCTGAGACCAGCTTCATCAGCAGTTATTTGGTGGTTCATGGGAATCTTGCTTTGTTTGTAGCAGAGGAGATGCTGAGATTTCTCTCACCTGATATCTCTCCTGACAATTTGCCTAGATTCTCTCTATGACCACTGGAGGGAGACAGACACTTCAGGGTACTGTATTTCTCTTCCCAAAAGAGGTCCCTGAAATGAGTCAGTTGAATCATGCTCTGAAGTCATGCCTATTTTTCTTCTTTGACTACAAAGAGGGCTGAACCAGATCACCTACTAGGACCAGGCTTGTAATACAGCTTGTTTCATTGAAATCCATGGTGAGCTGAAGGAAGGCAGAATATTGTAGTCAGATGAGTTCTTACAAATAAAGGGCACCGCTTTCAGAAAGTGATAATGCAAGTAAGTATGAAGGAAAGACACTGATACTGGAGAGGGAAGTATTAGATTAGTCGCTGCAATATATAAATAAAATTAAAATAATAAAACAAGGTGAATAAAAGAACTGAAAGAATGTTATACAGATAAAGTTTAACTTTAATTTAAGAATAGAAGATGATCTAAGGATATAATTCAGTAATGTGTCTAGTGTGACCTATAGGGCTCATTAAAAGATCTGCAAAGTGACAGTCATGAGAAAACCTAATTTGACCTGGTGGGCATATAAATCTGACAAACAGTTTGGGAAATAAAATGCCAAAGAAATATAGACATTTTAAAACATTTCCATTCATTATTTTCAGAAGTTGAAATTGAATAGGTATCAGAATTAAAAATTACACTTTGTTGGAAGCATTCAGCTTTGCCTTTTAAAACACTGAACTATTGTAGAGAACAATAAATCATAATTAATATATATATATATATCTGTTAATTATAATTTGTTTCATGAAGAATTCAGATGAAATATTAAAATAACAAGGAAGTTCCTTCATAAAGGAATTAATGCATTCATATGACATTCTTTTTTATGGTAAAAAATAAACATCATAGTTTAGAATGAATACTAAAAATCACTGATTAGATAAATATTAAATTCATCTTGTGGATTCACAGATTTTATAGGAATAGACTATTTTATCATAAGCACATACAGCATACCTTGCATACTGTGTAAGGCAGTACCACAGCAGGAATACATGAGCTTCGGTAGATAGGTAAGCATGGGTGATACACTCCAGAGGCAGTACAATAATGTTTTCACAGCAAATTATCTGAAGTTCTATCTTGAATGAAGACACACTGCTGATGATTCCAACTCTTTTTGTTCATTGCATAATCCAGTGGATCTGCTTGCTGTGTTTTCACATTCCCCTTGAAAATAGTCCCTATCAATTCCCAAAGGATAAAAGGTTGCCATCAGGTTACCATGTATTTTTTAGAGAAATCATACTTAGCATGGGAAATACATACAATGAAAGGAATGCTGTTTGTTAGAAGTACAGTAACACTGGGATCGTAAGGAGTGACACGTGTCGTGCACCATTTTGGCTCAGGCACCATGGATACCTTGCATCTCTGATATTCATTCCATTGAAGGAAATGGCAGATATTGGAATAAAATTTGGAAACCGTTTCACTGTGTGTCATAGAACCGCAGAATCATATGGGTTGCAGAAGACCTCTAAGATCATCTAGTCCAACCATCACCGTCATGCCCACTAAACCATGTCCCTCAATGCCACACCTCCATGTTTCTTGAATACCTCCAGGGGCAGTGACTTCACTGCCTCACTGGGCAGTCTGTTCCAAAGCATTGCCAATCTTTCTGAGAAGAATTTTTTCCTAATATCCAACCTGAATCTCCCCAGCACAATTTAAGGCCATTACCTCTTGTCCCTGGAGAAGAGGCTGACCCCCTACTTGCCAAAACTTCCTTTCAGGTAGCTCTAGAAAGTGATAAGGTCTTCCCTGAGCCTCCTCTACTCCAGACTAAACAATCCCAGCTCCCTGAGACACTCTTCATATGCTCCAGACCCTTCACCAGTTTCATTCCCCTTCTTTGGACACACTCCAGGATTATAGCGAGAGCCATCAACCATAATATACATTGAACCATATTACCTTAAAGCTATATTCCTCATGGCTGCTAGTCTTATTTTGGGAATACAACATCTATTAAAAATGCATTCTTCCTGTATCAAATCCTATCTAGAAGTTAGATATCCTTATGGCTTATTTTGAAATAAACCTCTCTTTTCTGACTCCACATGGAATCAATATTTACCAGGCTTCCTTTTCAACATGCTTCAGCACTGATTTTCTCCTCTGAGGTCTCCTAACCACTTGTTGATACGTCCTTAAACTTGATGAGTTTGAAATATATACTATCAGCATGGCCCTGGAGGGGCAAGGTGCAGCAGAAGAAGCACATTCAAAACACTTCAAAAAATTTTATCCTACTTCTAAATTCATGCAACTATTACTTAGGCCAGAACACACTGAAACTGTAGTGGTATTTCTGCTGGAAGGCCCAATAAAGACAACCCCTCACATAACGACTCTCCTGTGAAGAGGTTTGTTGTCAGTCAGTCTGAGTCCAAGGGTCTGGAAAACAACAGAAATTCATTCTAGGGAAGAAACAAAACCTCCAGCTGTTCTGAGCAGGCAACTGAAGAGTTCAGTAGGAATTCATCCTTTGAACATTGTCTTTCTTTCTTGATATTCTCTCCTTGTATTTTCTCTCATTCTCACCCCCTTTCCCTGTTCCAGTATCTAGTATGTACCTACCTATGAAAAGTAAAGAGGGCTCCTTCTGCTGAAGTACCATATGGCTGAGGTATTGCCTTAAGTGGTGAGCATCACGGGGTATCTCTGAGAAAACAGATTCCTGCATTTGAGGTTTAATTAAATAGGTGTTGTATAAGTGAAATCAGTTTCTTCTTAAATACTGTTTTCTCAGTAAAAAGGAAGCTGGTCTAAAATACAGACTGACTGGTATCACTGAGTATTCCCATCCTTCTCATAATGATTGACGTCTCCTTCATCTTCACCATTGGGTGCAGCAGGGAAGGTAGTCTCCTGAGTTTTCACCATTCCTCCTTCCTCAGTCTGCCCAGCATTCCTACTTCATTACTGCTGCTACAGACGTGTCTGTAGTCTGGGTTACACAGCACCATCTGTTACAGAGGAGGAAGGAGTTGTTTATTTCAAGATGCAGCTGCAATATAACATTAGATGGGGAGGAGAAGATACAGAGGAGTTGTATTCTTTTAGATGTCACTTAAAATAACAGATTTGGGTGTCATGCTGCAAAAATCTACCTCCAAACTAGTAGGTATGCAGTATAGGGAAGGAAGACAAAAAAAAACAAGCAGGGCTTGTTGTTTCATTTGTCCATTTCATAGACTAGCATGGTGCTGATAAAATAACTAACTGCATACACTTGATAATCAATTGAAATGAAAAATAAAATCTGTTTAGTTACATCACTGATGAAGCTAAAAATTTAGTACCAATTTAAGCAATGACCAAGTTGCAAAATGCTCTAGCATCATTGCTATTTATTAGTTTTCACTTAATTAGTGTTCTACTAGTCTAAGATTTATGGAGAGTGAAGGGCTGTGTGTGCTGAAGGCTTTATTTTGCAGTGGCTGAAGAGAACATGTGTTTCCATGGATTATACCCCAAAATTTACGAATCCTGAAAAGAAAGTGAGGCTTAGCTTTATCTTGGGGTGATTTCATAGTGCTACACAATAAATGGGAAAATGAAATAACACTGGGTGACTGTGACATATAAGAACCTTGGGGAGATAACTGCAGTAGGCAGCCAGCCATAGCACCAGTGACACTCATGTATGACTGTCACACAATCACGAGTCACCCAGGATGCATCAGACTCAACCTTTGGCCACAAAAGACTTCTAAATAGAGAACTGGCAAAGTGTAATTTGAGATTATTCTGATGCTTCCAACTACTGTCAACTGCGGGTCAAGAGCAGAGCAGAGAACTGACTATAAATATTACACATTTGTTATTTCTGTACTTGTTTACTTGTTGCTGGTTTTTTTCAGTGCCATTCTAGTCATAAGGATGAATTTTGATGCCAGAGGAGCTTCTCCTGCTTGGTGTGCATTGGAGTTTGTAGGTTTCTGCCCAGTCACACTGAATATACCAGTCAGTAACAAGGCAGAGGGCAGTGCCAGAATTCATTGCTAATCAAAATTACCTAAGAAAATTTCAGTTGTATCATTTGGAAAAAGCTAGCACAATTATTAACATTAACAATTAACAATTATTAACAATGAACAATCACAAGTATTCTGCTTTTCAAGTAACTCTGAAAATGTAGATAAGAACCTCTTTCCATTCCATGGGTTCATAGTAATTCCCTACAGTTTAGTCTCTTGAGGTTCATATGGACTATTTTTTCACTTTTATATTGAACACGTCAAAGACTTCTTCATTTGTGTTATCCAGTGTATAAATGTATACCCCTTTTTTATTCCTCTACCTTTTATTTATCAGACTTTTATCTGTAAAAAGGCTTATTTCATACCCATGATTTCTGTCTGTGTCTCCTGGAGCCCTTAAATACTTTAATAACCTCTTTTAATTCCTTTGTATTAGATGCTGAAAAGTAAGTAAAATCTTAATCATTTCCATTCATATAAATAAAAACAGTTGTGCAATGCAGACTATGTAGTATGTAACCAACCCTTTGGTGACTATTCATGATTACTTTTCATCCCCAACAAACTTCTGTTTCTTTTCTAAAGGAGAAGAACACGCTTTCAGAAGTTTACATGATCCCTTTAGTGATATAGTGATAATAACAAGAGTCCAGTAGTTGAAGCACCCTGATAAATCTGATGTAGCTGCTTTTGAGGATGTAAGGCCATGCAGTCATAGTGGTATAAAAGGGCTGTCTCATCCAGTGAGGCACTGGGACAGGTTGCCCAGAGAGGTGGTGAATGCCCCATCTTTGGAGATACTCAAGGTCAGGCTGGACCAGGCTGTAGATATCCTATTCATTGCAAAGGAGTTGGGCTGGATGACTTTTAAGGGTCTGTTTCAACTCAAACCATTCAATAATTCTATAATTCTATCATTTTTTTGCTCCCAACAGCAACAACAACAAAAAAAAAAAAATAGACACCTAGCAAAGAGTAGTAACAGATGATGTATAAAGAATTTATTAAAAAATAAATAAAAAAATCTGAATCAACCAATCTAAAACCCATGAAGCCAACATACAAAACAGAACTTGTTTCCGGGACACGTTTTTATGAAGGTAGGCTTGCTTCCTTATACTAGTGTATGCAGCATTAGCATAACTGGTCACTAATAAATTAAAGTCATGGTTTTATGATTTTTGTTATTGATATTCCACATCATAACACCATGTTAAGCACTAGGAGTTAAAGAGTTAATGTTCCATTTCTGTGGGCTGCTTATTTTCTGGGTACCTGGTTCTCACAAGAGAACTACATACCCCAGAGGACATTGTGTTCCCATTTTCTGTTCAGGGGAAAAGTCACAAGTCATGAGATTGTTCCCTTTTCTGCTGCTTCTCAGCAGTGCCTTTGGTTTTGGACACTGATTTTATTTGATTTATTAACCTGAATTCCAATTTTATTGTATTATATTGTGTTATCATGCATTCCAATATCATATTTTAACTTTCCTTCTCCCATCTTCCTACCCTCCCTTTTTCCCTTTTCCCTCTTCCCCTTTGCCAGGTCATGGGTCCCCCTGCCCCGTTAATCACAGAACCAGGCTGAATGGGCCTGTAAACTGCTGACCCCCACCCCCACTTCCCCCCTTTTTTTAGAAGGAAAAAGTAAAACAATCAGGATTAAGATTAAATTAACATTAGATAAATAAATCTGAGCCAGTTATCTCAGGCTCCCTTTCAGGCTATTGTGTTTTGTTCAACAGGTCAAGTTAGAGGTGGGCTGGAGACAGAATGTTTCACCAGCATAGAGAGAAACATGGTCAGAGAGGTCAAAGTGAATATTATCTCAATTTTTCTTGCTCTCATTCATGATTAGGCAACCAAATTCAGTCACAATGGGAAGACATCCAAAAGATACAGTAGGGTTATCTGTAAGTATAAAAATGAACTCACTGACATATCTATGTTTTCCTACCATAAGCCTTTTCTCTGATTCAGGGACCAATAGCTTTAGTATCTCTAGTGTCTCCTCAAACATCTGCTTTCTAATGGACATTTTTGGATTAATTTGGTACTTTGTGCATAAGTGAAGCAACCATGTGATGTGCACTTCCACTTAGTGCTTCAGGCCTGGCACCATGTATATGAGTAATGCCAACGTGTGTGTAGAAACAGCATCACCTGAGTTGGTAATTGCTAGTGTTCAAATGGTTGCAAAAAAGTATTATATTAACATCTATAGAGTTAATTAATTCTATTTTAAATTAGTCTAATGTACAGCAATTTCTTTCCAGCACTACTCTTAATGAAAGCATAAATCGTAGCTCTAATTCCAGTACTAAGAATTTTGTCCATTCAGTCTTTGTCGTTTTCACTAGAATCATTGTCAAACAGTCTCTTCTGTTGCTGTTGTTGTAGAAACATAAAAAAGAAAAGAGGCGAGTCCAAAGCAGGTATTTATTGCACTGAAATATCCATCAGTGTATAAGGCAGCAGTGCTGATACACAATGTACATAGTCCTATTATGTTTTTTCTGACTGAGAGGTCAGCTTTTCATCTCTCATTTTCTCTATCTCTGCCAAAACCAAGTTATGCATCCAAAAATTCCATAAAAACAAAAAACAGTGTACAGTTCCAGCTGCCTTAGCTGAAATAGCTGGACTTTAATACTAACCACACTGTGCATCTTCTGTGGGCTTTTTAAGGATTATCAGCTCTACCTCCATTTGCACGTGAATAAGAAGTCAAGGGTTTCCATCACCTTTTACAGCTCTGATCTACTTGTTTTATATTTAAAAACTGCAAGGTTACAGTATGGTATTTCCCCGTGGCTCTTGGCAGATTTTCAGGGATAGTGAAATAATAATGATACGCTGAATAGGTACTGAGTGATTTGCACGCTAAGCAGTCTTGACTACATACTCAAGTGTTTAAGCATCTATCTCCTTGAAATTGTCTTTTCCCGCAACCAGACATATTTTAGTCTGAGTCAGCATTTTTCATTCTGGTAGTTAATCCAAGCTGAAAGTCAAATGTCTGTAATTCTCTGCATTCCCAGGGGAACATAAGGTTTGCCAATTGGTGCAAGCTCATCAGGTCTGCTGTGTAGTCTCTATTAGTCTCCAGCACATGGCACCTTATCTGGCCAGTGTTTTATAACTCTCATTTCTGTGTTAACCCAAGTGTTTCCAAGAATAATGCAACTTAGGAATAAGTTCATTATCTCTCTCATTCCTCCACACTGCAGGAGTTGCCAAATGTGTCTGGGAGCTCTTTCTAGGGAGAGATTAGAAGTGACTGCACAGACTGAAAGTTATGTGGCTTGTTTCAAGGCAAGTGAGACTTCAGTCAGTTGTCACTGCAGTTTGGGGATGGTAGATGTGCGTGATGTTAGCTCACGTGAGGACAAAGGAGTTAAAGCATATTAAAGCAAAACAACAAAAAAAGGATGTTGACATTGTCTTGCAGCACTCTGAAGGTGACATAAGAGAAAGTTCAGTCACGTAAGCAATAGTACCTCTATGTTTTCAGATAATGTCTACAAATTGCATCCATTACTGTAGAAGTCTGATTAAAAAGGTGTGATGGGAGTGCTGTCCCTGCTTATCTTTGATAGCAGGTTATGTCTTTCAACCACTTGCCAAAGAATGTAGAAAAAATATTCACCTTTTTGTTCGAAGTGGCAACAGGAGGAGCAATTCTGTCCTGAAATGCCAGAAAATCTAACACATCTTTGCTATGTTCTACAGTTCTTAACTCCCGTAAGTAACAGAATATCTCACTGTTACTCTAAAGCACCCCTACACTCAAGGCTGCCAAAGCTGCTAAACAGACATAAATTGTCTTTCAAAAATAAAGAGATAAATTAAAGAAAAGGGCTGTATCTTGTAGTTCAGCATAGCTAATGTAGCTTGAAGTGCAAAGGGAGCTCATGAATGGAGAAAGACCTATGCTATTTTCATGGTCATTCAGTGCCATCTGTTTAATGTCACTTAGATTTAGATTATTCTTTCCTGACAACATTCTCGGCAACAAAACAAAGTGATAATCCTTCTGCCACTGATTATCATGCTTTGAGCTTCACTCCTCTGCATTTCTGTCTTAGATTCAGATTATCTGCAGTTCGAAGGGGGCCACAAGGATTACTGAGTCCAGTTCTTGGATTCTCACAGGACCATCGAAAAATCTAACCATATTTCCAAGGGCATTGTCCAAACACTTTTTGAACACCAACAGGCTTAGTGCCATGAGCACTGCCCTGGGTAGCATGCTGCACAGAAGAGTACAGTTTCACATAAGGTTGGTAAGCTTCTTATTGGACAGTCACAAAGGGCATCCAAAATGAGAAGTATTTTCTTTAAGAAGTAGGATGAAAGTGATTCTACAAAAATGATAATATGGATTGAAAACAAGCAAACGTTTTGGAAGAAGGAAGCATCTTTGAGTTGTGACCCTGAGAAGAAACATTTTCTTTTCCAACTTGCTTTTAGGTAGTCTTGAGGGAGTTCTTCCCTTAATATCATCTTTTCTGGAGAGGATTGTTTGCTTAGTTTATTTCTGAATGTCAGCTTTGTGTATATACATCTTCTTATTTCATACTTTTTATCTATGATTCATAGAATCACAGAATAATTTGATTTTGAAGGGACCAGTAAAGATCATCTACTCTAGCTCCCTTTCACCCAACAGGGATGTCTACACCTAGAGGATAATTAGAGATAATTAATCTGAAAAAGCCTGTTTTGGTAGACATATGGGATAATCTATATTTATGAAGGTGAAAAATTTGCACTGAGGCCCATGTTAATAATCAGTGGTCCAAAGTAGAAGGTATAGAAAAATTGTTGAAAGCAGTGGTCTATGAGCAAAATAATGGCCAGAGAAAAGCAAGTAAAATGTCAGTGAGTCTTTAGTGAATTGCATTAGCTCATATATTTGTGCTTCAGTTAGCTCCTGTGGGCTCTTGTCAACTGGAAGTACTTGTCAGAATCCAATTTTTATACCTCACACAGCTTCAAAATAATTCATTCAGGGTTTATGTCAACTCTACAACTCAAATAATAAGAACTTAGTGGAGGTTGAAAAGCAATTGGATCTTGGAGTAAACATTGTCATGTTATAGAAATCTGTAATGACTTTTCAATCATACAAAGAAGAGAAATGTGGTCAATTTATTCTGAAATAGAGGATTTCCCCCTTGTTTTAATCTGATAATGTAGTGCTCCTGAGTTTTGCTACGTACTTGCTTTAGTCAGAGTAGAGCTTGTGATGTCATTATCTGATACTGCCTTTATTCAACAACAGATAATTCAAAAAATCTTGAATTTTAAGAATTAGTTGCGTATTCTTGCCACATCCTCTTGCTACTTGCTACAAATAGCAGTACTTGTTATTAACGTGTTGGAGAAAATTATTCCTTCCTCTTCCCCTCCTTCTTGTATCATCAATTGTGCATCATACCCCAAACCTTGGACACCTCACCTTTCTGTGAACTGGATCATCTCACAGTTCCAAAATTCAGCTAGAGCCACCGTTATGCAGCTTTGTCTTCTAGGTTCAGATTCTGACACTGCTACACAATTTTTAATAGGTCTGCATGGTCTTATTCGATTCAACACTTCAATTCAGTGAAGTTGGATCAAAGAGGTCGCAGTAATGGGAGAAATATATGACTAAGTGAATATGAAGCAATATACCATAAAGTATATCATCACCTGGAAAAAGAAAGCTTTTTAGATTGGAAGATGCAAGATACACTGGTTTGTCTTAGACCTTGTTTTGTGACTTTTGTCTTTTATCCACACTTTTTTCTATCCTGGAAATGCATCATTAGTCATTAATGTATATATAATGATATCAGGTGCAGATTGAAACCTTCAGATGACGGTGATCAGAAAGGGAAGACATAAATCCTTCTGTGCAGTCAAAGTGGAAGAGACTTATTTTTATGGCATGAACTGCACGCAACTGCAGAGAAGGGTTATCTGAAAGGGCTAAATTTGCTTCGTATGTCCAGAGCTGGTGATCTGTTGAATTCTGAACACATAAACAAAGCATATCATCTGTGTCTGGTAAGTTTGAGAGTTTTCTGTAGCTCTTAGTATTAATATGCTCTGTACACATGTCTCTATTCTATGATATTATTGGAGACTAGAGGCAGAAAAGAATAAATGGTCAAAGTTTTCTACTTCTCTTTCAGCATTCTCGTGAGGATTTTCAGAAACAGAAAACTTAGATCCTCACATCCAAGTTGTTATCACCACTATCATTCTTGCAGATGAGTTCAGGTTCTTTATCACAAATGAGATGTTGTCAGTGGTCTACTGCTATTAACCATGGAGTGCAATTTATCAGAATGAATACCATCAAACAGAGAAGTTCACTGATGTTAATGTCTATGGAAAAGTCTTAATGCCTGAATAATTTTGCAGAAGTTAGAAGTTATATAATCAGAACTTATTTATGTAGCGTGATGTGTATCATCACGTTTTTTAGAGCAAAAATAGAGATCTCGGTTGATTCAGAACAACAGAAGATAAGATCAAGTTGTTTTTTCATTGTGGAAGATTTATCTCCCAGTAAGACTAACTGTTAATAAACAGGCAGAACAAGCTAGACTGAGTAAATAAGTAGAGTCTACTCAGCAATCTGCAAAGGAGTAAAAGATGTTTCTCTGAAGCTAAATAGGGCTGTAGGATGGGTCCATAGCTCAGGTCCCTACTGCAGCTTTAAGCCACTTTGTGACAAGAGCAGCTCACCTGTCTGATATTGTGGTTCCCAGTAAAGTGGTTGGTAAGCCTGTATGGCTGAATAGTCTTACCAATTTGATGGCAGCAGAATCTTATCTCATTTATCTTTAATTTTCTGCCTTCTACCTTTATGCACGAGAAGAATCAGGTTAGATGTGCTTTCATTGGCTATGAGCATTATAACAGTGATTCACTGATGTGGACAGGCAAAGCCTGAAGTCACTTAGGATTCTACTTGCAAAATGTCCAAAGATCTGCCCCAGTGTTATTTTAGTACATATTCCTGTTCTTTTTTTGCTAGGGATTGTAATTTTGTTCTACTGCACAGACAAAAACAAGACTGCATAGTCCATGACTAGAACTCCTAGACTCAGCATTACTTATTATTACTGTAGCAACTCATAAAGGAAACGCTTCATTCAAAATATAACCATATGACAGAACTCGGAATCGTTTTTAGAAAGTGAAAATAACTCATCTTTATCTTTGCTGAACCAGAAACATACATTAAGTTTGTTGGTTCGTGGCCCAGTATATCTTGTAGCTAGTATGTGTCTGGAGAACCTCTTGTTACATTCAAGAGCCAAGTCTGTAGTTTATCCATTTCTAATTTAAATGTTTTTAGTAATGTTGAATATTTTCCCTGACTGCAAATCAAGATTCATAATTCCCAGTAGCTTCAGAGCCTGCCAAGAGTAATGGCTTGTGCTGGTAGTCGAGTTTGCTTTCATATCAAACATATGGTGCTCTTTATCTGGGTCTTCAGAGACAAAGCTTGTCCAAAGTCTGCAGGATTTGATTAGACTGGGTTCTTTCTCTCCCATACACAAGAATGTGTATGGACACACATAAACTCTAACTCTCTATCCCTCCCGCCTCTATAGGTGTGTATTCACATACATACATTCCTCATAAGGAGCTTTTAAGGAAGGTATCTGTGAGTGGTTGACTTGAATCAGCCATTTATTTATTGATTGCATTTACATCACACAGTCACTGACTGCCTGGCTTGAATGACTGAGGACAGCACTAAGAAATCTGACAGCTAGTTAATGTTTCTGTAACACTAACAGGGAGATCAAGGGAAGTGCCTTTCCCTGTAGTCAGCACTGGCAATAAACATCTGAAATGTGTTATCCAGTGCTGGGCTCCCAGGACAAGACACACATGGTCATATTGCTGTAAGGCCATCAGACGCCACAGACATGATTATGGTACTGGAGCATCTGACACAGAAGGAGAAGCTGAGAGCTGGAACTTTTTAGCTTGGAGAAGTTGTGCTATTCACGAGCAGAAGAGGCAATGGACATAAACTGAAATACAGAAAAAATAAAGATAAAACATCTTTACTGTAAGACTTTTCAAATGGAAATAGGTTTCTCAAACACACTGTGGAATGTCCACCCTTGGAGCTATTCAGAATGCGACTGTTACAGCACTGATGACCCTGCTCTAGCTGACACTGCTCTGAGATAGTGGACAGACTACGTGATGTCCAGAGGTCTCTTTTCTGCTCATCTGTTCGAGAATTCTGTGACCCGCATAGACAGTGTACACATTATTGACTGGCAGCTGTCAAAATTCCCTTTCCCCTTCCACTTCCCCTTTCCTTCCTCTTTCCTTCCTCTCCCCTCTCCCTTTCCTTTCCTTCCCTCTTCCTTCCCTTTCCTTCCACTCCCTGTTCCCCTCCCCCTTCCCCTTGCCTCCCCCTTTACTTCCCCTCCCTTCCCCTACCCTTCATATCTTCTTCCCTTCCCTTCCTTCATTTCCCTCTTCTCTACTTACTTACTTTTTACTTTTCTCCTTTTCCACTTCTTTTTCCATTTCTTTTTCTACTTCTCTTACTTTCTTTTCACTTTATGTTCAGCCTTTCTCTTCAGAGAAAGATTTTGGACTGTTAAGAATGGACAGGAAAGTCAGAACAGTTCCAAGGTGGATGGAAAGTCCATGTGATTTCTGTTCCTCATCCCTTTTGCCAAGCTTTTCAATGTGCCAAACTCCAGCATATCTATTCTGGATATTAGAAGAATTTCTATTAGTGAACATATACAACAACATTTGTGTGTCCTCAGAGTACGTTTCCACATAATCCTACCTTTGTAGGTAATGCATGTCAATAGCAACCAGTGAAATCTAGGTCATTCAGAAGTTGATGTTCTTACTCAAGTAATCCTCACCCTAAAAATCTACTGGTTGTATTGATTAGATCTGTAATTAGTGTAATAGGAACCCAGAGCCTGGGAGCATTATACTCAGACAGAGACTTTCACATCTTAAACTAGCTGAGATGAACTGAGATGAATGTCATCTTTAGAATATCCTTTATTATTAAAGAGTGTTTTTATTATCTCTTCGTAGTGTTTATGTGAATACAAGGCATTGTCTTCTGTGCTTTGTATTGCATGTAGCACAGCACACAGAAGATGTTTTATTTCAAAAGATTATCTAAATAGTGTTTCATTATGAACAATTTTAATAATTGCCTTAAATATTATGTGCATATGGGGTGGAGGGGTCTGATCTCTATTCTTTTTTGACGTTGTCTTGATTTACAGTGAAACATAATTAAAATAGGATGTTTCTAAGGCTTTCAACATCAACAAGAAAGTTGTTCTCAGTTATGGATTTAATAATTTTAACAGACAATTTCTCCATCTCTTTCCTGTTCTTTGATACCAAATAGCCAGATTTTCTAGCATAGCATATATATGAGCAAAGAAGTGCAGTTAGAATAAATGCAACCACTACAAAGGTCTGTTCTACTTTTAATGGTGATGTTTATTACAAACAACCAGAGCTGGTTCATAGGGCAGTGAATGCAAAAATACATTTTGTCTAACCTCAGAAGTCTATAATGCTCTTTGAGGTCATCCCAGGAGGCTTCTGTTAAAGCAATCAGAGAAAAACATGCACTTAAAAAATAGTAATATAAAAAAAAACCCTCTTTATTTACATTAACAGTTCAAATTAGTTGATGTAACCTTTTTCTGCTGTAGAGATCTACACATGATATGGTAGTCCTTCCTATCCTATCCCATCCTACCAAGGCTCTACTGGTTTCTTTGTGTATAGAAATGAAAAACAGACCAAAATTTCAGAGATATATTCTTTCCATCAAAATACATCAAAGTCACACTCCATATTCTTAGTGTACTTTGCTGGAGAATACATTTTCAAAACTAAATTCACTGTCCTTCAGGTCTGGGAATGACTGGCATTGAAGAGAACACAAAATCCATTCATTTATGTGCTACACTACACTGTACTTAATATTCCTATGAATTTGATTTGTCTCTACATTCATCCTCTCCACCTGTTGCAAAATTACTTTAGACTAGAATCACTGAAAATACACTTTTCTGAGACTGTGTCTACTCTTGACTGTGCATTTTGGTATCACCTTGAGTAGTCATACTTCCATTAGAAACAACTTTACACTGGCAAATCTCTGGGAATCCCATGAATACTTATTAGTTTTTCTTTCTTTTGCAGAGTCTGTTATCACCCCATGAAGTGGAATGGATTCTCAAGGCATTTCACATTCATGCCCTATGTCAGTGTCTGCTTTGCTGATTACGGTGCGTTGAAACTGCTATAACCAACAAACACTAATTGTATGGAAGAAAAGCTAAGTTTTATGCCATGTATTAGTGTAATTGTGAATAAGTTTTCCTGCTTTTTTTCCCCCCCTTCATTGAAGATGTCTTTTACCCAGCATTTTGGATTTTATTTGTCCCACCTTTGTATCTGGGGAATGTTATTTCTTTGCCTCCAGATCGGGTATTCTGAGTGTTGTAATATACATACCTGAGAATCTACTGTGTTTTTAACATGGTCCTGATTTCTAGCTCTGCTCATTAGAAACTATGGAAGTCAGTGTGCTTTGTTTGACTCTTCTGTGATTATTTTTTGTATATATTAAATAGAATCCAGATCAGATTCTAATTTCTGTGCACTTCTGCTTTATAATTTGCTCTGGCAAATATGTGATAAATTATTTCAAAATTACATGAGCCTCTTACAATCAGCAGGAAACTTATTTGATTATATGATTCTATACATATTTGATACCACTATAAGCCTAGAACACATTTATTTATGAGAAACACTAGTGATAGACCAAGACAAACATTAAGACATGCTGTGATGGCTTTTTTTGAAAACGGAAATGATCTACCATGTGTTAAAAAAGTCAAGCAACACATCTCATGAAAAATATCAAATTCTGTATTTGATTTGATTTCATAGGTTTCAAAACAGCCACCATTTGGGATTTTGTTCCGTTTTCATGAACAATATTTTCTGCTGAAAACATGATTGAAAATGCCATTTAAGTTCATCTTTAAATGTGTCATGTACTATAAATGCAGTTTTCCTCCAGTAAATAAAGCATTTCAAAAGTGGTTTTAATTAAAATGTCATAGGAAGTATCAAAGAGAATTTCACAAAATGATATGTTTTTTATTCTTCATGAAAAGTCACATCTTTTAACAAAACAGTGTCTCTGCATAAAATAAAATAAAGTAAGCTAGCTCTTAATGAAATGTGGGTTTGATTGCTGTGATAGTTTAGAAAAAAATAACAAGTATTAAGCTAGATTCTTACCTGCACTGGTTTAAATTACATCCTTTCTAAAAAGCTAACAGAGGAAAGGTTGAGCACTGGAAATGCTCTGCAAAATCTTGCAAGTACTTAAGCTCATTCAGGGTCAGAAGTGCAAAGCTTAATTAGGTTTGCAAGAGGAACAAAACTCAGAGTTTTGGAGTTTATGTTGTTGTTAGGTTTTGTTTGATTGTTTGTATTCTCTCTTCATCTATCCAGCAAAGTCTGCATAACTGGTTCATTATCATATAATTGTTTGAGTTGGAAGGATCCCATAAAGGTCATCTAGTCCAAACAGTTCTTATTAAGAAAAGTGTAGTAATAGGATGGTAGCTTTTTTTTTTCCCCCTCAAGCAAGTTGAGTGTTGTTCTGAAATTACAAATGTTACCTGCTGCTCTACCTTACCACGGAGCGTTTGCTGTTGAAGCGGAGCTCCCTGTTTACTTCCAGTATAACCTGCAGGCTGCCTCTGTCAGCAAAATTGGCAAATTCTTTAGTGATGAAAATGATTTTCATCTAGTCACTAAGAGCTGAAATGAACCTAGCTCAAAGCTGATTGCAAGCAAATATTTTGAGAGCCTCAAGTTGCATTTGAACAAGAGATTCCAAATGAAAATCCCTGCCCATTCACTAATCCCATTCATTAGAGGCTCAGTGATTACCTCATTAGTATGATGCAGTGCAGGAACTGGTGGAGCTTACAACGAGCCAGCTTACACAGCTGATGGATTTGGCACAAATGACCCAGGTGAATTATTTCTCTGATGAAACTTTAGATGCTTTCTGGCTTAGAAAAAGCATGAAGTGTCCACACTGTAACATAGCGTATTACGGACTTTCTTCTAATAGCAAATGCTATTTTAAAATATATATTCCATTATGTTGCTATAAAACAGTATGTTCCTGCAGAATTTGTTCTCTGTTCCTCACCCACATCACGAACACATTTGCCTTCTCCTTCCTCTTAGCAAATATATCCAACAAAGCTGTTAAGCAGCTGTTTATTGCTACTCATGTTAGTGTCCCTTTATATGAAAATACTGTGGGCAAAGTTTTATTCCTTTTTTTGCAAGAACACACACACAGACACCAAACTCAACACATCTCAGCAGCAGGAGTATCAGTTTGGGCAGATGCACCAGAGCAACCATGGGGAGGGGGGTAATCTGAAAATGGGGAAAATTCTAATAAAGCTGTTTTTCATGGATGCTGTAAGCTGGCAACAGAGGAATAAAACTTAAAAAAATGGTAACAAAAGAAATTAAAAACAGGCATAATAGAAACAGAGCAAGCTAAGCACCAAATTCAATTATTAAGTTGTCAAGTCCTCTTATTTTGAAGAGGAATAGGAAGCAGTTTCTGTTTGTAGTGCCTTAAGGGCAAGTGTGAACAAGATAAGAGTCCTATCTGCATGTTGGTTACTGTCACCTAGACAAGTCATTCAGAAGCCAGTAACATTTCTCAGATCTGAGATCTTTGCAGAGGGGAGATCTTCCCCAAAAACAGGTCTGCAGAGGTGTCACACAGCTGGAACAGCTGTACCTACCATCAGTTCAACAAATTTTGACCTTTTGTAGTACATTTTTATAGGACACATAAATCTGCTGTCCTGGGAATATGATTGCTTAAGCTAACCAGGAGGAGGTCCTGAGGAGCATTGTATCTCTAAACCCCCACAGAGCAGGACATAAAAACCATTCTACTAATTCACCTCAAGGGCCTGTATCACCTGGCATTCAGTTACCAACAGTGGGTGTAAATAAGCATCTAAGGGTCAGAAAGCATGCCTATGATCATTTCTTCCTAATAGTCTCTGAGTCTCTGTTCTTAATTTCTCCATGATGGGGTTTGGATGAGTTGATGGTTGGACTGAGTTTATTCTGTGATTTCTCAATGGTAATGTATCTTGTAAAGCAGAAAGAAATTTCACAGATCTGCTACTTACTATGAAAACTAATGCACAAACAAACAAAGCTACTTCTTCTTTCAGTTTAGACTTGGCTCCTACTGCTGTCCTGTAATGTCTGTTTCTTCCGTCCATCAAAAAATGTGGTTACCAGTCTGTCTTGATACACCCTTTCTATCCCATCCCAATTTTGCAGAACTCTGTTACATACTCCCTAGCATGTGAACATGGTGTGAACAGTATCAGTCAGCTTATCCTTTTCCTTTTTGAGCTGGATAACTTGTCTCCCTGACTTACTCTTACAGTCAATTATGGAGAGGTCCTAAAGAGTAGCTTTAAACTATTTGCCTACTTTTCAGTCAGCTACTGCTAACTGGAAGGATTTCAAACTGTTATCTGTGTTATTTCATGGTAACAAATCATCTCTTATCTCTGGAACATGATATATTTTGATCCAAAGTCTATTGAAATTATAGGCGATAAAAGATGGTCTATTTTGATTAGTGCCTCTGATCATTTCTTAGGCAAGTGCCAGAGAAAGAGGAATGGGAATGGCAGTGATTGATACCATTCTCCACTCCAGCATTTTGTGCTTCTAAGAACACATGAAGAAAAACTGCAGAACAATAGGACGGGTCAGCACATCACTCCCTAACAACTTATTAATCTACAGTTTTGAAGGGTCCATGAAACACTAAAAATGTCTGCAAGTCATTCATTTGGTATTAGTGTGTTAACCCACATAATTAGGTACATGCAGCCTCTTCAGAAGCAGCAGCCCAGAGCACGTTAATGATCCCTGCACATGGCACCTGAACCATGTTTCTTGGGCTTTCATTTATCACAGACTTCCACTCTGTGGAGCCAAGTGGAACCTAATTAGGCTACAAAGAAATATGGCTATAATTGGTCTGGAGCAGCTTAGTAAAATGTAATAAGAGAGTTTAATTGGCTGCTTCTTTGTATTACTGATTCTAAATTTTGCCGTTTGCTGTCGACATTGGACCAACTTTTCTTTACTATGCCATGGAAAGAATATGAATAAAACATGCAGTGATGAGTGGTAATCTGTTTGACAACTACAAGCAGAAATGGCAAACATTGGTAGTTTCACAATAAAAGTCAGGTTTCTCTTATCCTTGTATGCTGCTAACAATGGAAATGTTTATTTTAAGAGTATCCAATGACACTGAGGAAAACAACTACGTCACTGCTGTTTTGTTATCTTAGTTCCAGTAAATTCCAGTAAAAGCTAATGCCAAATCCATGCTTATCATAGCTAGCAACTGCAGGGTCTTGCACAGAAGTAAATAAAGACTTTTTGTGGTTGATAGAAGCAGAACAAGGAAGGCCCTATGGTGACATTATAGGAAATGTGTAGGAAATTGAATATTTAGAAGATTTACTGTACTAATTTCACTACAAACTCTGCTGGGACTTAGATCTCTTCACCTCACTGTAACTCTATATACCACCTTTCCCACGGTACAGCCTTTAAGCAGAAAAGAGGTACTCTTTGGACCAACCATGAGACACAAATGGTGTTATTAAAACTTTATTACTTCTATGTGATGTACAACTTAGAGATGACACATTTATCTGAGTCACCCTTCCCCTTTGAGCTTGAGATCACCTGAAATTGGTCAGTTGGCTATTCGGAATGGTTGACTTCACATTTCCAGCTTTTTGGCTAAGCCAGTAGGATTGTTAAAATCTACATTTGAAGGCCTTGCAGACTCTGGAGGGGAAAACAACTTTTTCCTGCAAAGGTTTTTATAAGATTAAAATAGCATGATGGAGCTCAGTGGCGTGAGAGATTACTACCATCACCTTAATGCCATTCAGATGGTAGGATTCCTCTCACCTTGCTTGTCTAAGTGTTAAAAACAATTTTCTCTCCAATTACCTCCAGTGAGAGATTCTTCCAGCTCCCTGAGGAAATTACTCCATGCTCCAATTGAAATCATTTTTGAAAAATATTTTGCTTGAATTTTCAGTTTCCTGATTGCAACCTAAAGTATGAGTAATCTCTGGGCTGTGACTTTTTTTTTCATGGGAAAAAGTTACTAAGTTCATAGCAGGCAAAGGTGGAGCCTCTTTTTCCATCCCTTCTTTTTTTAAGGCCAAGCTGAATGGAGACCTGGGCAGCCTGATCTAGTGCTTGATCTTGGCAACCCTGTCATGGCAGAGGGGCTGGAACTAGATGATCTTTGAGGTCCCTTCCAATCCAGCCATTCTATGATTCTATGGTTTCTTCACACTGCTTTTAGACATGAATGAAAGATCCCATGGCAGACACCCACAGAGTTAAATTTGATTGTATTTGAGAAAATACTACCCTAAGAGGAAAAGATGTGTATTAGGCATAGCAAAATGAAAAAGATTAAGTTAGTGAGAGATTTCTTTGAAGGGAAAATGCTTGTGTGAGAGAGCAAAGAAATTTTACCCATGAGAAGACCTGAGGGAAACCTGTTGAGATGGTACATGCATAAACTCTTGTTATCTCCAGAGCAGCTTCTTGGGTTCTGTATCTGAGGGAGTAGATGAGGGGTGTGCTTGAGGGAGAGGCTTACAAACACAGCATGGTGGTGATGGATTGGTGGTTGGACTAGATGATCTTAGTGGTCTTTTCCAACCTAAATGATTCTGTGATGCTATGAAACAATGCAGAGTGCAGATTTGCTTGTGTAGTTGCAAATGCTGCCTTTGTGGTGGTTGTCCTGACATTCCTGAAGGACTTTAACCCTTAAAGAGAAGGGAGGAGCATACAGAGACACTTTGTAGTGCAGCTGATGGAGACTGGAAATAATGTTTGGTTACAAGATCATGCAAAGTGTTTACTCAAAAAAAAAGATTTTAGCAAAAAGCAGGCAGGCATGATTACTGCAATCATCTGTCTGGCCATGGTACTAACTCCCCAGTAGCCAGCTTGCTGTCACACTAGATAAAGAAATAACAAAGCAAAAAAAGAAGAACCCTATGGGGAGTGTTGCCATACTGGAACAGCTTTTGTAATGTGTAGCATACGGGCAGTTAGTAAAACGCAGGAGCATGCAGTGAAAACTGGCACTTCTGACAGCAGCAGGTAGGAAAACATCAGACAGCTGTGATTACACCGTCCTTCGCCTTTTCTTTCTTTATGTCTCCGCTGAGATGTTTCTGACATGATCAGCAGCAATGCTAAGTGCTGAAAAGCCTGTGCCAGGATTCTCTAGTCCTGCACATTCTGAGTACAGACTCAGCAATTCTTCAATCTGCAGGATGTTTTTAGAGATCATTTTCTTCGCAGGTAAGTTGGATTCACTGCAGTGCCCAGATTTGCCTCATCTTACTTTAAGCATCTAAAGAAGAAGCACAATCACTTTCAGCTCCCTTTACAGGCAGTGGAAAGAGATCTTGGGATAGGCTGTAGTACCCCCTGGAGATGCTTATGTATCCCAAAGGTGTCTGTGTTCAAAATCTTGAGCCTCAGTGAGGTGGGGTAAGTATAGATTTAGCATCCCTTCACAGTGCTCCAATACCAAATCTCTCTCTTTTGGGCTATAAAGTTTCATCAGGGCTATTTCTTCCCACTTTTGCAGATCTCATATTGATCCTTCCTATTCTTTGAAGTGCTACTAACCTTCTGAGACTGTATCTTCATTGGACATGAGAATATATAAAATGCTCCACAGAGGTAGATAGACAAGGCAGAGGAAGGCAACCTTTGCTATGAGCTTCCAAGTTCTTGCAATATTGACTGTCCCCAAAGAGAAAATACAAGTGCAATGGAAGGACTGAAGAAGAATGACTGTACATTCTCTAAAGAGATTAGAAGCTTACTAAATGACCTTATATATTTCTAATAATCTGGCCTTCTTTTGAATTAAATAAAAACTTTGCAGTACATAATTTCATAGGCTATGAGGTATAATCAGAAAAGTCTAGCACTGGACAGTTTGAGATGACTACTGGCGAGAGAGAAATCTATGTAGAGAAAGTTGAATGTTGGCAGAAAAAGAATCTGAGAGTATGAATGTCTAGTAAAAACAATCCTTTCCCTTCCTTTTCCTTTCCTTCTCCCTTCCCCTTTTAATTTCCCTTATCACCAGATGGTTGTCTCTTTTGGGTGGAAATTCCTGTTAATTCTTTGGTTAACATGCCTGCATCTTCCAGGACAGTTAAATCTCATGTATTAAGACCAAGTTTGACCCCATATTAACAAATCTAGTTTCCTGATCCTTAATCATACTAAGATACAACAGCAAATGTCACCATATAATAATTTTAAACATGAGGTCTATCCTACTCTCTGGACAGTCAATAACCATTCTTCCATGTAACATTATGCAGTGTCCCCAGGCTAAAAATCTTCAAGATATCTCTTGTATAAGAATTTGAAGAATAACTATGGAAGGCTCTTTTCACATTCATTTCTACCTTTCTCTGAACTATGACATGCATCAAGGCTTAGAGATGCTAGTGTGCTCTCTTCTAAAGGCAGCAAGAGAACAATTGTCTAAAGACTCCAAAACAGTCAAGTACTGAAAAGACAGTCTGCATCTTGTCTCATTGCAGTGTGATACTATTCTCCACAGTTGGTGAATCATTGCCATTAAACTTCTTCACCTTTGAGCAGTGCTGTCTTATTTGTTTGCTTGTTCTTCTTTTTTTACCCTTGAATTTAACTGTCAAAAAGTAGATCATTCTGTGAACTGTGGCAAAAAATAGTGGTGAAGTTGCTCCAAAAGGCATAATACCTGATTGACACCTCCTGGAATCCCATTCTCAATTTCAGCTCTTAAAGTCACCATATGTGTGTGTGAGATGGTGACATATCAAGAAAAGGATCACGAGATGGTGTCTGGCCTTTAGGAAATAGAGGTAGAAATGCATATTAGTAGTGGTAGCAGAGGTGGAGAAATAGGGAGGAGATAAGAATTTGGAAGATGTTTCAGTGAGGTTAGAGTCTGGAAATATCTCAAAGTTTTGTGTCTGGAAAAAGATATAATTCAACATTCTTCTTCCACTGATCAGTTTACAACATCAAAATGTTTTGCCACATTCACTCCCTCCCATGGATGTTTCCCAAGCTTGTGATGATATAATTAGTGACTTGGTCTGTCCAGCCAAAAAAACAGATTCTCATTTGGGGAACGGAGCTTTGTCCTTAGACAAGGCAATCCTCTCACTGTGATATAAATTAATTCTTAACTAGGTCAGGTGTGAAGGTTTGCCACTGACTTACGGATTGTATGGTTTGGATTCAGACTGTACTGATGCTAAAGTACTGGGGAACTGTGATCGATCTCCAAATAGACCCCTTTAAATTAAAAGAGCAAAGCATGTTAGTGAAGAAGTGAGAAATGCTCTGGTCTCCTGTTCTCAGCAGGCTCTCCCATATATTAAACATAGTTTTCCACAAAGAATAGTGATATTTTTACATTTTTTACCCCTTCACTAAGCAGTGACATTATGAGATACAATCTGTCTCCCAGGACCCAAAGTCCTGCTGTTAATAATAATGTTCTTCTTGGATTTAGCAGTCTTTGATTTGTACCCTGATTTGTTATTCACTTGACCATGTTCCCTATTCATACTTTGTGCCACATGAAAACTTGCACAATCTCCTCTAGAAAATTAGTCCTTTCTCTCTAAAACCTCTTGAGATATGGTAGGCATTAGAACTGGAGCTGAGAATAGAAAAGCAAGGTGGTAATAGAACAATAAAATCCCCTGGAACGCCAGTCAGAGAAAACATTTCTATACAGCTTTGGGGAGGTAATGTTCCCCAGGCACAACCCAATTACAAGTTACATGGAGGCAGTAGGTTGGAAGTAGGATAATGGTCGCTTTGGTTTATATCACGACCACTAAGTAGTGTTCACCATAAACTAGGGGAACTGGCTGTTCCACGTCAGCATGTCTGAAAGGATGAATTCAGGGGAGATAAGCCCCTGGAGTGGATCATGAGATCAGGAGAAAGACAAGTAATCTAGTTAGTTAGTCACAAAAGTCGCAGTATTGCTAGAAGTCCTTTAGTGCTTCTTCTATGACCACACAGCTCTTGTTTCTATATAATGATCTAATCATTTGTCCTACATTCTCCATTATTAGTTTAACATTACATTTGTTTGTTTGTTTGTTTACGTTTATTTATTTATTTATTTTTGCATCATAGGTAACAAATATTGTGCTATAGTAATCTTACAGAATAAAGCTTTGTAAATAATAAAGTGATTTTTTTTTTCCTCTTTATTTTAATAGACATTTTTTGAATCCTTGAGATGAGACCTACCAGGAAACTGAGTGCAACTGTTTTGTTTCCTATCTGTTTTGCTGCTTAAAAACCTTGACTACTGAGCTCTACAAAGGAAAAATCTGAAAAGAAAGATGTAGCTGTAGATATCCCTGTTCATTGCAGGGAAGTTGGACTAGATAACCTTTAAAGGCTCCTTCCAACTCGAACAGTACTATGACTTGGTTCAGACGTTGTCTGCAGGACAAATTAACCCCAGAAAAGCAAGGATGAGAAAACTGGTGAGACAGATGGTGTGAAAAGTGAAATGGGGCAGAAGGGCACTGCAGAATCCACAAGAAAAATGTGATGTGCATCCTTGTGAAAATCTTATGCTGCTTCTCTTTTTCTTTGTCCTTTTACATCTGTTGACTGAGGTATGCAGTGCCCTTGGTGAAAAGCCAGTTGTGGAATGTCAAGATGACATAGCTCCTGCTCTGCAGTGGGTTTGTTACACCTTTTTGTTTTTGAGAAGGTGGGCACTGTGAGACAGAAATTACACTTGTTTTCCTTAAGCTTTCATAGGCTGGACAGGAGATATGCCTCTTCTCAATGGACACTATCCTGGCTTGCTACCACTGATCCTAATCTGGATTTTAAACTCTCTAGAGGCAGTTAATTCTACCTCGTAAATTAGCTCAGAGACTAAATTTGTCTTATTAAAATCAAAGCAAAACAGAACAAATTATGTTTATTTATACTAAAAGTTGGCCTGTTTCAGTTTACCAGTGTGATAGCTGTTCTGGTGGTCTTTTTCATGTCTTGCTGTTGTTCCCCAAATGCTTTGGACAAGCAATCAGCTCTTCCATAAAGTGAGTAAAGCAAATCTTTTGCATTCATTTTCTTGAGTGTCACTTTCCTTCCCTGAAGCTATTTGATCATTTTCTTAGATCTAGCTGTAGATGTCCATGTTCACTGCAGGGCAGTTACTAAGCTTACAAGTCATCTAGATTTTGAAGACTGTCAATAATGTGTTGATGTTCTCTTCAAGAAATGGACCCACTCTTCTTGACAGTATCCTAAGCACCATGAAACTTGCCATCAGAAAGAACTGAGTTGTCTGGGTTAATGAAAGTATGATGTATAGTCTTTATGTGATATAAGGACATTTCATCAGTTGACAATACAGTCTGAAAGCTCATCTTTGTAAAAGGAAAGCAGTATTACTGGAAATACTGGAAATATTACTGTAATTTCATCTCTGAGACCTATTAGGATCTGTCTTATGACACAGTATTTTTTTGTTTTTATAACTAAAATATTTTGTTGACCTTGAAGAATGTTTTAGAACATCTTTAGCCTTCAGAGTCTTCATATGGGGCTGTCAAAAGAACAGTTTAAGAGAAAACTGTGAATTTTTAATATGATTTTCCAGGTATTGTTCCACCAATTAGGTGGTCCTTTATTTGAAGAAAATAGGAGGAAAAAAAAAAAAGCAAGATCTTTTTTGTGCCTTGGGGACAGTAGGAAAGGAGTGATTAAAAACATATTTCTGCTTCACTCTACTAGTGAAATCAAGTGGATTTGTCTGCGAAGACCACAGTGTATGGGTTTCAACTGTTTTTATATAAATGCTTTCCGTAGACACACCATACTTGTCCCATAGTTCAAAATAACAACAGAAGAAAGTAATTTATCTTCAAACCACTTAGGACCAGCATTTTTATTGTTTCTCTCATTAGGAAAGTCGGTATGTCCCAGAGGAGGCTGGGGATTATGATTTCATCTGATACTCATTTGTCATATTTCTATTGCTGGTTTCAGGTATATATATTTAGGTAAAAAATAATCATTGCTGCCTGAGGTTGGCATCATGCTTACTTTACAAGAGCCATAGGTTTATGAGGAATTGCAGCTACCCTTTCAGGAGGAAAAAAATGAAGGTTAAGATTAATTTTAGAATCTGGAGACCTCTTGGGGATTGGGTTTAAATCAGAAAAGGTATTGTAGAATGGCTTTATTGCTTTGGAGTTGTCATTTCTGTCATCTTGTCCATGATCCCCTAAATGATGGGAAAATACCTACACCTACAAAGAGCAAACTTAGAGACTGTCTTAGAAAACAAAAATGGTACCATGTTCTTCGAAGAGACATTTCTAAACTATTTATGTATTTACATCAATGTTATTGTACTGCTAACATTTTCAGCTATTTCACTGCTGATAGAAAAAGAAAGAAGGAAAAGGAAATTGTGTGTGATTCGTTATCCATGGAGCATGAGTGACCAGCACAAAAATGGCAGGATAATGTAGAACCAGTCACAAAGATTGCTGCAAAATATGGCAACGGATACATGAGCAACAGAGGAAACTCCAAAATTACAGATTGCAGCACAGTTTCTCTTTGTTATAGTAATTATAATATCTCACTTCAGATACCCAAAGCAAAGTAAAGGAGGGTGTGAAGTTAAAGAGTCTAGTGGTTTGGGTCTCAGCGTACAGTCATATTTTGAACATAGGCATTTTGGCCTGAGGGTTGAATGTCAATCTTCAAAACTCAACCTGAACCACCACATTTTTAATAGACTTTAAAATACTGCTCTACGTTCTATATGCACCTTTTCAAATTGCTACGTTGGCCTTCTGGATCACCACCAGCAGAATACAGAGCAGAATCTGAACTACTGATGAGCCATAACTCTAAGCACCTGCTGGTGCCTTGAAGGTATTTCCACAAAGCTTTCCTCCTTCCTAGTATGCTACTGCCAGTGTTGAATTATACCCATTCTTTAATGCAGAGTGATGTTCATATTCTACTAAAATACTTCATATACTCTGGTGAGTGGGGCTGTTAGGTAGTGGTACTAGGTGGTCCCAAGGGACTATTGAAAAGCTATGTAATCTTTCAGACTAAGTTATCTGGCCTCACTGATCTTGGTTTAGCTGTAACCAAAGTTAATTACTTACCTTTTGACTTTGTTAAATAACGCATGTGGTGGATTCAACCCAAATATGAGTGTTCATTTATCAAAACACCATGCTGACTTGCTTTCTGGATTAGTGCTTTCTTCAGTGCAACAGTAAACTCCAAAGAAGGGCCTTGCAGAACAGAAACATAGCTTACTGCTTTGTATGGTGCAAGGGAGATGTTTCTCAGTTATGCAGGTGAATAGAGTCATCAGTGTCTATGGCTGTCACTCTTATGCATTTCATTGTTCTTCAATTAGTTTGCAAGAAAAAAAAAAAGCTTTTTTTTTTTTTCAAGTAACAATACTGAACATTGCAGGATTCTCTTTAAGAAGAGAAATAAACAGTCCTGTTGCTTACCAAAGGTTATTTTTTCATGTATCGCATATGTTCATTGATGAAGTATTTTATTACAGAGCAGATAAAAGCCCCAGCTGTCTCCAGTGGTTAGTGTTGCTATATTTTATTTATTACCTTTTGTAACTTTATTCATTGTAAAGGACACCTCACTGTCCTTTCCTTAACCTCCAGCTGAATTCAATTCTGAAATGCAATTCACTCTGATGCAAGTATATATATATATATATTTCAAATCCTTAAAGGATTTGAAAATCTTCCATTAGATGATTCATTCAGGTTTATCTATGCCAAGAAAGGCATGAGCATGTAGTTTTCACATTAAAATTAAAATGGCACAAATGACATGTACTATGCTTTAAAAGGTATGTCTTCCATTTGAAGATTTGAAAATACATAAGTTCTCAGTTTTGAATTTTGCCAGATTTGAAAATACATGACTGTCCCAAAATGGATCACCAAGTGTATTGGCATTTCTTTGTCCTAGCATTATTTCTGAAGAGACATGAAGAAGAAATAATATTTATTCCTTACTGCAAATACTTCTTAGACCCGCATTAAAACAAACAAATGGACAAATTTATCTTAGGATATATTGGAATACAAATTTGGACAACCTGAAAGCTTTAAGTATCCTAAGGATAAAAGAAGAAAATGAGAGAATCAAAAGGTGATGTGGAAAGATACTTTCATCAAAGTTATATATGAAAAAAGAACAACAATTTAACCATATGGATAGTTTGATATCTTACTCTATTCCCAAAACTAATGACCAGGATTTGTGTAAACATTTATCTCTTCCTGTCCTCTCCACTTGTTTTGGAGGAGGAGACAGTGAATTAAGCAAATCTCAGCAGCACCAAATATCTTTTTAATTACACTGATTGTGCCAAGATGGAGCTGTTCACTGTACCTTCGACCTGTGTAATACAGCGACGTATAAAAAGCCCGAAATCTTGACTTACATCCTATGCCAGACAGCTCATGTCTCAGTTGGGGATCAGATCTGGGTTGAAACAAGGAACATGCACAAGAATCAGTAACTTCTGCTAGATGTACAAGCACTAGTGGGCAGGGAAGTATTTGAAGCTCAGATCTTAAAGCAAATCATAAGCGGGACAAGCCATGCATTATCGCATAATTTGAAAATCATTCACAGATCCCCCACTGTGTTCTGCCATGGCAGATTAAGGTGTGAAAAATGATTGTAAGAAAGCAGAGGAGGCAATGTCAGGAAGAGTAAATGTAATCACAATAGGATTATACAGTATCATAGACGAGTTCCGTGCGTGCTTAGCAGGGTAGAAATCAAAGCTCTTTTTAGAATAAAACCGCAGTAATAATGTGGGCTGTGTAATTAGTCAAAGGTAATTAAACAGCCGTCAAATGTAGAAAAGATACCATGGGGAGAAAGAGAATAAAGTGTTCCTTTTTCATTGTAGGTAGAAAGCAATACATACACATTCCAGGAGGGAACTTTTAGCCTAGATTTCGTATTAGACAAAGTTTCTGACAAAGAATATCAAGGATTTGGAAAACATGGCCTAGACTTGAGAGTGTAAAGGCAGGTCCTATCCTTGGGTAATTTCAGGAGTAACCAGCATTGACAAACATCTGTCTGAAAGGCATGTGTCTGGTTGACCCTGTGAGGGACTGACCAAATGACCCCACAAAGCTTGTTCTGCACTGCAGTCATCTGACACCTAGCAAAACCAACCACATCTCCTCAGGCTTTTCAGTATCCTACAGCAAGTGAGAAAAGGTATTTCCTTCTGCTCTTTCCTGCTGTTGCAAAAAAAGTGCTCCAGGACTGATCCCTCTGACAAGTCTGAGATTGACAGATTTGTCAGAAAGATTATAACCACAAGATGGAGAAGTGGAAAACAGTACCAAAAATCATGTGCAATGAAAATACATATGCACAGGGATTTCCAGAGATGCTTTTGGTGTTTAATGTTGTGTGACGGGAACTTCCCTATTTCAGAAACAGCCCTGAGCTATTTTTTTCTTTTTTCCTGAGAGTCTCAGGGAGATTTCAGCACACCAACAGCACTATCCAAGAGACACGGGTGGGAGGAGTCTTTTTTTCTACAGTATGATATTACTCCAATTCAACATGAATTTGACATCTGAGTTGTCAGTTGGGGAATTCACTGAAGATTCCTGTGCCCAAGGCTATGTGAGCACTCAAAGCCATGTATTTTCACCGAGCAGATGGAAATGATTGTTTTCCAGTGGAAAGATTGGAGATGTCCCCATGACACAGCAAACTTTCACATCTGCATTAACTCCAACCCTCCTGCTAAGGTAGCTACCCTACAGTAGGTTGCACAAGTAGTTGTCCAGACAGGTCTTGAATATCTCCACAGAAGAAGACTCCACAACCTCCCTGGGCAACCTGTTCCAATCCTCCTTCACTCTTACTGAAAAGAATTCTTCCACATGTTAGTATGGAACTTCCTATGTTCATGTTTTAGGCCATTGCTCCTAGTTTTCTCAATCCAATTATTGGAGGTGATAGTACAACATATATTTGTACACCAGGAAAATTAAGGCAGCAAACAAGGCTGAATACTGTCCAGTGATTTATTACAAATTCTAAGCTACTAAGAAAGATGGGGAAGATGGGAAAGTTAGTGATAGTAAAGAGAGAAATCCTAGCAAATGGTTTACAAGGCAGGGATAGTCACCACCAGGGATCCAGTGACATCTCATTGGTCCATTGGGAGGCAGCAGGTTGGTCAGCAACGTCATGTTGACCTGTGAGGCAGAGGGATTACCCATTCCTTGGAATTCTTAGGGTTTTTATCCTCTCCATCAGCACCTGGTTGCTAGGGGCACTCCTGCCTATCCCAATTATCAGGGGCATTATGTCCTGTTCATTATGATGACAGTAGCTGTTGGAGTGCCACATTTTCTTCAGGAGGAACAGCATGTCTGTCTTCTTACTGCTATGTTCATGGTATTTAACCATAAGTTTCAGAAGCTTATTGAGCAGGTTGCATCTCAGATGGGTGCAGCTGAACAAAGCTTGAGCCAGAAGTCGTTCTGGCCTTTTACACTTGTCCTGTTGCTGCACACCACCAAGAAGAGCCTGGCCTCATACACCTGCCTACCACCTCCCTTTAGATATTTATAAACATTTATCAGATCTCCCCTCAGTCTTCTTTTCTCCAGGCTGAACAGATCCAGGTTACTCAGTCTTTCCTCATACAGTAGATGCTCCAGGGCCTTTATCATCTTTGTGGACCTCCGCTGGATTCCTTCTAGAAGATCGCTGTCTTTTTTGATCCAAGGAGTCCAATAGTATTCTAAATGTGGCCTTGCCAGGGCAGAGTAGATGGGGAGGATTACCACCATTAATCTGCTGGCCATGTTCTTTTTGATGTACCCTAATACACCACTGGCCTTCTTGGACACAAGGGGACAATTTTTATATGGTATACACAGTATCATTGACAAATTGCTTTATTTGTATGCCACTGTAAGTAGATGAGATATGATAGATTATTCTGTTAGCAGTAGAAATTGAGAGAATGGCCTCAATTGTGCGAGGGGAGATTTGGGTTGGATGTTAGGGAGTACTTCTCTGAAAGAGTGATTAGGTGCTGGAATGGGTGGTCGTTTAGTCCTCAGCTCTGGAGGTGTTCAAGAAACGTTTAGATGTTCTGAGGGACAAGGTCTCGTGGTGGGAAATATTGGTGACAGGTGCATGGTTGGCTGGGTGAACTTAGAGGTCTTTCCCACCCTTGGTGATTCTGCGATTCTATTCTATAATTTATTAAAAGCATTTGGTGTCTCACGGTAAGCACGTGAAGCTCAGAAAACTTATGAAGGGGATATAAGGAGTAACAGGATTTACTTACTGTCTATCTTCAACCTGCTGTACTGGCTGTTATCCTGCTGTATTGGCCCAGTGCAAAAATGAAAGTAAAACTCAATTAATGGCCTGCAGCTGGTGCTTTTTTCCAAGTTTCTTGCAAGATTCCTCCCACTGCTAACTAAGTGTTGTAGCAGTTGGTACTTTTTCTACACTATAAGAAATGCACCATCTGGGCCACATTTTGGCCCCAAACAAAGACTTCTGGATCATAGAAGCAGAATGGATTCTCATCTTGTCGAATATGAAGTAAAAAAATTGTCAGTGGATGCAGGAAGCTTCTATCATACAGCTTCTACCTGTACCTGGAAGTACTTTAGAATTAGCACAGCCCTCTTAGGCATCTGCCAGCACAGACTGTGCAGTTATCTTCAGCTATCACTAATGAATGGAAAAAGTAGTAAGTGAAGCAGTCCCTCAAGGACCAGTTCATCTGCTTTCTCATTTTTTGGCAAGACATTATGTATGAGCACTTAACGTGGATTTGAAGGGTACAATTCCCTGAATGCACCAAACAAAGCAGCGCCCTCTAATTTGAATTTCCCCTAAGCTGGGGAGAGAAAGGGTTTGTCAGAACGAATAACGGGTGAATCCCAAAATGGGCTGTGAAGAGAAATGTCTAATCCTAGTCATTTCCCTTGGCAGTCAGCCCCTCTTTTGCTGGGAGATGCTGCCTGGAAATATTTTATTTAATAACATGTTCTCTCTACGTGGACCTATTTCAATACAGTTACACCATTGGAGACTCATTTGAAGAACTGCATGTTCACACATCAAACATCAGAGACCAGAGTATGGAAATTTTAATTTTGGTTTTGATGCATTCTTGATTTTTACTATGATTTGAGGAAATCCCTGAATCAATCAATTAGGAAGCACTTATTCCCAGTGAAGAAGGATGGAGGTGTTTAAAAGAAAGGGTTTTAGCAAAAAACAATCACTACTGTAATAAAGAACCAAGAAAAACTAAAAGACAACATCAGGGAACAAGAAAGTACGCAAGAAGATTTTTCCCAAAGCAGTGCACGATACATTAGCATTTTTAATATAATGTAGAGAAACACAGTTAATGTCTTAGGAAGAAAAGTTAATTCATCAGAGAAAACATATGCCTCTGCATATGATTTAGCATCTGGGTCTCAGCAGTGGAACACACCATTGGAGTTAACGTTTATGTCTCAGTTCCGCCCTGATGTATTCCCGTGGTGCCTTCCCTTTCCTGAAAAGTATTTGCATCCACCACTCTTCAAGAAGTGCCTATGCAGAATTGTTTGGATTTAGACAAAAACTCTCTTTGGGTGAAGGAAAATAGCTCCTTAGGTGAGTATCCAGGACTGCCTGGTTGTTACAGTAATTAAATCTTTGACCACTTGGTGGGCTGGACCATTTCAAAATTGTGTTTATGCTATGAAACAACTAATGTGAAGTAAAATCTTCAATATTTGAGCATTTTACCTTCAAGCTGTTGCTGTGATAATGTGAAAACTCCACTCTGTCCTACAGGTGAATCTTCTGATACACAGAGCAATATATATATATATACNAATCTTTGACCACTTGGTGGGCTGGACCATTTCAAAATTGTGTTTATGCTATAAAACAACTAATGTGAAGTAAAATCTTCAATATTTGAGCATTTTACCTTCAAGCTGTTGCTGTGATAATGTGAAAACTCCACTCTGTCCTACAGGTGAATCTTCTGATACACAGAGCAATATATATATATATACATATATTGTTTCCTTAATTTATTTCACTCGGAAGCAAAATGAAACATTGCTCTTTCTTTGTTGTATATTCACTATTATGCTTAGTTTGGATAAAAGTATGTGTTAAGATACATCCCCATAAAATTTAAAGTGTTATTTATATTGCAGAAACTGAAATAACCAATTTTCCTATGATATCTACTGAATTTTAGATATGCTGGATATGGTAATAATATATTCTGTGGTTTCTTAAATATAGCCATTACACTGTGCTCATTAAATGTACATCAACTGCNTCCTCCCACTGCTAACTAAGTGTTGTAGCAGTTGGTACTTTTTCTACACTATAAGAAATGCACCATCTGGGCCACATTTTGGCCCCAAACCAAGACTTCTGGATCATAGAAGCAGAATGGATTCTCATCTTGTCGAATATGAAGTAAAAAAATTGTCAGTGGATGCAGGAAGCTTCTATCATACAGCTTCTACCTGTACCTGGAAGTACTTTAGAATTAGCACAGCCCTCTTAGGCATCTGCCAGCACAGACTGTGCAGTTATCTTCAGCTATCACTAATGAATGGAAAAAGTAGTAAGTGAAGCAGTCCCTCAAGGACCAGTTCATCTGCTTTCTCATTTTTTGGCAAGACATTATGTATGAGCACTTAACGTGGATTTGAAGGGTACAATTCCCTGAATGCACCAAACAAAGCAGCGGCCTCTAATTTGAATTTCCCCTAAGCTGGGGAGAGAAAGGGTTTGTCAGAACGAATAACGGGTGAATCCCAAAATGGGCTGTGAAGAGAAATGTCTAATCCTAGTCATTTCCCTTGGCAGTCAGCCCCTCTTTTGCTGGGAGATGCTGCCTGGAAATATTTTATTTAATAACATGTTCTCTCTACGTGGACCTATTTCAATACAGTTACACCATTGGAGACTCATTTGAAGAACTGCATGTTCACACATCAAACATCAGAGACCAGAGTATGGAAATTTTAATTTTGGTTTTGATGCATTCTTGATTTTTACTATGATTTGAGGAAATCCCTGAATCAATCAATTAGGAAGCACTTATTCCCAGTGAAGAAGGATGGAGGTGTTTAAAAGAAAGGGTTTTAGCAAAAAACAATCACAACTGTAATAAAGAACCAAGAAAAACTAAAAGACAACATCAGGGAACAAGAAAGTACGCAAGAAGATTTTTCCCAAAGCAGTGCACGATACATTAGCATTTTTAATATAATGTAGAGAAACACAGTTAATGTCTTAGGAAGAAAAGTTAATTCATCAGAGAAAACATATGCCTCTGCATATGATTTAGCATCTGGGTCTCAGCAGTGGAACACACCATTGGAGTTAACGTTTATGTCTCAGTTCCGCCCTGATGTATTCCCGTGGTGCCTTCCCTTTCCTGAAAAGTATTTGCATCCACCACTCTTCAAGAAGTGCCTATGCAGAATTGTTTGGATTTAGACAAAAACTCTCTTTGGGTGAAGGAAAATAGCTCCTTAGGTGAGTATCCAGGACTGCCTGGTTGTTACAGTAATTAAATCTTTGACCACTTGGTGGGCTGGACCATTTCAAAATTGTGTTTATGCTATAAAACAACTAATGTGAAGTAAAATCTTCAATATTTGAGCATTTTACCTTCAAGCTGTTGCTGTGATAATGTGAAAACTCCACTCTGTCCTACAGGTGAATCTTCTGATACACAGAGCAATATATATATATATACATATATTGTTTCCTTAATTTATTTCACTCGGAAGCAAAATGAAACATTGCTCTTTCTTTGTTGTATATTCACTATTATGCTTAGTTTGGATAAAAGTATGTGTTAAGATACATCCCCATAAAATTTAAAGTGTTATTTATATTGCAGAAACTGAAATAACCAATTTTCCTATGATATCTACTGAATTTTAGATATGCTGGATATGGTAATAATATATTCTGTGGTTTCTTAAATATAGCCATTACACTGTGCTCATTAAATGTACATCAACTGCGGATGAGGTGGTTCAACTAAACAGTAAAATCCAGCTCCAATCAGAAGGTTAGATTTGCCATTTGAACAGGGAGCAAGAACCACATAAAAATGTTAAGAAAGACACTTAAGTCTGCTTTTGTGTTATTTTCTCTTTCTTTAAGATCATTCTTCTGCATCTTTACATCACTATGGGTTATAGAAGATGAACATATTGATGTTTGTAAAGTCAATCACAGTAACCAAGCAATTATTGTGGAACATTATATATTTGGTGAAGATAAAGAAAGGCTGGGAAAATAATTGTTTTTGAAGTCATTTAATCTTTTTAAGGTCATGATGAATACTAAAATCTTTTTTAGGAACTACTGTGTATTCAAACATAGAACATATTGTATATATGCAAATTCATACATACAATAATAAAACAAAAGAAAGTATACTATGGAATTAATATGTATTATTCGACTTCCTTAAGGAAGATGTTCTTAACCTCTCAAGCACAGCAATACCAAGGACACATGTCCAGTTTTGTTTCACAGTAGGACACTTTTATCTCTATTTTATCTACAAAGTCTGTTTTCTATCCATTATTTTATTTACAAGAACAAGACTATTAACTACACAATCCATTTTCACAAAATGTCCCTATCTTTGAGAACTTCATTTAACATTAAACAGTAATATTTTTTGTTCATAAACATCATACTGTGATAGACTGTTTGAAAATACCTGAGAAAATACCACGATTTCTCACATAAAAGGATACTTGATGTGAAAACTTCATGGTCATATAAAAAGTAATCAAAGGAACACGAGTGTGCTGTAAGGTCACCTGTTCTTGTTATGCCATTTGTAGGAATAACATAGTCTTTCTGCAACAGATACAAAGGATTATATGCTCATTTCACCCTCAAGACTAAGGTCAACACATTATCTTGTGTTATAAAAACTAATCATTTCTGCTGTAAATAGCTGTTTTAATTCCTGTTATATATATGTATATAATCCTTGGTATAAACAGTAAATTTGTTTCCTTATGTTCCTTGGATAGTGTCTGGGTTTTGTGTAATTGCTGATACTTTCCAGAGGTAGATGCAAGGCCAGACCATGTAGTCAGTAGTCAATGGAAATAAATACATGAATTATTGCAACAAACATCGTCATGTAAGATGAGATGAATTTCACCCAGAAGAGTACTGTCTCTGTGGACTGACTCTCAGTGCATGCAAGGGAGCCCTGGCTGACATGCACACCCACAACATGACACACCCACACAGCAGACACATACATTTAAACACAACCTTGAGGATTTATTCACTTCAGTGGGTGTGGATTTCACCTGCCCTGGACATGATGAATTGCCTCTCATCTTTCACTATGGTTTTGTATTCGTCTACACCAATACTGACACTTCCTCAAAATGACACGAAAAAATGCTTGGAGTTGTGCAGGTGTATTGAGTTGCATGCAGAGTTTGACATCAAGGAATTTCAGTTTTATTCTCAGTTCTCATTGGCTAAGTATTATGGCCAAGTTCACCTACTCTCCCATGGCCCATTTTTCATTCATTGTTCCTAGCTCTATTTGCCCAGGAATGTCCTTAGGACTGAAGTTGCCTTTTACAACATGCATCTGCAACACATACCACAACACAGCTCTGATCTCAGTGGAGAGAGCCAGCTGCTATCATCATAATAGCAAAAATCTGTGGAGGGGAACAGGGAAGCTCTTATATGTCTGCTAAAAGGAATATAAAAATAGAGGGAAACAAGCAGAGAAACAGATGGTGGAAACAACAAACAGGGTAAGTAGAATTCATCTAACACACATAGTAGTATAAAATTTGGGTTTCTAACCTATGTTAGCTCTACAGTAGAAAGCTGAAACATACTGGAGCCTTCAAAGGGTGATTTTTTTTTTTCCCCACTGTAATACAGAAACAGTATATGGGTTGCATGCACTTCAACAACAATTTACCTAAAATCCATCTACCATCCGGTGTATTACCTGAGTCCTATCTACTGCATCTTGGCCCTTTTTCCAAGAGGAAGGGATGAAAACTGTGCAGTTTCATAGTATTCTGCAAGAGAATTGTGAACCTCCGAAGTGTGAATGGGAATTAACGCTGCTGTTAAATTCAGGCATTTTCTAACATCATTTGCTGGCGCATCAGTCAACATGACTATTTTATCAGATAATGAGCAGTTTATAGCTCATGCTTTCTACTTTAACAGAACTATAGCATTTCCCTATTGTTTACTTAAAAAAAAAATGCTTTAAAAATTTTCATTACGAAAACCCTCAGAATGCTGCCATTGAATCCTCCCCCCCCCCCCCCCAGCACCCCCCCTCCCTCTCCCGCTGGCCACCTTTATGCTGTCTGTAAATCAGATGCAATAACAACTCCTGAGATGTTGGAAAAAGCATATTTATCTCCCTGGGAAAGTTATAAGGATGACAGCTCAGTGCTTGAGCAGCGTCAGAGCTGTTACATTTCCATTCATTAACTTTCCCTTTTTCTATATAAAACCACATAATTGGGACTTCCCTTAGTGGAAACATTTAGTGCTTCTTTAGTGAGCAACTCAGGATCACAGCTTTTTAAGCCAGAATGTAAAAGTTATTGAGAGCTTCCTGAGAGCTGCCAAGTGCTGTGTGTTCCCACCGACTCAGCAACTTGCAGGATTAGATTCTCATAATATTTTTAGTGCTAATAATGTCAAATCTTCTGTAGTTCTTTTGTAATCTATTTACAAAAATGTCACACACAGGGCTGCTCCAGAATTATCTGATTATTCATTTTTTTTTTGAGTACAGTTTCTCTAAGCCTGAAGTTTTTGCACTGATGTCATTTGTTCCCTTTTTCTAGATGAAGTTTATTGCCAGAATGAATTAGAGAAATAACTGCAAACAATGTGCTGTTTATAGTAGAATGGTTTGGGTTAGAGGGGACCTTAAAGATCATTCAGTTCCAACCTCCATGCCATGGGCAGGGGCTGGTTACCACCCACTAGATCAGGCTGCCCAAGGCCCCATCCAACCTGGCCTTAAACACCTCCAGGGATGGGGTATCCAAGGCTTCTTCCAGTACCTCACCACACTTGGAGTAAAAAAATTCCTCCTCTTGTTGTTTATAGCCATTCTCCCTTGTCCCATCACTATCAGACCATGTAAAAAGTTGGTCTCCCTCCAGATTATTAGATCCTTTTAAGTCTAGAAGGATACAATATGAACCCCCCCCAAGCCTTCTCCAGGCTGAACAAGCCCAGCTACCTCAACGTTTCCACATAAAAGAAGTGCTCCCTTTGATTAGCATCAGAACTGTCCTCTGGATGTGCTCCAGCAGCCCTGCTTCTTTCTTGTTTTGGGTACTCAGGCCTGGATGCAGAACTCCAGATGGGGCCTCACAAGGGCAGAGCAGAGGGAGACAATACCCTCTCATTCCCTGTTACCTCTGCTGATGCAGCCCAGAACACCATTGGCTTTCTGGGCTGCAAGCACACACTGTTTGAGGTTCACATCACCATGTAACACTTAGAAGAGAAGAATGCACCAGAGTTAGTGCACTGTTCAATTGGACTTTGAGTGTTCTTTATGTCCCTCTGCCCTCACTTTCATTCACAACTTGGTCTCAAAATTCAGCACCTAGAAAATGAGAAACATAGAAGGAATAGATTATGCTGAAGAATTAATATTCTACCATCACAAATGAAAAAAGATGCATGGGAATCATCCTGAAACATTCTAATAGAATTTGTCTTAAAGAACACTCTCAGATTTCCAAAGATTCTTTTCCTTATAAACTGTACCTCTCAATTGCTGCAGTCAATAGTAGTTACAGAGCCCCCACCATATATGATTCTAAAGCATCCCTACAGAAGGCTGGGGATTTTGTTTAACATAATAAAATGTGGTATCATGATGCTTGAGAAATGTGCTTTGTGTGTTTGACACTGCAAATGTAAAGTATTACCTAAACATGCTCCTCCCAGATGATGAAACAAAAACAAAAAAAGCAAACACAGAACTGATCCAAATCCATCAGTATGTCTATTACTAAAACTGTCTTCTAGTGTAATTTTTCCTTACCTTAAGAAACTGTTTCTTTGGAATTATATTCTCAATTACCACATGGGTGTTAAGCCAAGCAAGACTGAAAATATGTCTGTTTCCTCTTTCTAGAAGCCATCAGCAAAATTCAGAACTCACACAATTTAATATGACTCTTTTTGTTTATATTTTCTACAGCTTGTGGTATTCACATCCATCCCCCATATCCATAACTCCCTGATGCCATAAAGCCCTGTGTACAAGAACTATGGCATTAAATACAGGACTGTCACTAAAGCTGAACTTCCTATTACCTGAATAGAGGAAGTCCTCTGAATAAGGACTTAGGTAATATGGTACATCTTAACCACTTCAACAACACAGGAAAGAAAAGAGGCAAAAGGAAGCTCCATGTTCAGAGCCCAGAGAAGTTGTGGCATTCATGGCCAGGTTGGATGAAGGTCCTGGGCAGACTGATCTATTGTCTAATTTAGTGGTTGGCAACACTGCCTGCTGCAAGGGGTTTGGAATTGGATAATCTTTGAGATCCCTTCCAACTCTAACCATTCTATGTTGTGAGAAGTACAAATACAATTTTTTCCTTCTTTGTTTTGTCCTATTATATCCTTGCATTCCAGTATCTCTGTCCCTCTGCTCTATTACTACCTACAGTTTGAAACTAAGATATGAGAGGGCAGCAGATAATGCTGAAGGGGACACAGCTTGAGTTGGACAAGAATGCTTTTATTTTATAAAAGTCAGGACCACGGTTTCTTTAAAGTTTCCTGATCAACAATTCAACCTCCTGCAAGCTGACACAATGAATCAAGTCTTTGTTATTATTGATGGAGTGCTTGAAATGTACTGGTGAAAGGAAATTAAGAATTTCTGATCACGTATTTGCCAAGATGCTCAAAAGATTCGGGATCTACTTGTGCAAAGAAGGCAAGATAGGGGAAAAATAAACCCTGAATTAAAGATTCATATTAGAATTGTGTGTCAGGAAGGACCACGCTGTGCTCAGTTCTTTTGACCTTTAGGGTAACATGGGGCATAATAACTCAATTCCAGCTATTTCTGGTCTTTAGCTAACTACTTCATCTAACTTACACAGAAAGGAAACCAGTGCTCTCGTTAAATAACAGTGCAGAGTTAAGAGCATTGAACTAAGAATAAAGGTAAGATGGAAATTCAGAGAAGGCTTCTAAACCCTGGAGCAGTAAAATTTGAGAATAGCCTTTAATCAGAGGCATCGCTTAGAAAAATCTGGCTGCCACAAGACAGTGTCATCTGAGGTTGTTGTCAATAATAACTGGGTTTGTATTTTGTGTCACTGGCAATTTCTCCAGCTTTATGTTCCTCATTAATGCTTAGCCCATGAAGAGCATGTGGTAGAGAAGACTGGAAATGTTTTATGATAGACGTTCATCATTATTTGATCAGGCTGGATTCCACATTTTGACATTGCAGGAGATAAATATTTCTAGGTACAGATGACATTCAAAATAGTTGAGGAGGAAAAAAATCTCCTTATTAATAGTTATTTCTTAAGTTTACATATATCAGGAAAGAATGCTGTTTTTGAAATGATGTGTGCTTCAGAGACCAGATATCTTCTGTTGTATTACTGCATCAAACATATGTTTGTTTGTTTTAAAATGTTAATCCATTCTAAGACACATAACAGACGAACATCTAACAGAAACCCAATCATCCTATGTTCTCTTTCTAATTTTTGGAAAGACAGAAGCACGAGAAGTGGATGACTGTTCACTTTAGCACTGGGATTATCCTCTGGAGGTACCCCTTACCTCTTCAGTGACAATTAGGAGAAAATATCAGCTGAAGCCTCATCATCCCAAACTCTATAAAGGAACAATTTCCAGATTATTCTGTTTCTTTCATAATACATGAGTTGTGTCAATAATTTTGACTTTGAGAGTGTTGAATTTTATATCCTATCTTTCTGAGTCAAATTCTTCACCCTAGTTAGCATGGCACTGGCCTTACTGATTTGAAAATCTGAAGACCCAGAAACGTGCAACCCTTCAGGTTCATTTTATCATTGTGCCAGGAGAGTAAAGACAGTGATGTATCACTGTTGGAGTTTGCAAATATAATACTTAGAGCATGGGAAACTTGCCTTTAGAAATTGTGTCTAATTTCTTGATTTAGAATCTGCTGTAAGAGTGTTCTATTACTAGTGATGATAAAACAACCACCAGGGTTTTGTTGGTTAGCCACTGGGTTTTGCCATTTTACAAGAGGAAAGTGATTGAGAAAAGAATCTTCAGTTACATGGTATTTCTACTAATAATCATAGAATCATAAATTATTCTGAGTTGAAAGGAGCCCACAAGGATCATCGAATCCAACTCCTGGCTCCACGCAGGACCACCCAAAACCCACTGTAGGAAATCTCATGCTTCTTGCTACAATTTTCATTGTAGCAGAGGACAACAATTTTCAATGCGCTGAAAATTAAAATATAACATATTTTAATACATATTACATATCCAATAATCATGGAATTGCAGGAATTTGAAGGGTCCTCAAAAGATCATTGACTCCAACCCCAGTGCTAAAGTAGGTACTTTGTAATAGGTCACACAGGTAGGCATCCCGACATGTCTTGAATATCTTCATAGAAGGAGACTCCACAGCCTCCCAGGGCAACCTGTTCCAGTGCTCCATCACCCTTACCGTATAGTTCTTCCACATGTGATTATGGAGCTTTCTTTGTTCAAGTTTTTAGACTACCATTTCTTGTCCTATTGCTGCACACCATTGGGTGGTGTGACCTCATCCATTTGCCTACCACCATCGTTTAGATATTTATTAGCATTTATCAGATCTCCCCTCAACCTTCTTTTCCCCAGGCTGAACAGACCCAGGTCTTTCAGCCTTTCCTCATATGGGTGGCATTCCAGGCCCTTTATCATCTTCGTGGTCCTCCAGTGGTCTTCTTCTAGAAGATCCCTGTCTTCCTTGAAATGGGGAGCCAGAAATGGACATAGTGTTCTAAATGTGGACTTGCCAGTGCAGAGAAGATGGGGAGGATCGCTTTCCTTGAAATTCTGGCTGTGCTCTTTTTAATGTACCCCAGGATACCATTGGCCTTCGTGGTCACAAGTGCATATTACTGCCTCATGCCCAACCTGTGGTCTTCTCCAGGTGCAAGACTCAACACCAAAAAAAAATAAATAAATGTTTGACACATTTTTATTCATTCTCCTCCTTACCTTGTCCGCGGAACTTATCAGACTTTGACTCTTAATACACCACAGTGGCTTTTACAGACCATCATTTTGTTACCACACTTAGTTGCTTATTTAGTGCGCTTTGACTTTGCTTAAATTACTGCTGGATAAAGTAGTCTGGGCTTCTCAGCCTCATCCAGATAAATAGTAACTCTTTTGAAAATGCTCTGCCCTGTTGGCTTTTAAGGTTCAAGGAAATGGAAAGATCATTCCTTACTTCCTCAGATTATTATTAATCTTACTGAGAGGAATACATGGCTGAGATTCACTTGGAGATTATCGAAGGCAAGTTGTGGATATTCATTACATTTCTCAGAAAATTTGCAAGTAAAATTAGCTTTGTTTTGAAGAAGGAAATATTGAAAGTTTGAGAAGCATTCGACAAAGAGACTGTGGCAAAAATATATAAGCATATCTAATTCCCAGGTTTCCTCTCTTGGACACAGAAGTATTTGGTGTTCATGCACATGGCAGTAGGAACTTTGATAAACAGGAGCTGGCCTGAACCTTTGGTCAGAAAATATCAAAAATTTCTTGCTTTACTTTCTGCAACAAAAATAAAGCATAGAAAACGCTGGTTTTCTTTTTTTACTTTATCCGCAGAAGTTTTTTGTTTGTTTGTTTGTTTGTTTTGCTTTTAAAGCTGAGCTGTTGCATGGGGTGAAACCTTATTCGAGAAGCTTTGCATTTAGATTTTCACTTCCATTTGAGGTTGCTCTTCTCTTCTTAACCTGACTATTTGAAGCATTAAAAGCTTATACTTCTCTATTTTACACATCAAGTTCAGGACTGCCTGACATTCTCCTTTTTGTGACATACATTGACAAAATCAAATCAGTGGTTTGGAAAAATATGGGGGCACTTCTTAACATGTACTGTAAGGAAAACAATAACCCCAGTATGGTGGCTCTACGAGTCCCCATGATTAAATACAGTGTACCTTCCCATACTGTCAAGTAATAAAAGTTCACAAAAGAAATAGGAAAGTTACATAAAACGTACAAAAATCTTTCAGCTTTATAAAAATTGAACCATTTTAGTTTTCACTCATATTCTTAAATTAAACAATACTATTAAAAAGCATTTACTACCTATATCAGAACATATAATTTCCCCTCAGTAGCTTTTCAAGCTATGAATATCTGTCATATTTTGTATCAAATGTTATGTTACGGGTGTTCTGTTGTTTTTTCTTTTGAGTGTTCTGTGTTTGTGTGTTTGTTTGTTTCTTTGTTTGTTTTCATCAACTTGGAGAATTTCCATGGGCTGTGGAGTCATTCTCTCAACTGTACAGATAACTGAAGGAATCACGTCTACTCTATTAAAGGCAACTCAAAGACTGCAGCCCCAGATCTACAGCACAAAAATGAGAGCTTTGCCTTCTGACCTTAACATGTGAATTCTCCTGGTTTTTTGTTGGTGTACAGTGGTACTTCTCTGTAGCTGAAAACTGAAGAATATAATGTCCATTTGACATTTCAAAGAGAATTCAAGCAAGGTAAGCTGCAAATACCTGCATCTGCCTAAGGCACCATACTGAATGACATTCGTTTTGTAAAGACTGAAGAAAATCTTTTGCATAGTGAAAAATAAAATGAAATTTAAAATCTTACTGTGTCATGTATGTCTACAGACCAGACAAATCTTAGTGCTGCAATTTTTCCTTGCTCAGTCAGGACCCTGACTTAAGATTAACTTCCTGATCTGCAGAACTGCCCTCCTCTGAATCTCTCTGAGAAGTTTCTCAACCAAACACAGACCTCCTAGGTCTGCTAGTGTCAGAACTGCATGAAAAAAAAATGATTTCTAAGAAACACTTTTTCCTGCACTGATTCATTGCGGTCAGTGTTGCTACATTAAAACTCCCTCTGCTCTCTGCTGCTTGCTGCAATGAGGAAAGGGGTTAAGAAGCTAAGCAAAAGGAATATGTAGTTGTTCCACAGGGTTATAATGGAAACTTCAAAGTAATTTAATCAGATATGTTCCAATATACCCTAAAACCACTACTGCCATAACCATGATGAGTGAACAACCTGAAATTTTAGGCTAAATTGTGTGACTAATTCAAAGTTCATTGAAATGAACAAGGACAAATGAGGTACTACTTTCTCTCTCAGATACACAATAAATTTTGGAAGGGCTGCAGCACCTTTATTGTCAGTCGCAAAGATGTAAACTCTGTCAGGGATTAGACATCGCATTTTGACTATGGCTATTTTTAGGCAACTTGTCTCTGCTTAGATAGTAAAAACAATTAAAGCATACGCATTTCAACATAGACCATTAATGCTTAAAATGACAGAAACAGTGTTTGGCATTTTTTAAGCATATTTTCTGTTGTTTTTTTTCCCATCGTTTCCACATTCATTGTTTATTTTTTATTTGTCTGCTTCTGACCTTACATGACCAGCTCAGCCATTTAAGCAGGCTAAAATGTTGGGCAATGCACTTGATGAGGATATTCTCTAGCCAATAGAACTAGCCCCCTCTTAGAAAATTAGAGAGACGATTTTAAACACCGGAAGCCAGAGAAATGCTAAAATTTAACACTCTCATTTCCTGAATGAATATGCAATACACAGTGCTGGGTTATTATGGTAAAGATGTGCATTTCCATTTGCTTCTTGGAAGATCTAGACTTGTACCAGTAGTTTTTGATGCAACATGGAGGTCTACATGGGTTCAATCCTAAGTGAATTTCAGTTTTGAATAATTTCTTTATTCTCACTGGCTGCATACAAGCTTAAAAAGGAAGAGTCTGCAGACAGAGGTCCTCTGTCTTTGTTGTGAGATCAAGTAGAATTTAGAGCTTGCTTTAGATTGTTTGCCTGAAGTTTCTTTGGGGGATTTTCATCTAAAACACACACACACACAGATAACTTTTGAAGAAGGAGAGCTGAAAATTCACAGATATTCTTGATTTTATAATTAAAGGCTGGTCAACTAAATGACCTCTTAGTTTACTGAATTTACTGTCTTCCTTTTCTGCATGCAAAGACCTCATGAATGAAGGTCAAGGCTTCAATGGGACTTGTGATATTGCTGTACTTCAGATAATAACTGTTGTTCCTCCAGTAATAACAGCAGTCTTCAGTGATTTTGGGGGCAACAAAACTTGCCTCTGGTTCTCCTACCTCAGAAGTAATCTAATATTGCTAAAAGAGGGGATTTTTTTTTCCCTTTTCTGCATTGTGCAGTTAGTAACAGTATAAAGATTATTACTGATGTACAAGTAAGGTCTTGGGGAACAGAGTGAAATGGAACATCTGGGACCTGGTTTGACTCTCAGGTGACTGGCCGGTAAATGCCTACTGCAGGATTATTAAAAGGTGTTCTGAGGTCATTAAATGGGACTCTAGCTTTCTGTACTAGAAGATTGGATACATAGGCCATGTGTGAACATCTGCATTGAAGAATATACTGTTATTTGTCTTGATTACAAGCAGAATCTCAGCACTGCATACTTTATATGACACCGAGACTGCAGTGTGTCCTGTCAGCCAGCTGTTGTTAGTTAATTTCAGTATCCTGGTGAGTAAATGAAAATTTTATCTTTGATGCCCTTTGCCCCTTATTTCAAAGATCGTCCTCTGAATCACATCAAGTTACATATTTCACTGAAAATCAAAATCCCACAGACTAATTTATTTTATATATTTAGAACTAGATGTATGTAAGGAAAAGATTCAGGATTTCTTGAGTAACTCTTTATGTTCTATTTCATTGAGTTGAGTTTAATCTAGAGAAGCTGTGGTAATAGACCCTGAAAAGCTAAGAGTATCTTGGCATAAACACTTGCATTCCTATCCAATAAAACAAGAGTCATGCAATTATGAAGGCTTCAGTAGAAAAAACTAGCAGCAGGCTCTGACCCTGAGAGCCCTCATTACACCTCAACATGGAGGGAACACCAAAAGGAACCGCTGTTCTTCCTGTTCTAAAGTTTGAAGTATTTTGATGACTGAAGAAAAGCAAACGTCACTGCAATATTCAGTAAGGTCAGTAAGGAGTGGGAACTACTGACTGGTCAGATTCAACTCAGTCAAAGTATGCATGCTCAGTTTATGGATGACGTGAAGAAGTAGTGTGAGTGTAATTTTTTTTATAAAATATATTATTCCTTGAATATTTCATCTTAGACACTGAATGAGATATTTGCTATAATGCTGGAAGAGCTGGCTGATATGATTGCAAGGTCACTCACTGTCATCTATAAACAGTCCTCACGATTGAGAAGGGTCCATGATGTTTGGAAAAAGATTAATATTATGCCCTTCTTTATAACTGTGATGATGGCAGATCCAGGGAAATGAAGACGTCTCCTACACTTCAGAAACTGGAAGTGTCATGGAGTAAGTCCTCCTGCAATCCATTTCCAAACATGCATAGTAGAAGACAAGCAGGAACAGTGAATACGAAAATGTCAAAGGCTGTTTTATCCTCTTGAGAAGGAATGTTATGAGATTTGGTTGTCACCTTCCATCTATTTAACTGAGTTATAACGATAATGGAGTCAAATCTACCTCAGGTGAATCTGCTGATAAGCAAGAAGCAATAGCCACAAATTGAGGTTCAACAGATTTAGGTTAAACATTTGGAAAAAAATACAAACTTACTCATTACGAGTGTAGTGAAGTACTGGAATTGATCATCCAGAGACAGTGCTGTGTCACCCTTCAGAAGATTTTAGGATTTGATGAGACAAAACAGTAGGTGATCTGATCCACTACTGGCCACATTACTGTGATGAGAAGGAGGTTGAATGTCTAAAGGTTAATTCCAGCAAAAACTGTTAAGATTCATTCAGCTTGGGGCTTGTGTATGTTAATCAGATAGTACAAAGATAGATAAAGCATCCAGGCACCAATGATGGGGACAGAAAATAGACGAATATTCTACAAATGTGCCTCTGAGAAAGCCCTTGCAATTCTTAATGCCAGTGAAAATGTTTTTTTAAACAGGTGTAACAGATTTCCCAAAGTGATGAATTTGCAAGAGTGGTTCCCAGATCTCCCATCCTCTTTGGTGGAACATCAGATTTTTCTATTTTATTTCAGTGTTGTTCTCACTGGTCTGAAGGTCCGTTTATACACGTATAAATGGCTGCTGGAAGCAACTTTTATATTTAAATGCAGATAAATTCCTAAGGTACGCTGGAATATCAGCAGGAATGGATCCTCCAGAAAAGATGTAAATGAATAAAATAGCTGTAGCAAATCACTTGACTATCTTGTTTCTGTTAACATTACTGGACTATTGGGGAAACACAATCAGGAATAAAATTGAAAAATCAGAAATGGTCCCTCCTTTTATTTAAGTTGTAAAAGCAAGTAGAACCACTCATTATGGACAGAAAATAAGGAATGAACTTAAGACACTGGAAAGTGTGTCGTACCAGCATTACAAATAATTTCTGAATATTGTTTTCTTCTTGAATGAACATCATGGTGATGAACAGGTTAAAGGAAAATAAGATTTAAAGGTAGATAATCAAACTCCTTTGTTTAAGCTTTCATAGGTCCTTCCCAAAGATGTGGGGCAACTCTGAAAAGCACATTAAATAGTTAAGTCAATAAGAGTCACTGAGATTACAACCTAGGGTAGAAAAAAAAATGGGGAATTGACCCTGGGAAGTTTTAAAAGAGGCAGACAAGAAACTACTGCCTCTTACTGTCAGAAGATACAGAACAGGCTTGACAAGTGATGGTCAAGATGACAGGCTGGGACAACAACATTCACAAGAATGAGGCAAGATTTCATTCCTTGTGCCCACCAACACAGCACTTGCAAGAGAATAGTGAAGGGAGTAAATTAAATTAGGGTGAATAAGTCTGATCTTCCTTTCGCTACCTTCCATTACAGAGAAGCTGCAAATCCAGGGAGATGGCTTGTATCCAAGTCTGACCCTGAGGAGGTGTGAGGATTGGTAACAAAATGTTTGTGTAGCTCAAACTTGTCACGTTAAAGTCCCAGCCACCATCATAAGGGTAGCACGTAGGCTCAGCATTGTGAAAGAGACTTACACTGCTTCTGCTTATCTTTTTTTTAGACAGACAAGCTCTATTTCCACACTTGTCAATCCAGTGTTGTCACCTGGTTCTAACCAAGCAGACATCAAAGCAATGAAATAGTTATTGGAAAGATGTTACATGTAACCCTGTTGGAAAGAGTTTTGATATCCCTGATATTTGACAACCTTTTCTGTGTTGAGATATACATATATAAACAAACAAATACAACAGAAATAAAAACATAATTAAGAGAAAAACTTCAATAAGCCTAAGTAACAAGAATGAGTGAACAAAATGTCTGGAAATGTCTTATTTATACAGCAACTAGGTACTTCCAGAAACATGACAGAAGATAACAACAGCTTAATTCTCAATAGATAGTACTTACATTACACTTCTGAGATGAGCTGCCCTTCTTTGCTGACATATCTGAGTGCACAATGTATCCTCAAAGAAGGCAGGATCTCTGCCAATTATTGCAGAAGACTGGAAAAAAAGTGCACAGTAAAGTCTGCCCCATTTTTAACTTGCAGCATTGTTATACCACAACTCCCCCTTTTTTTTCTTCTGTTTTGTAACTGTTCCAATCAAAAGCCAAACATAATTAAATAATTAAATTGAAATGTTTATTACAGTTAAAGAAAATTTAGTTTGTATGTATAGCTAAAATATCTGATGTGGCATTCGAACAGGCTGCCCCAGGAAGTGGTGGCGTCACCATCCCTGGAGGTATTCAAGAAAAAGATGGATGTGGCACTAAGGGACATGGTTAATGAACGTAGTGGTGATGGACTGATGATTGGATTATATGATCTTAGTGGCCTTTTCCAACCTTGATAATTCTAAGATTCTTTGATTCCATGAAATTCTCTGACATACTGGCTCAGTTAACTGCAGAATCATCAGAGGTTTTGCTTGAGAGTTGTTTGGAACTCTTTCCACCTGACCAAAATGCCAAACTTCTTCCAGAGATGAATGGCTAACATCTGACAAAAACTGTCTGGTTTAGGGACATCTATTTACTATCCGATTAAAAGCTTCATGGATTACCCTATGTAAATAAAAGTCTTAATTTGCATTTCGCAGAATCATGCAATCATTTGAGTTGGAAGGGACCTCTAAAAGCCATCTACTCCAACTCCCCTGCAATGAATAGGGACACCTTCAGCTAGATCAGGCTGTTGTTCAGCTTGACACTGGGACAACCACCACCTCTCTGGGCAATCTGTTGCAGTGCTTCACTATCATTATTGTAAAAAATTTTTTCATTATATCCAGTCTAAATCTTCCTTATAGCACATGTAATTTGTGCTAAAAGGTATTGCCAAATCCTCATGAATGTGATACAGTCAGGTGTAGCTCAAGCTGATACCAAGTGTAATCATACTTGTCCCTGTGTTCTTCCAGGATGTAAACTCTGTATATTAGTGCTTTCATGTATCTTCTTCCATTTTCTCTATGGAAAAATGCCTTATACAGACTGCAAACTGCAGTTAGGTTTTCCAAGTTACATTGTATTAAAAAATGATCTTGGAACATACATTTGTTTGAAAGTTGTGCAGAACTATCCTGGTGTCCCTGACGGCGTTTGCACCTTGAAAGCAATAAGAAATGTTTTTCAAGTAGTTTGTGGCCAGGTAATGAGAGGCTACGGAGCACCAAATTCAATTATGTGAAATGTGTTATGTATATGTGTTTTCATGATTTGTATTGATTCACGTGCATGACAGATTGGTTATAAATTGGGTAATACATTGGCTTGTAAATGAAATATATTGGCTGTGGAAGCATATTAGGCCTTGTATTGAATTCTTAGAGCTGCTATGACATTTATTTGTGGGTGTAAAGTATATCTGTTACTTTGTGTTTGTGTCTGGTATAATTTCTTTACAGGGGTGACATCTGGGTCATTTATGTAAATATACTGACATCACAATATGTTAGATCACTGAGTGTCCTTGATATCACTGAAGTGAAAGGGTGAGTCTGCAGTAGGCAGTCTCCTTTCTATGGTCACAACTAACAAAACCTTGTCAGCCCTACAAGGAAGAAATCTGTTGGGGTAGACAGACATGCTAGCCTCCAGTAGAAAACCTAAATGGTTTTGGATAGAACAGAAGAGAATAATTCTTCATTAGTAAGAAGAAAGCAAAGGAGGTCTTGAATGTCTTGTTTGCCTGGATGAAACACTCAGCACAGAAGCTGACTTAGAAATAGCCACTGGGGAGAGAAAAAACCTTATGTAGTCATTGGAGTGTACATTGAAATTATACTCATACACGGAAATCCCTCTGAAGAGAAAATGTAAAAGAGCAAATTGTAGCATGGAATGAGTAGGAAATGGGGAATTTGGAAGGTGTGTATATGAAGAAAATAGTTTCATTTTCCTTATACAAACATCACTGCCTCTTATCATCTGTGGATAGACCAAATTGCTACTTTGTCTCTTTGGACTGATCTTTTTAGATGGAAAAAATTCATAGGCAAGCAATACCAACGTTGTTTCTTCTAGAATGGGAAGTGAAAAGAAGATTTATTTCATCTTATTATTAATAGTACTTCTTATAGTTGCAGAAGAATTCCAATAATCTTTATAGAGCTCAATTATACCATAGCCAATTGATATGAGTGATTTCAGTACTTTTTAATATGCTGTTTAAAATCTCCAACGTAAAATATTCCTAATGCTTGGCATAAAATATATAGAATATATTTTATTGTAACAAAGTGCTAGCCTAGTGTTGTAGCAAAAATATAGAAAGGATATGAAAAGAAAGAAAGAATGAGTTTTTATTAGTTAATAGATGCTTTTACCTCTTCAGCTTAAGTTCAGTTGGAATTTGCACTTTTAATTTGGCAGTGTGCTTCTGTATTTGTCTCTGTTTACTGATGTTTCAGGGAATAATTACTTCTATTCTTGACTTTGGCTATTCTTGTGAGAAATTTTGTGCTTTGTGCTACACCAGAGGTGGAGGTAGAAATATTCATCAAATAGTTCCTTTTACTTTTAGCTTCTGAGTATCATGTGTCCAGTTAACTGACAGTGCAACTGCAGTAATGTGCAGCTGGTAATTATATATCTAACTTCCTTACGAGACTTACCTGAGCTGCAAAAGCACTACCTCTCAAATATTCTACAGTGCTCAGTTGGTGTTATTCATTATTTACCATATATATATACATATATATACACACACACATAAATGAAACATCTAATGTTTTAGACAAGTTTTGGTGGAAAAATATCAGTGGATGAAACTCTTGTGCTAAGAGATGTTTCTTGTACTAATTAGGTGTATTCATGAGTATCCAACTATGTGGTAATGAACACTATACAACACTTTTTTTCATAGAACTGTTGGGAAACAGTTGTCATGTAAGTTGATGAAATACAGCTTTTCCTCCATTGGGAAAAGACTGAATCTAGATTTCAGGAGATGAAGGCTTCCAAGAAGAAATGTCATGTCTCTAAAAAGTTACAAGGAAATTATAAGTTATTGCGTGAAGATACTTAAGTAAAATAGTATGTTCTGACTGAACAGAATAATGACTTGCAGAGATGCTAATTTCCAAACAGTGCAAAACTGGAAGGCTACTTGAACACTTAATAATTAACCATGATGACTTGGTTATTCTTGAGGGACACTCAGAGTCCCAGTACCGAAGTCCTCTATGTAGTACCATCTGCATTTTATCCTTTTCATGTTGGTTACCTCTGTTATGTAGGTTTGCCACCAGACACTGTACATACAGAGTCTTCCAAGATGAAAGAATCTTTGAATTTTGTGAGCATGTCATGGTAATTCAATTCAAATTATGAACCTGCAGTATACTACTCCTGAGAAGCACAGTCTGTCAGCGAAGCTGATCCTGAGGTTGCCTGCATGTCTCCTGAGTCACCTGTGCAAATGAGTGTAATATTTGTAATTAAATAGCAACCTGTAGTAGAGGTGAGTAACTTGGAGAGCAGAGATAAGTGTGCCTCAGCAGTCTCATGCTTTCTGAAGTAAGCTTTCTTCAGTCTAACAAAATTTTCAAGGAAGGGAGATGGATGGACTGATTCTTTGCACTGAATTAAAACCTGGTATGGTGTTAAGGCATGGAATAATCAGTTATGTAAACATGGTGAGATAAAATGTTCTTAGTACTATTATTTTGTCTGAGACTACTGGCAAAGGTACTGCATAATTTATGTGACTAACAAAGAAGATATTCCAAAGACTTTCCTGCCAGTCCATTGAGACTGAAAAATAAGAGAAAAAGCCAGAGGGCAGAGAGATAAAGGTTGCATTGATAAATGTACTTTCTTCAACAAATATGAAATATCTGCACAACATGTGAGTTGAATTTTTGACTCGTATTTTTTCTGAACAATGAATGAATGTAACCATATCTTCCTTTTGCTCTTGCCCTGACTCTTCTGATTTGCCTGCTTTACATCTGATCAAGGTATCACTGCATATTTCAACTCCTCTCTTTTCAGCCTCTTCATTTCAAAGCTCATTAAGGCACTGTTTGATGATTTTCTTCTATAAATCCTACATTTTCTCTCTGTGTATTTTCTCACCTAGGTGTACTGAGTTGTACTGCAGGATGTAGGACATTGAATGCTTTTTCAGGTGGCACTGGACAATTTGCACACATTACCAAATATAGAATTTTAAATTTCTAATATATAAAAATTCTTCTTCTAGAAATTGAATCACAATTGCATTTCTAATGAGCCTGGAATAATTAACAATTTACCTTTCTTTTTTCCTAGTATAGGAAAAGTAAAGTTTTTTCTGTTTGGTTTGGTGTTTTTTGTTTGTTTGTTTGTTTTATTTTCATCAGAAATAATTTCTGAGTTCCTCATGACTTACAGTATTCATTTCTCTGCATTCACTATGAGAACATTATTTGAAAGTGAAACCTAAACTTGAAACTAGATTTTGTATCTTAAATGCAAGAGAATCTGGTAGACCTAAGACATAAAGAAATTTTGATGAGTAGTGAGCCATGAGTGGTGGTGTGAGAGGGCTGCTGTGTCTCTATAATGCATTTAAAGTATTTTGTATTTGGAGAAGAGTACTGAGAAATGTCATAAGTTAAAAGGAGAATCATACTTATGATTCACGCGCTCCAAAAAATGAGCTAGCCTCACTATGTTTTCTCAGGTAATTTCTTAGCAATGATTGTAAAGTGGATAATTCTGGAAGCAAAACAGTTTTTCATCTCTCCATTTGCCAGCGGAGTGAACTGTGTGTCTTAATGTGGGAGTTACTTTGCCAGTGGTTGAAGAGGCAGCTTTTTAGTTTAGTTCTGCTCCAGCATCATGGACTTTCATCCAACTTCTCTTCAAGAACATCTGCTGGGGAAATTCAAGATCAGTCTGTACAGAACTCTGAACAACCTGGTCTAACTGTAGGTGTTCATCTTCATTGCAGGAGAGTTGGACTAGATCACACTAGATCCCTTCCAATTCAAAAGATTATGTTTCTATGATAAGATGTCTTATGTTTAATTGCTACTAAGAAGGATTAGTATTATGAAGGTGGTCGCTTTGCTGGATTGAAGTCTTGTTCCAACACAACGGAGAAGTCATGTTACCTTAGTCTATAATCTCAGTGTGTCTATTTCCTTGGGACTTGGTGCCCATGAGTCTTCATTGGACTAAGATTTCTATATTCAAGAGATGGGAACAAATGTAGAGCATGAAGCAATCTCAAAATCTCTGTCCTGTTTCCAGTTCTATCCCTTTTCTTTCACTCTTTTAATCTTGGAGACATGGTGCCACACAGCCCAAATATTTACTGAGAAACAAATACTGAAGATAATATAACTGCTTAAGTAAAAATGCTGAGGTCATCTGGGATTCATGTCTCATTGAGCTGAAAGTTAGATCTCTCTCTGTCTCTTATACTGCCCTTAGAGACAATGTGGAGAACTGGACTTCTTTAGGAAATGATACTACCTCCCTGATTTAGACATTTGTTTTGAATTTAGATATGGTATTCTCCAGAGGTTCATTTCTCTCTCACCGTTAACCATAAATCAAAATAATTAATATAAAATAGTCATCTGTATTTTATACTGTTAAAACTAGGGAAAAGTCTCATCACACTTTCATACGCTGAAGTCCTTAAAGACTAAATATGAAATAAATAAGGCTAAGAAGAAAACTGGGAAGTTGGCTGGTGTCAGACACTTTCTGCTCCACTGGTGAAAATATGTAGCTATATATATCAAAGCAGTTGAAATTTTGAAGATTTCAACTACATTTATGTCAAAGTTTTGTTTTGATAGTTCGTTCTTTTTTTAATTTTCTGGTGGACTACAGAACAGTTTCAGAGAGGAATCTCAAAAATATGAAAAGATAGTGCCATGGACAAGCACTGTAGCTTCACACTCCAGCTCATGCCGTAGTGTTCTACATGAGCTCACTACCTGACAGAAACTTATAGACACTTTGAGGTGTAAGAGGAAAAGGAACACAATTTTTCTCTCAACTAATTCACACAGACTTGACTTCATTAATTCTGTCTGTGCATGTTACTGCTACTTCCACAGTCTACGAGAGCCCTTCTGATTCTTTCGCTGCACATGATGAGCAGCAGCACTGGAAGCTTTTATCATCTGGTGTTGCATGCTGTTTCAGGTAAAGTGCATTCTTAATTTATTCGGATGCTAATTGTGCTGAACTAAATAATGACTTGTTAACTCTGTTTGCAATGGCTCAAGGATTTACAAAAGATAGCCCATCTACGGGTTAAGATGCCAGTGCTAATTATTTTCCTGAACGATACTTTCAATCACTTTTTCCATTATGCACTTAGATTAACTCCATTGTCTTTGAAAGTAATTGGCACTACTTAATTCTTCTATCACCTCATAATACCATTAGTGTAAATACAACAAGAATTAACTGAATCAGTGAAGGGGGAAAATTCTGCATGCTATGCAAACTAAAACAATAAAAATACAGGTAGACTTAGTCAATAGTATTGTATTTTATCATGAGATAAAAGAATAGGAATACTATCCTCCTTTGTAATTTATTTTCCCAGACTTTACAAGTGTACACAGTGTTTAACAGTAATTACTACTAATGAACTAAGGCAGTTGCTTATACACAAAGATTAGAAAACAACTAGGTTACTTTGGTTTACTGCAGGTAATAATTTCTGAAATTTTATATTTTAACAGCAACTAATCCACTGGACCACATTACAAGAAAGGCACCAAACTACTTCTGTTCAAATCAATTCCACTTCTCCATCATGACATATAAAAGACTTATCTGAAGCAATGAGAAGAAATTTTTAAAGACTTTCTTTAGTGAGAGCTATCTACATTGAATTCATGGACAGTAAATAAAGCTTAAACAATTTTGACTATTATATCTTACTATCTTACTTGGGAAACTGCATGGAAACCACTCATTGCTTAGTCAATCTGTCTCCTTTTTTCAGGCGTATCTTCTTCTTAGATCTGAGTTACAAGAGTAGGAATTTTGTGCTGATCTTTGTAAGGCATTTGATACATAAGCACTCAAAATGCAGACTGGCCTCTTTGGATTGTATTATAATTCACATATATGATTGATAAGAACACTGATTAAAACAATGGCTCAGAATATCTGTATCCCAATCAACTAACTGCTATTATTGGTGCAAGATTGAAATATTTCCAGCTGTTGATGATATGCAAAGACTAATTACTCCTGTGTATCCTGACAGTAATGGGAAGAAAGAGTCATTCAAAGATTATGAGAGACACAGTGCTTCCTATAGATGGTTGAAACTGAGAATCGTCTTCCCAGAAAGATCCTCCAGTTTGACATTTTTGATCTAAACTTCTTTCCTAACATCAGAATGGAAGTCTGCCATATATCTGGGGTGAAGAAACAGAGATGAGACCTGAATTCCAGTTCTCATCTACATGATGATGTAGTATAGGTTCATAGGCTGCTGTTGAAAGACTTGTTAAATACTTATCAATTGGTAGAAAAGTGAAATATTAAACAACAATTAGCTATTGGACCATAAAATAATCAGTAGAAATGAACAATATTTTTCTCTCTAGCTTCACATCTCATATCACCTAGTCTTATTGCTTCTTTTTTGACAACAAAGAAATTAGACAAGGAAAAAAAAAAAAAAAAGAGAAGATAGATATTTCCTTACTAGGTTCTCTTTTAAAGGTATTCTGTGGTTGGGCAGTATTATAGTTCAAAGGTATTAGACTAATCAGAGCTGCATGTTTCCCTCCTAATTCTACAGAGACACGAAAGATTGCCAGATCTTTAGACTTTCAGGGCCCTATCAACTGTGCCAACCCAGCTGACATAGGTTACTACAGAGGAAGAGAGTTTTACTACTCCTTTTATTCTTTAGCATCTCATTTTCTCTGCGTAACACCTGAGATAAAATTGCCCTTTAGAAATGCTTACTTTTGCTCTTCTGTCTTTGATGGCACAACAAAATTGTCATTATGGGAAAACTGTTTCATCTAAATCAGGAAAAAATGACTTCATTTTTAGGAGTATTTATTTAAGCTTTAAGCAGGACTATCTTAATGCTTCCTTCTCACTGTATTTAATTTCAAATAATTAAAATAATTTCAAGAGGTTTTGCAGTTGTGTAAGATACTTTGCTTACATAATTGAATCTTGAAGTCAGAGACATGACTGAAAATGAACATACTGATTTTTGCCATTTTCTTTTAAACATCAAAATATGATATGAATAAATAAATAAATATAATTTCCTATTAGGGTACGTAGTATCGAAGTCTTCTGAATCAATTGTAACTCAGAACTATTTAAAGTAACAAAAATTTCATGTGTCTTAGTCTGATGCCCATCAAAGCACTTTCCAAATCTGTTTACATGTTCCCATTTCTGTTTTAACAATAATTCTTGGAGCTAAGTCGTATACCAAGTCATAGACTAACTCAGAAGAAAAGAAATCACCAAAACCATATTTATTCCTCATCTGAAACATTCTTTTAATACAGTTCACAACACAGGTGCCCAAGGGGCTATTATGGCATGATGCTTGCAGTCAGAACATGTTAAAAAGGGGGAGAGGGGGTGTAAGGGAATTGCTTAAGAAAGCTTCAGAAGCAGTTCTAATGAATGTGCTACCATGGAAATAGTTTCATTTTGCTCTATGAACTTCTTTATATGGAAAATATATGCAAATGGACCAGATGTACTGAGAGGGGAAAACATAGAGGGACTGATTTAGCAAAGTACTTAAGCACGCTCTTAAAGTTAATCATGTGCTTAAGTCTATTCACTGAAACACTTGGCACATGTGTATGCTTTTGCTGAGTTAATGTAATAAGGCAGATACCATAATGATAGTCCTAGGATAAACAGACAGGCTGAGTTCTTCAAAGCAAATTACGTGTGAGCTCCTGTTTCCTATATCCCCTCCTAAAATAGGCCTCTAACCCAGAGATGAATCCAATACTGCAGGCACTTCTCTTCCGTTGTACAGTAAGGAAATTTAGCAATTAATTTAGACGAGAAAACAAATGTTCTTGTGGCCCAGATTTGGTGGCATGACATGCATGACAAGCTGAAAGATGTATTGTTATCAAGCAGTAACCTTGAAACTACGATTCTGGAAGTTTGCTGGGAGAAATATGCAAAAGGAGTGCCTCCTGATAACAAATATGGTCCAGCACTCCTGTGTAGATGTTCAGCATTATAGAATTTTCATCAAAGCACTGTACCTTTATCAAAAAGCAGTAAGTGCCTACCTTCTTCTTAATATCAGATAACAAAGAATGCACACAGCAAATGTTTTTCAGATTGCAATTAAAACAGTTTTAAATAGACAGTGACCGGTTGTTCAGCTAAGTTTTTTTGAATCTTTGACTGTGGTAGAGTATATCCTCCATCTTTATCATGGAGACCTTGCTCACATGTGCACTTCGTAGAATCATCAAGGACGGAAAAGACCACTAAGATTACCTAGTCCAACCATCAACCCACCCTATACCACGTCTAGTAACCATGTTTCACAATGTCACATCTACCATTTTCTTGAATGATTCCAGGGACGGTGACTCTATCACTTCCCTGGGCAGCCTGTTCCAGTACCTGACCACTCATTCTAAAAAGAAAGTTTTCCAAATATCGAACCTGAACGTCCCCTTGTGCGACTTAAGAGCATTACCTCTCACCCCATTGCTAATTACTTACTTACTTGATGTAGTTACTTACACTTCAACAAATAAATTTTGAAATAAATCCTATCCTGAGTGAGAGAAATTGTTCAGGGCAGTCCTGTGAGATAACATAGAAAGTTTAATTGATAAACGCCTTATTTTGCCCAGGAAGCTGCTACTGTTTAAGACAAGTCACTGAGCTGAGTGTATCCACTGGTGGTGGTTTCCCTGTCCCTTGAGATATCCTGAGCAACATGACCTAGCTGTAGATGTCTCTCTTTATTACAGGGTAGTTGAACACTATGAATGTCCCTTGCAAATTAAATAATTCTATGAAACTATGATACATTATGGCTCTTCTCATGTTCTTATGTTCTTCTGATATGCAGACAGTACACTTAGTCACTGATTAATGATAAGGCAAAAAACTTTCACATCTTATATTTCCATTAGAATTACAACTGCGTTCCCACCTGTAATAACTATCCTGCAACCTATCAGTTTCCTTCCCTTTTGGAATTTATTCATTTGCTGTTTTTCAGTGTATATCTGTTTTTTCATGGCTCTTAATAACCAAAGTTTGAAAACTTGTTCAAAGACATTTACAGAGATTATGGGATGTGAGCCAACTATAGTTTTTAGCTTAGATGCCACTTGATGTTCTTTCAATTTATTATTATTCTTTTTCCCTTCAATTCCAGCACTGTGTTTTCTAGGATTTAATATTCCACCTGCTGTGTAATGAAGTTATTGTAGTCACTGATACCTCATTCCATAGTGCAATTCATATACCCATGAAATCTTCACACCCATTTTACTAGAGTGAGTAAAGTCACATGTGCCTATCATCAGATACTGCCAGAAGAGAAAGAGACGTTCTTCTTTAGTTTAAATGCAAACAGATAGGAGGATTCAATATATTCATCAGAAGATAACTGGATAAAAATGGTCCAGGTGAATATAAAAGCAGGTTAATATTTCCTTTTTGGAGAAGATGAAAATAGAGAGGGACAAATTTGGAGGACACTTCACAGACAAAAAGGGAGCAAGTAGGTTTTGTATGTACAAGCTACATGTTAGTAATTTTAGACATTCACACAACAAATAATATTTAGCTTAACTGAAGCTAAAGGAGAAAGATAACAAAAAGAGATCAGATGTTTATAAATAATCCTAAAACAGTCCTGATCTAAAAAAAATAGGGTTTTACCTGGTAAAACTATGTTGTAATTTGCAATGTGAAATAACTGTGGATGAATTTTATTTGTCCCTTTTCCGGGAGCTACTCAGTTCCCCAGAAATACTTCACATAATTGAATTCAGTCTTAACTGGACTTGTTAAACTGCAGAACAACATAAAATCCGATCCTTTTTATTCACTCTCACCGTGCTATTTATAATCCTGTTCTCTCAAGAACAAAAGAGACTTTCAACTTACAAAACATGAAAAAAGTTTATCCTTGTTTATCCTTGCAACTTTATCATCCTATAAATTTTACACTGTTGTGACTCTATTGACCTAAAGGAAGTTAGTCCTGATTTAAACAAGTGATTAGAAAACCTTTTCAACATAGGTTTGTTTTGTTTGTTTTGTTTTGTTTTGTTTTTACCAGGCAATCTTGTAGAACTAATGCCTGCACTGGGTAGCAGATTCTTCTGTTGAATAAAAATATTGGTTACAGAGGTACTTCGCTTTGTGCTGGCATAACAGGTTGAGACTACACTGACTTTTCTGACATATATTTTACAGGCTAAACTTTATTATATCTGCTAAAAGAGAATTACCCGTTAATGTCATGTATATGGAGGAGCTGTAAGATAGCTGTGAAACCTGGATAGATATTGTAACTCCTTAGATGGGAAGAAAGAGCTTTAGTGAGAAATCTGTGTGACTTTAAAGATACTAAATTAAGATTTTGAGGAGTGAGTATCTACAGTGTACATATCATAAAGAGAAAATCGCCCTGGATTTCTGTCATATGTAATGCAGAGCTCATCTGTGTAGTCAATGACTTCAGGATGTGATTAGTCTGCTTAAAAGAAATACCTACTTCTGGTTCAATATAAATTCTGTTGACCAGCTCTTCNCAGTTCCCCAGAAATACTTCACATAATTGAATTCAGTCTTAACTGGACTTGTTAAACTGCAGAACAACATAAAATCCGATCCTTTTTATTCACTCTCACCGTGCTATTTATAATCCTGTTCTCTCAAGAACAAAAGAGACTTTCAACTTACAAAACATGAAAAAAGTTTATCCTTGTTTATCCTTGCAACTTTATCATCCTATAAATTTTACACTGTTGTGACTCTATTGACCTAAAGGAAGTTAGTCCTGATTTAAACAAGTGATTAGAAAACCTTTTCAACATAGGTTTGTTTTGTTTGTTTTGTTTTGTTTTGTTTTTACCAGGCAATCTTGTAGAACTAATGCCTGCACTGGGTAGCAGATTCTTCTGTTGAATAAAAATATTGGTTACAGAGGTACTTCGCTTTGTGCTGGCATAACAGGTTGAGACTACACTGACTTTTCTGACATATATTTTACAGGCTAAACTTTATTATATCTGCTAAAAGAGAATTACCCGTTAATGTCATGTATATGGAGGAGCTGTAAGATAGCTGTGAAACCTGGATAGATGTTGTAACTCCTTAGATGGGAAGAAAGAGCTTTAGTGAGAAATCTGTGTGACTTTAAAGATACTAAATTAAGATTTTGAGGAGTGAGTATCTACAGTGTACATATCATAAAGAGAAAATCGCCCTGGATTTCTGTCATATGTAATGCAGAGCTCATCTGTGTAGTCAATGACTTCAGGATGTGATTAGTCTGCTTAAAAGAAATACCTACTTCTGGTTCAATATAAATTCTGTTGACCAGCTCTTCATTGACTATAATAAGAGCTGAGGAAGAAGCTTTGATGCTGACATTCCGTGATAGATATCTGAAGTTAGTGAAGCAAACTCATAATTGTAAATTTTGTTTCAGGATGCAAACCTGACACTGCTATGAATATGTGTGACTCAAATATTTTGGGCCATAAGTCCCTATAGAGGGAAAAATAACTATCTTCTCAAACAGAAAAAAATTGCTCTTCAACACATGGCTTTTGACATTTCAGCTTTTATCTCTTTTGTATTCAGCTCATCTAGGGCATGCTGCTTTTATTTGAAGCCTTCAATGCCTTTCAAAATCTACAGTGGCCTATATGGAGATGAGAGAACAAACTGTTATGAAGTTACATTCAGAAAGTTGTGCTCTTGAAGCACAACTTGAAGCATCTTTAGCAGAATTTCATCAGCAGGAATGCCTTTTTTTCTAACACTTCATCAGTCACAGAATCAATCACAGAA
>VXAB01013338.1:0-17034 GCA_013399175.1 Odontophorus gujanensis
GCCGCTGGGCTCGGGCCTGGGAGCGCATCCTCACCAATCCCTCCCGCCCTCCCGCAGGGAAGTGCCGTGGTCTCCGCACCGCTCGCAAGCTGCGCAGCCACCGTCGCGACCAGAAGTGGCACGACAAGCAGTACAAGAAGGCGCACCTGGGCACGGCGCTGAAGGCCAATCCGTTCGGGGGAGCGTCCCACGCCAAGGGGATCGTCCTCGAGAAAGTGTGGGTGAAAGCTGGGGGGAGGACCGCGGGGTGGGCCCGAGGAACAGGGCTGCGGGGAAGCAGCGAGCAGAGCTGCTGTATTTTCTGTGCGGGGCAGTGCTGGCGGTCTGTGGATATCAAGATTTCTGATTACATGCTGCGGTGTAGGAAGGGCCTGCTAGCTCATCGAACGATTTTTTTCGCTGATGTGTTTTCGTGTCTTTCCATTTCAGTGGAGTAGAAGCTAAACAGCCCAACTCTGCCATCAGGAAATGTGTGAGAGTCCAGCTCATCAAGAATGGAAAAAAAATAACAGCCTTTGTTCCCAATGATGGTTGCCTGAACTTCATTGAGGTGAGTGATATCCAGGAACTGACTGAAGATACATTATGTGTCGAGGTAAAGAAACACTCGGTGGATTTAGGTGATGGTTAGGCAAGGTTTCATGTCATCCTGCACGATGTGCATCTTAACGCAGTAGCTGCAGAGCAAGACAGAAGACATCAGAGGTGTTTGTGTGCTTTCCATTTTGTTGGCAAGGCCATTTTTCAGCTACCCTTTCCAGAGCACTGAAGGGGATATTAATCTGTGTGTGTATTGAAAGCCTTCAGTATTTTTCCCCAGAAAGTTTGTGTTGGGGCTCAGATTAATGCAGATTAGGAAGTGTGGATGGGCTTGTTGCTTATACTTTTGTAACTGCATGGTTTTTCTTTGCAGGAGAACGATGAAGTGCTGGTTGCTGGTTTTGGTCGGAAGGGTCATGCTGTTGGTGACATTCCTGGAGTTCGCTTCAAGGTTGTCAAAGTAGCCAATGTTTCTCTGTTGGCCCTGTACAAGGGCAAGAAAGAGAGACCAAGATCATAAGTTTCTATTAACCTGACAAGAATATCAATAAAATTTTTCATTGGAAGAGCTTCTGTCTCGTTATTTAAGCTTTATAGTTCTTTTTAATGTGGCATGTGACACTAACAGATGTATAGTCCATCAGAGCTGACCAGCCCTGTGTGCCCAGTGAACACTGGTGTCTGCAGCAGCTACAGTTTCTGACGATGATGAGCTCAGTTTTCAAGCTCCTCACCTGAGTCCAGACTGGCTTCTTGGTGTCCAACCTACAGTGGTTCTAATGGGGCTGTATCAAAGCCAGTGTCAGCCATTATGGGTTGCTTCTCTGGTGGAAAGGGTCAGGGAGTGAGAAGTTCACTGCTTTATGCAGTGAAATTGTTTCCTCTATCAACGCCTAGGTAGTATGGAAAGAAAACTTTTGAAGAGAGCATTTCTAATTTGAAGTGCAGCTCTTACAAGAATGCAGCAAAGCTGTTACGACCTTTCACTAGTCATGATATTTTTTGAGAGAATTCCTATTTTATAAAATATTCCTGAACTCTAGAAAGGGAGATCCACTTCTGTGGAGTATTGGAAAATACTCTAGAAGTGTTGCTTCCTCTTTTATGATGGCTCACAGTGTCAGAGGCAGACACTGGAGACATGGTAGGAGAGGTTGAACCTTACAACCAACAGCAGATGGCAGCAAAATGGTGTCTGATGTGGGAGTGCAAATGAAGCAAAGGTGTGTCAGTGCCTTCCTCCATGTGGCAAAAATGGCACCCACTGGCACTTGTAGAACATTTATGGAGAGAAACCACTGAATGTGAGCACACTGAGGAGGTGGGTGGTGTATTTTTCAGCACTGGTGATGGAAGGTCACCTGCACCAGTCCTTGTGTACAATATGCAGGTTCTTTTTCATCACCAGTGTAATTGCATACCTGGTGGTGGTGACTGTTGAAAAACAAGCTGGGAATTTGTTCTCTCAAATGGTGGCATTGAGCTCTTTGTAATGGTCGTAGCTTCCATGGAAATAAAGAGGAGGCAGTACTTGCTGAGCAGCCTGCACACTCAGTATTCAAATAATGGCACTGATTCCAGTTTCTAGTGTGAAGGCAAGCAGACACCTGGCACACAATTCATCACTTTGGTCCTGAAGGGATTCCTAAGGGATTTACCTAATTTCATCTCTACACTCCTCAGCCCCCAAACTTCTGATGGGGCTGAAACCCAGCTGCTTTCATGTTACGTGAAAGGTGTTAAATAGTTTGACTTGAGCAAGTCCTGATGATTTGAAGATACTAACTACTTTCAGTGCATTCCAGTTATTATCTGTTATCATTTTAACTATTGTCATACTGACTTAAATATATCTCTGAGTAATGCTTTTTGCTTTCCTCTTGCCACATTAAAACAAACTGCTAAATAGTTGGGATTTTTTGTTTGCTTGGCGATTTTGGGTTGGTTGGTTTGGCATCTCTCAGGGGCCACTACACCACGATCAAACTACTGAAGCTTTTATCACTTTGTATTTTCAACCATTCTCTCTGTATTGCCCAGTTTTTCAATATCACATTAAAAAATGGATGTTAACATAGAATTATAAGACAATAAATAAAGAGGTCAAAACGTCCCTCTACACTGGCCTTTAAACCACTGCCAAATCTTTCATTCTGTCAATACCAGCACTCTTCCTACCTCAAGTTTGGCCCTTTGAAATTACATTTCACATAGAGCTTATGGTGGAGCACTGGGTTCTTAGTTTCATGCTAGAGCAATCTTATGCAACAAAAACTAAAAATATCCATTTGGCTGAAGTTATGAGTGTAAACAATTCCCTTGTTAACATCATGGTTCATCTGTGTGTTCATCCACAAGGCTCTGCTTCAATTAGCATTCACTCAATATGGAAGAGGAATAAAGTTTAAGAGCAGGCTGAGAATCTTTGCCACTGTTTTGCAGATTAGTCATCTAGTTGTTTGTGGGATTTAGACTCAGATCTTTGCTCAGAATCAGGCACAGAAGCAGTGCTGAACTTTGTTTTTTGATAGCCTTGTTAACGCTGTAACTGCTGTCCTAGTGAAAACGTATTTATGTCTCCTTCCAAACTTGGGGAAAGTTGCTGTCTGTGATTCCAGATTTAGGAGTCCCTTAGTTGCAACCTGACTTAAATACTCTCAGATTTCCACTGTGCCTTGACTTCAGAGGCACAGTGCTCTTTACTGCAGAAAAACTGAGGCTGAGAATACCACGACCACAATGAGTGGGGAAGTCACAAGAGAACAAAACAGAGAGAAGAGGGAAGAGTTTTCTAGGAGCTCCACCAGACAGTCTGTAGGAGCAGTGTACAGTATGCACAGTACCACAATGTATGCCAGCCAACCAGCACACCAGGACCTGGTGAAGACTCCAGATGGACACCACAACATCAGCTATCCCCACAACTTTGGTACCCACTGCCACCTCCTTTCTTTACTGAGGTGTGGTTTGATATCTCATCTTGGATAGTGGACGGTTAACTCCTGGCATTTTTGTTCTTTCCTGCAACCATGTGTGTTTTCTGGCTGTGTTCTCCTTTCACTCAAAATATTAATGTGGACAGATTTTAAGGCACTCTACGTCTGCCCAATAATCCCATATTTGTCACTACCACGTGTCTGCTGTGGCTCTGTGCATAATAGAAGGTACACACAGTAAAAATGCAGACATATCCCACTGTGAAATCTCTGAAATTTAGCCTTAATCTAGGAGCAGAACTGAGTATGGTGACATCCTGACCTGAAAGAATTGGCTGCCCACAGTATTTATCCTTAATATGCATGTAATAAATTATATTATTTATCCACAATATGCATCAAACCAAGCACACGTAAACAGGTGACAGAAATAATAAGCAATTACATGCAAACCAGAACAGTGAAAATGTGATTTTGTTTTTTTTTTTCAGGCGATCCTTGGTTACAGTAAGATTAGAACCTGCTGGATTAGCAGACCAGCCACTGCACTCAAGGCTGTGATCCACAGCTTGCAGACCTGACAGCAGTTCTGGTGGAAGAGGCAGATCCCTGTCAGACAGTTTAACCGACAAATCAGTCTCGTGTACACTGCTGGTGTTACAATATTTCACCCAAGTTTATCGCTAGCACACTGAGTCTTACCGTTCCTATTGTGATTTACTTTTCTTCCTCAGCAAAAAATATCAGAATGGCTTTCAGTAAATAAAAAGTAATTATACTTCAGCCATCAAAAAGGACTGTTAAAGAAGTTGTAATCCATATTCTTTTCAAGTTCTGAAGACAACCCGGCAATCGAGGAAACCAGGGTTTACCAGGGGGCGAATGGAGCAGATTGTGAAAGCAGGGCACTGCCGTGAGATAGTCTCGCCACTAGATGTTGCTGTTAGTATGATGAGGGGAGAAGCAGGAGCACGAAAGGTGTAAACCAAAAAGTTGCTCATGCGCACATCGACCGAGGAAGTCTTCAAAATGGGCAAGTTAGCTTTTAAGTGGTTTAGTGAGTTCCCATTAGAAAACGGGGCACTTACTGCCTTATTGTCTTTGTGTACCCACTTGGGGGATAGATGCCATACAGAAACACCGGAGCTTACGGTGTGAATTCACTGCACTTGTTAGATCAAAAACACGGAATAGATGAGTACAGAAGATTACTAACCCATTGGGCATGTGGACATTTTCCAGGCTTGGTTAAATTGTTTTTTTCTTTTTAAAGCCTTGCAAAGATAATATTAGATAATATTTAGTTCCAGGAAGTGACCAAACGCACAGAACTGGGAGCCGCAGAAGCAAAGCACAAAATTATTAAAGGTAGTTGCAGGTTTTCAGTTGCATTTTGCCAGTAGTTTCATAAACATGTTTAGTTGTGTGTGGTCAGAATTTGAGCACCAGAATGCTTCCAGGATGTATATCTGCAAAACCTGTCAGTGCTCAAGAACAACTTCTTTTATTTGGAAGCTGCACAAAAGAATTCAGAGGAAGACGAGCCAAGCCAGACTTTTATCACAAAGTTGCTAGTAAAGTGGTTCAAAGACTAATTAAAAGACACTATGTGTTACACAACCAATTCCTCCAAAACAGAAATCAGAGGTAAACTTGTGCAATCAATACAGCAGACATGTAAATCTTGAAGCAGTCAGTTAGCCATATGAAGCCTACCTGACTGCTGGATGCAGGAGAATGAACCTTACAGACCTTGGAGAATCAGTATTTGGCCTACAGAGGCCTGGATGGAAATCACCAAAAATCATGACTTTGACATGGATAAGGTGCAAAGAAAAGAAGGACTAGTTATTTCCTCCAGGCTGCCAGACCTCTGCTCAACCTGGATCTGTGGGCTCTAACTGCCCCTGATGTGGGGTGACATCAACTGAGACACTTTGCAATTTGCAGAGGCAAAAATCATAAAGACATGCCTCTGCATTGTAAGGTGATGGATTCCAAGGGATGGATTCCAAACCCAACACTGAAGATTCATTTCTCTGATGACGCAGAGACTGCCTACTAGGATCCTTCTCTGTCTACTGCCTAATCCCAGACAGCAGCAAAGGTTAGGAAACGAGGCACCTGAATACTGTCTACCTAACTGTCTGTCTGTCTGTCTGTCTATCTATCTATATATCTATTTATCTATCTATATATCCTTCATCTGCATGGCTCCTGAGCCTGGCAGAGTCATGGGGAAGGACACGGTCCAACCTTTTCAGACAGAGTGACTTCCTCTAGCGTGCTGTACTAACAACATTATTGAAAAATAGTACTGCAGGAAAACATGCTGTTTTCTAGCAGGCCAGACGAAAAAAGGTGGTGTTCAAGGTGAGACTCTGTAAAATCACTCTTTCCAAACAGCAGTTAACTCTTCTCCCACTTCAAGCTGAAATTCATCTTCAGTAGGTGACAGTTTCAACAAGCTCTCCAGCATTTAAGTGAAAGTTTGCTGTTTTTTCCAGGCACTTCAATGAAGGTAACTGCTGCTCCATCTTCCTAACTCTTCCTGAGCACTCAGCCCAAAGCTACACTCTTCAGGGCTGCACTCCTAGCATGCCTCTCCTCTGTAATTAGCCTGGCTTTCTAAATTATGAATTAATGCTGCAGCTACTCAACAGGGCAGCTCTGAACTTTATGCATACACTTTTTATTCTGGATGGTACAAATTCATTGCTAAGAAATGATTTAAAATCCTTGAAACACTTTCAAAAGCCTACATGTGATAAGAAACATACTGATATCACATGCTGTATTCTCTAGAAGAGAGTACTGTGGAAGAAACAATTGTAATTCACAGCTCAGAGGAAAGAGCAATTGTTTTCCTTTGTGCTGGAGCTGGAATTCTATGCAATATAAATACAGATGTCCAAACAAACTCAGTAAATTGTAGTCACAGCAAACAGCAAAAATAATAAAAAAAAAAAGATACTGAAGAAGTTCTGCTGAAATTCACGGAGTTGCGACAAGAATTGATATTGATTACTTCAACATATTCTGCTCTAATTAACTAGCACAGCACTGACTGTTGTGAAAACAAGCATGTGATATGACCCAGTAAGTGTTTCTTTTAGTAACCAAAACCAAACAACAACAAACCTTCTGGCTGACCAGATGGAGGATAAATTCTAACCTGATCATTCTGACACAAATGAGGGATTATGTAGGTTGGATCTGCATTCTAAAGCAGAGCATGTTTTTGGCCTAGCTGAACACAGAGAATTCATTTTTCTTGCTGATTCCTGTAACTAAGGACAGTTATGAACTGGTTCCCTTAAAAGAAGTCCCCAGAAGCCACGGTCCTCAACATGACTTCCCAGATTAGCAAGGATGAATGACTGAGCAAATTTACAGAACTCTTTCAGTCCAGAATTTTATTTTTTTTTCTAGTCTGCAACATTTCAGATGAAGTACATATTCAAAACCCAAGTTTAGATCAATAAATTTGCTAAATGGAACTAATAAATACTGTAGCACTTACTTTGACTTTGAAATAAAACAGTATTTCTATACATATGCAATCTCTGTAATACATCCTCTAAGTTATTAAGGCACAGAAGCAAATGGGGAGTGATACCTACCTCCATTTAAGTCATTAGAAAGTAGATTGTTAATCACGGTAACAGCTCACCTTAATCCCAAATATTTAGGTTACTCTGTATTGATCTCTCAATCTAAGCTTAGAGCATTGGTACTAACTTAACTGAATTTTTGTTTGGTGGTATTCTGGGCAAATTTCAAGGAAGTACTGACTCTGATGATGTTACTGCTCTGTTCTTTAGTTGCTTATGATGTTAAAAGGTTAAGAACTGTAGCAGGGCAGGAAACTGTGAGTTTGCTTATCCACTTCATGCTCTCTATTATCATCATCATGTCCAACAAGCTGGGAACAGGGTCAAGGCACTGCAAGGGAATTTGGAGAGGTTTTATCAGCAGGAAGGAAGAGAGAAATTGCTTCAGAAACTGGGAAGAGCTATGAATTTGCAGCTAAGTGAATGTGTGGCTATAAGATATGTAGGAGGTAGGGTGATTACCAGCAGAGGATGTCTAGAAGCTGGAGTGTGATGGTCAGGACACTGACAGAGCAGTACCCTGCTGGGTGAAGCCATCCATTAGCAAGTGCCTGGGGTTGTCTCTGACAGGGGGAATCTTCAATGTGGTATGATTGCAATGCTCTGTCCAAATAATCCTCAGTTTTGTTTACAAGTGATAAATTAATGCAGAAAGTAAAAGCTGTTGAGAATTCCTTCAGTCAAATAAAGTATATCTCAGAATGGTTTGGGTTAAAAGGGACATTAAAGCCTACCTAGTTCTAACCCCCTGCCATGGGCAGGTTGCCACCCATTGGCTAACACTGTCTAACCTGGCCTTGGGAGCCTCCAGGGATGGGGCACCCACAACTTCCCTGGGCAGCCTGTGCCAGTGTGTCACCACCCTCTGCATAAAGAATTTCTTCCTAACATCTAACCCAAATCTCCCCCCTTTTAGTTTACCTTCATCCTACCACTACTGAACAGTATAAAAAGTCCTCCTCCCTCCTGATTGTTAAGTTCCCTTCAAATACACAATGGCCACAATGATGTGTCCCCAGAGCCTTCTCATCTCCAGGTAGAACAAGCTCAGCTCCCTTAGACTTCCGTACTGGAGAGGTGCTCCAGCCCTCTGGTCATCTTCATGGCCCTCCTCTGGACTTGCTTCAGAAGCTCCATATCTTTCTTGTGCTGGGGGCCCCATGTCTGGAAGCAGGTCTGCAGATGGGGCCTCATGATTGCAGAGTAGAGGGGGACAATCCCCTCCCCCCCCTCTTCTGGCTACTCCTCTGTTGATGCAGCCCAGAGTACAGCTGGCCTTCTGGGCTGCAAGCACACATTCATTGCTAGTTCACGTCCAGTTTTTTGTCCACCAGAACCCCCAGGTCCTTCTCTGCAGGACTGCTTTCATGTTCTTCTCCCACACTGTACAGATACTTGAGATCACTGTGACTGAAGTGTTAACACTTTGTATTCGGCCTTTTTGAGCCTTGTTATGTTCCCATGGGTTCACCTTTTCAAGCCTGTTCAAGTCCCCTCGGATGGCATTCCTTCCTTCTGTCGTATCAACTGCACCACTCAGTTTGGTGTGATCTGCAAACTTGCTGACGGTGCACTCAATCCCACTTTCTACATCACTGATAAAGATGTTGGAAAGCACAAAAATTCATTTTTTTTATTGCAGTTATTGAATGGCAGAATGTTAAGGTGCAATGGAAGGCTGGTGGAGTGGGAAAGGTGATTAGGGTATATTTTCCTAGAGATTTCTTATTTATTTCTCCTTGTCTATAATTATACTGTTTAGTTACACTGTCCAATGAACAGTGTCCCACAGATAATACTTAACATACTTACTTCTAATAATAAGCCTTGGCAATGATAATGGAGGAACCCAACTGCTCAAAGCCTATTTTAAATAGTAGTACTCAAAAGCAGCTTCTGCTTTTGAGCCAGAAAAGGCAAGAGCTGGTCTCAAAAAAAAAAAAAAAAAAAGTCTATGAAACTATGCTTATAAATTTGGAAAGCAGCAACTTGGCAGTTGAATCTTCTAAAGGTCTAACAATTACTACTGAAAACAATATTCAAGGGTGTTCAAGGCTCTTTTCATTTCCTTTATCAAGTAACAGCTCTTGTCCAGTATTCGGAAACATTAATACTAAAATGACATCTGTACATTGTTTCAAAACCATTCTGTACTCAGGATTACATCTTTGCTTTATATTCCTTAAAAGTGGAATTTCTTCCCAGAAATTGACTGTCAGCACAGTACCAGGAAATACCAGGAAAATGAGCACTTGTGATCCTCAGGTACACTGATGCAGCATTCAGTGTTGATGGCTGATATGAAAAATTCCATCAGTCCTTTCCACTTTGCTGATCCTAAGAACAGCAGCAGCTAATTCAGATCTTCATTAAAATAACCTGATAAATAAAATAAAATTCCTGAGGCCAGTTCTTAGTTATCCAGGGAACAAAGGTCCCAGGGGCTTGCATGCACAGAGCGAGTGTACCACTGTGCTGTGCAGAGGCAGCAGTGCTGGCCAGCAATGCTGAGCAGCTGAGAGCAGCTGACTGCTTTCACCCCTTTGTTCTACTGCATTGCAGACAAAGATGACAGAGTAGGGATGCACAGTTAACAGCTCTTACAACTGCTGTTAGCTGCTTTTTGTTTTTCCTCCTGTACAAATATTAAGTTTCAAAAGGGGCTAGGGATGTAACCATCAAGCACATGTTACTGAAAGTGTTAAGAAAGATAATGTGGATGCTGTTATGGTACATGAATGGAAGTCCATGTTTTACACGTCTTACATGGGAAAATGCCTTTTCTGATTGGTGTGACCCAGACCAGGATAAATGAGGTGGTTTTATTATTAATTTCAAAGGGTTGGCAAAACAGTACTGCACCAATGAAATTTCAAACGCTTTATTTCAATCCACTATAAACATATGATGCAAGTTTAAAATATGCAACCAATCACAGTATCAGGAAAAAAAGCAAAACAAAACAAAAGAACAAAACCAAAATTTGAAAAGTGCTGCATCTTACATTTCCAGCTCTGATGTGACATACGTTAGATACTGCTGAACATAAAAAGTAAAATTTGCAATTCCATCCTGCTTAGGACTAGTGGACTGTTTCATATTACACAAAAATGTGATTGGGAAGGAATACACGATGGCTTGTACTGAAGTTATGTCTGTTTCTCAGTGACTGCACTACTATGTGATTCCTATTTGCTCAAACTTCAGCAGCTGTCAGGGGATGCCTGCACAAAGCCTGCAGGATAGGGACTAAACATGTGAACAACTACTAGTACAATGATAAATACTAATTGACTACAACAGTTACTCCCTCAGGGAATGGCAAAGCTTCCTTCAGAGGCACTGAGGCAGGTAAAAGCCTGATGTTCACACAGCATAGCATTAGGCACCTTGAACTCTAGAACCATACCTGCTTAGTAACAATACAGACTGTAAGTACTCTCTGTTCACAGAGTCCTGATCCAGTTTGCTTTCTGAAGCATGACATACAGAATATCTTCTTAGAAAAGTTTTATTCAGCCCTGGGATTCAGGTATCTTATGGTGTGATGTGGAATACAAGGAGGGTCAGTGTATCAGGCTATGCTGGAGAAGGTGGTCCCTAGGCAGTGCAGTCCCATACACTGATTGCTACAAGCTTAAACCACATTCTGCAAGCCCTTCCTGTATATATCATCACACAGTGTGCAGTAGAAATGTGAAAGTAGGTACATTTAATAGACCCAAACATAGCAGTTCAACTCTTAATCAAGGAACTGCATTTGTGTGAAACCCAGTTAAGACCATAACCACTGTAAAGCAGAAGAAAATGAGTGACTTCAAAGTGTCAGTGCCATCACAAGGGTAGGCAAGTATTGGTGGTGTCTGGGAGTTGTTGCAACTGCAGCCAACTCTTAAGGCTTCACCTGTAACGTGAGGCAAGTGCTTGCAAAAGAGAGAGCCTTGAAAAGTCATCTTTTGGTGTTGTACTGCTTACCAATCACACAGAATTCCTTCAGTCTTTGTTTCTTCTCTACGGAAGTCTGCAGTAGCTTTATTATATGGCTGTATCACCTGTCCTCAAGCTCAGGGGTCTGAAGTGGAAACATCAAACAGGAAAAAGAGAAGGGATGAAATTTCTGCAGCAGAGTTCTGATAAACTGCACCGTCAACAGTGAGCTGGGAGGTCCACCATAAAATGCTCATATACACCAGAGAAATACCTCCCCCTCAGGAACCTTCTGACTGTCAGGAAAGGTCACAGCAACATGCCAAACATACATCTCTCAGTGCAAATTTCTAATGCAAAGCAAGATAGGTAATGAGGCAGTTGTGTAAGCAAAACACCAAAATCTGAGTCCTAAATGAACTGAACAAAGAGCTCCAAAGGCAAAGATAATGTTTTTGTCAGTTATCTGATTTTTTTGTAGTTTTGGAGGGTGATGTGAGAAAAAAGAGGTGATGTAACTTTCTCTTACCTCTCAATAAAATTTCAGTCAATTTTAGCATCTGTATTCTCCTCAGGTCCTAGCTTTGCATAACTCAAGGGTAAATTTAGACCCACAACTGGGCCTACAGTACTTAGCCACAATACAATGTAATTTCTATGTCTAGGAAAACAAAAAAAAGACATGAAAGAATCCATAAATATCTCATTCAACTTTTCCTGGATTACAAATACAGTTGATAGCCATGAAGTAACTTAAAATGGAGCTACTCCTTCACTTGAGCTATATCAAGTGTGTTAAAACTTTCAGCAGTGAAATGATTGTACAGAATCCCCTTCCATTTGGGCCAAGAAAGTTGTTCTGCCTATGTCCACTTTCTGGCTGACTTCCTTTATCTATAGCACATAAACCCTGCAAAGCACAGTAGTGTTTCTCACCTGTTCTCTTTTTGTGAACTGGCCAGTATAGAGCACATGAACTCATTAGTCCGGCAGGGGTGTAGAACAAAAAATGGCTGTCCAAGTAAGGGGTGCTCCTAAGAAAGAATGTGACTTGTTTGATTATAAAGAAAACAGAAAATACATAAATAAAAAAGATGTAGTGCTGTTTCTATTCAGAAACATTCAAGTCTTGATTTTAGAAGTATTGCTTTAAAAACTGTTTACAGGCCACAAGATATGTTTGTGATATTGCAGTAAATGATAGAATTACAATAGCCCAGCCAAAAACTTGAATGTCATTCTAACTTGAACTCAAACCTGTTTTGTTTTCCAGCAGTATGGAGACTGGAAATAGGTACTTGAGCACTGCAGAAGGATGCATTTGATGCAATTTTACTCTTTTCAAAACTTGACCCACACTGTTCTTCTACTAAGAAACATTAACAAATCAATACTTAACAGTATGTTATCTCATCTAAAAAGAGAAATAAAACCACCAAGTACGCTATGCCACAGTTCTAGTTCAAATGCAGAGTTTCCCAAAAGCAGCTCATGTTACTGTATCAGTATCTCTCCAATGCAAGTACACAAAGCTATTGTATTTGATTACATGTAATATATAAAACAAAACTGCTCCATGGAAAACATCTGTAACATAAAGCCCTGTCAAACTTCTGCAGGGAAGTAAACAGAGTTTAATGTGGAGCTTGTAAAGGAAAGCAAGGATGAAGAGTCATGGAGATGGCCTCACTTTCCACTAGATGGCATATTCTCATTTAGGCTGTTCCACAGAAAAATGTCCTGAATTGTCACTGCTCGTCAGGAAGCCCAATCAAAATTGTTCTGAGGAAAAAAAAAAAAACCTTATTTGGTTTTTAGTTAAGTTTGCAGTCAGACACACTCCCCACAAGACTTTCTGTGTTCCTTTCCAACTTCACACAGCGTAAAGTGCTGCTGGAAACTTAATCCCACATTCCATAAAGCTTTCGCTTCCTTCTCCAACGGGCACTCACACTGAGTATGTGTTCTGACTTAATCAAGCTTGCACTCAATTCCTGGCTGTAACAGGGATATCACATCTGCTTTTATCTGAAGTGATACCAAGAGATCAGCAGATCTGACAGTCTCATGCACCATGCCTTGTGAAACTGATTTTCCTCAATGCTGTTGAGGTCACTGTTCCTGCTTTCCACCAAAACACTCTGCCTCACCCTCACACTCAATAAGGGCATAAGCACTTAATACAGGACGGCAGGGAACAGCGAGGGGGTGATCCCAGACAAGGAGGATGTCAGACACAAAGGGCTAGCCTGTGTACAGCCAAGCACAGTGTGCGTGGCCATCTGCTGAAGCTTCAAAGCATCACACATCATGCACAGCAGGGGTGAGGAGGGAATCAGGCACAGGCCACACAAACTAAACAGCAGGATCATCACCTCCACACTGCATCCTCCCCCTGTGTCATGAGCCTGGCTGGTCATGGCCTCAGTAATACCAACAACAAGCACTGATGTTGTGGGTGACTGATCCTTGGGTAAAGACCCTGTTCACTTTGCTTCTTGTGGTGGCTTCGTTTCTGGTTCTCCAGAAACTGCACAAAGTTTACGCTCTGAGACATATTTTTTTCCTTTGTCCATGCTGTTGCAGCCAAAGTTCCTACATTCTGTGACTGCATTTTGTGACTGCATTGCCTGCACTGAAGAAAAAAGGCTCATCAAGACTTCTTGCCAGGCAGTTAAAATTCCTTCTTCTTCAGCAAAGAGGGTATATCCCATAATGCCTCTTTCAGTTAAAGGACACTTGGTTCTCATGCTAAAAACACGCTCATGAGTAGCCACTATTTTTTGTCTAAGAGAACTTCAGAACACTTCCAAAAGCTTCAGAACACATAAAAATAATGTTCAGAAGGCTGCATTTTTACACTGCAGTGCAAGTAGATAACTTATGCATTAATGCTACCATCTGCTGTTGGTTACAGTGAACTGATGCTTTCTTCCATTTAGAAATACTGGCAGTTTTAATAAAAAAATCTTTTCAAATAATCTGCTAGCTTAAACCAGTTTAGATCTCTAAGAAATTCTAAAAAACACACAGCCTGTGCCAGTGTTAGTCTTCAAAGATAGTAAAGACTTTTAGTTAGCAATGTTTACAAAATAATTAAACAAAGAAAAAAAGCAGCAATTTAAGTCTACTTTCTTACAAGAGCAAAGAGTGCAAGGAGTTAATACATACACCCGAAAGAAGATCATTTGAGTTTTAAATATCATAGCACTCTGAAAACAAAGCATAATTTTCCAAAGCTGAATATTGAGCCTGAAGTCAATCCCAACTATCAACATACTGTTTCATTCTATCCCCTCCCACTTCATGGTTGAGACAACTACCAATGAGTGACAAACGGATGCCAGAGTTCATTTCTTAAAGTAACTTATTAACCTTATGTTCTACATTTCTCTTTTAGTTTCTCTTCTTCTTACAAGATGACATAGTGAGACTGAAAAATTCCCTAACTCTAACAATTAGATGTCCATACGAATCACAGAATCATAAAATCACAAAGTTGGAAAGGANTGCCAGGTCCCTTTCCTCTTCGCATATCATCCAGGCACTCATCCCCAGCCTACAGCGCTGCACAGGGTTATTGTGGCCAAAGTGCAGGACCGGACACAGTCTTGTTGAACCTCATCCGATTCACCTCAGCCCAGCAACCCAGCTTATCTAGATCCCTCTGGAGGGCCTCCCTACCCTCAGGCAGATCCACATCGCCTCCCATCTTGGTGTCATCTGCAATCTTACTGAGGGTTACCCCTCATCTAGGTCATCAGTAAAAATATTAAACAAGATGTGCCTCTGTGGAACACCACTTGTAACGCATTAAGCTGGACTTAAGTCCATTAACCACTACCTGTTGGGTACAGCCCTCTAGCCAGTTCCTTACCCAAAGAAGGGTATACCTGTCCAGCCCATGGGCAGCCAGTTTCCCCAGGAGAATACTGTGAGAGACCGTGTCAAAGTCTAGGCAGACTACAACATCAGCCTTTACCTCGTCTACCAGACTGGTCACTCAGTCATAAAAGGAGATAAGGTTGGTCAAGCACAACCCACCTTTCATGAACCCATGCTGGCTGGGCCTGATCCCCTGGATGCCACACATGTGCTGTGTGATCTCACCCAAGACCATCTGCTCCATAACTTTCCCTGCTACCAAGGTAAGGCTGATAGGGCTGTAGTTCCCCAGATCCTCCTTATGGCCCTTGAAAAAGCACAGGGCATTGCTAGTCAGTTTTCAAAGAGGGTAAAATCCTTGGTTCTATCTATGACATATGAGCATGTGATAAAGACATAAAGGCTCTGAGAACACTTGGTTTGGGTTAGTCAAACCCTCCTTCTCCCAAGTTTCCCATACTTGTCAACTTTTCAAGGGTTGCTTCATACATTTTCTGAAGCAACAGAAGTGCCAGAGTGGTCCAAATCTTGTTAGAATACCCATCACTTCTAATGTCAACAATAAAGTGTCTACAAAGTCAGAAAACTTTATTACTGCACAGATACCTCAACAAGACAGTACATCGGTATGATGTCAAGCAAACAGCTGTGCCTAAGGTGGGAATTTTTCAATAAGCTTATTGCATCAGTTTATCTTTCCCACCCTAAATAAAAGAATGAAACTGCAAGAATCCCATAATATTCAGAACTGTTCAAAGCCTGAAGGATAGGAATACATCACACACTGCATGTCTGATGGGAAAAACACAAAAGCAGAAGAGATTAAAAGAAATACCAAGTGAAGGCCCATTATCAGGAGTCTCTAAAAAGGGAAATGGCTGAGGCAAGGAAGAGAGCTGCTGAGCGGTCAGTGAAAACAATCTGAGAGCACCAGATCTGATTCAGTCCAATTCTGAATTCCAAATCATGTACATAATGGACTCCCCATGAGGCTTAATGTATACTCGAGGTTAAATGACTGACACAGCAGCTCTGAGGAACTACCAGACAGCTGCCCAAAAAAAAATAAAAAAAAAAAAAAGGGAGTTATCAAAGATCTGAATGATTTCAGAATGGATATCAAGCCATAGAGCCTTTTTATTGACAGGGTCACCAGTTCAAATTCATCCTGGGTTGTCAGTAGCTAGAACTCATTATTATATGATGGCTGTATATGCAACTGTTGGACTTCAAACAGGCTAACTGGCATTAATTAGTGCCTTGGTGGTGGTGGCTGTAGACAAGTCCAGAACTAAGGGTAGTAGCTTATCTTGTCACTTCAGGGGTATCCCAGTAGGAGCAAAGTGCTCTGTCAGGAAAAATAGGCAATATGCATGTGAAATAGTACTCTGACAAAAATACTAGGGCAGGAACACTAGCCTTCAGCTAGCCTCTTCTGTGCACCTATTAAGAGGAAAGCATCAAGTCCTACTGAAGTTTTACATACACACAAAAAAAAGATCACATTAAGTCTTAAGTCACATAAGTCTTCTTATTTTTGATTGGTCACATAGCAATGCCTTTTACTATTTGTGACTTTCAAGTCAATTCTCACAATTAGGCACTGGCGTTCTGTAGAAAGAACCATTTAGAGCTTGCTCTCAACCCTTCTGGACAGCAATACCTGGGCAGTTTATCTGAAATCTGCAACTTTATATTCTTGCATCTATCTCTACACTGACCTGTAACACTGCAGCATGCACTGCAGTCCACCACACATCCGTGTATCCCTGACTCTCACCCAACTTTAAAGGAAAATGAGATTTTTACAGGGAGCAACTAGCTCCAGTGAACGTGAAAGCTCAAATCATTGCCAAGATTACTCCCTGAAGAAAACTGTCTTTACTAGGTAACTTTCAGAGTGACACAAAAGCATGATCCGCACCCATTTTTGTAGCTGTTCTCTCAGCTTCTCTCATATAAAACTATATAAGAGAGAAGGAAGAGAGATGTGATGGAACAGCTTGTGCTGGATGCCATCTCCAGACAACTGGAAAAAAAGGAGCTTATCAGGAGTAGCCAGCATGGGTTCACCAAGGGGAAGTCATGCTCGACCAACCTGGTGGCCTTCTATGATGTTGTCACTGGCTGGG
>VXAB01013339.1:0-36707 GCA_013399175.1 Odontophorus gujanensis
CTCTGTTAGTGAATAGCAGGTCTGGTAAGGCACCTCCCCTGGTAGGTTCTTGCATCAGCTGTGTCAGGAAGCTATCTTCCACACACTCTAGAAATCTCATGGACTGCTTCCTCTGCGCCGTATTATATTTCCAGCATATATCAGGGAAGTTGAAGTCCCCCATGAGAACAAGTGCTGGCCATCGTGCAACATCTACTAGTTGCTTGTAGAACACCTCATCTATCTCTTCATCCTGACTAGGCGGTCTATAACAGACCCCCACCACGATGTCACCCCTAAAGACCATACCCTGATCCTTATCCATAGACATTCAGAGTGCACATGTAACTGCAAGAACTTTTGCAAATACTGAAAAAGAATCTACCAACAAACCTTAAATATTAGACAACTCACTACTGAATTCCAACTTCTGCACTGCTTCCTTTGGAAGGCAGTTCCAGAAATACATTATTTTAATAGCTTAGAACTGCCTCATTTCCAGCTAAATACATTTAAAGCCATCACCATTTTTTCCTTATGACAGCATTGTCCTTTAGCTTACAATATCACTGCTCAATATTTACTCCTGCAAAGTGTTTTTTAGACAGCAATCACATAAGCTCATAGACTGCAATGCTTTTACTCAGCTAAACAGTTCCGGCTCTTTAAGATTCCTCTTGCAAAACAGAGTCCCAGTCCCTTAATCATCCTAGCTACCCTGCTTGTACTTTTTCACATTTGAGGTTACTTTTCTTGTGCATTGGTGCCTTGGTCTCCCTACATTCTCATGTTATGGTAACAGTATCATAACAGTTGTATAAATGTTCTCTTAAGCTTCAACAGTTACAGCTTCCTGAAGCTTGTCGATTTAATACTGTCAGGTAAAGCAGCAGAGAATATTAAAATTTTAAAGGGACATTATATAAGTAGGAGCCTCAATAGGGAGAATGCAGCACCATTGCTGAAGTTGTATCTGAGTTTGACATATGATTTCATGTTTAAAATTTGAAGCAATATTTCAAAACGTTTTGTTTCAACTTCTGCAGAAGAGCATATGTGATGTTCTTTGTCCTCATCCCAGTTCATTGGAAACTACTGCCAGTCTGGAAACTCTAGTCTCATAAATATAATTTGAAAAATAAAAAAAAAAAAAACAGATTTATTTCAGGTCAGCTGTAGTTTTTTTATTCTATTATAGTGAAACAAATGATTGTCCTGTAAATTTAAAAGAGACTAGGGAAGACAAAAAAAAAAAAAAAAGAACAAAATCTGACACTTATTTCAGTGGATTTACTTCTATAGGAAGAAAATCTTTTTGTTCTATGGACAGGAAGATATTATGGGAATGTAGATGAGGCCCATACACAGTAAGCCACTGTTTGATAAAGCATATCTACATGTTGTTAAATATTTTTAAGGAAATACAGTTTACAGCATGAATTATAATTGGTAAAACTTATAAATTACCTTTAGTTGATGAATCCAGAAAGAATTTCACGTTAAAAATTATTCAACGGTTATTAAATTAGATATTGCAACTACTAGATCACAGTAATACTACTAGTTTCTTTTCATTAAATGCAATAAACATTGGTAGGAACTGATCTGGCATGTTAGCTATGATTTATCTTTTAAGCCAAACCGCTTCAGCAATGTATTAATCTACACAGCTGAGACCAGAATATCTTTTTGCAGAGAGATGAAGGGAATAATTTTGACCCATTTTAAGTATTACTTGACACATTTCTGAGTTGAGAAGAGGCAGCTGAGTTCTTAACTTCTCAACTCATGCTTCCTAACAAATGAGGACAGGGAATTACTTATGTTTTCTTGAATGTTTTTTTCATATATAACCAATGGTTTAACTTAACAGGGAGAACATAGAAATCAATATTTTTCATGATGATAATGTAACAAGTGTCTTCTGTGAATATTATTTCCCTGCTCTTTTTTGTTTGTTCTTAGAGCAAGTTTTGCCCTAAGCAGATTTCTTTTATTAATTTCATCGATTTTCTTTTTCTTTAAAATCCGTTTAATTACAGATTTTCCTTTGGAGAGCACTGCTTGTTTATTTGCTTTGTAAGTTAGTTACTAAGCATAGGTACTGTGTCAATAAGAGCTAAGAATACTTTCTGGGTATATTGTCTCAGCAGTGCATAGAAAGTTCCGAGATGCTGAGGGCCAGACCATCAGCTAGCATAAATTGACAAAGCTCCACTGATATAAACGTTACAGTGATACCTGGGTTTTTTTTTATTTTTATTTTTTTCTTCAATACACATCATGCCATGTATTTAGTGTTTTTTCCTGCACTGTAACCTCGTCTTCTCACTGCTCCTAAGGTTGCAGACAGTTTAAAATTATTGACAGAATCAAGACCACTACGTACCTATACTGCACTTTGCTTTGCACCACTTCTCATTACTTATTCTTTTACTTTCTATTATTTATTTATTTCTGTTACTTCTTCTTTACTTCTACTTGGTTGCTAATGACAAAGTGAAGTGTATTGTGAAACCTCAAGATGCTCATTACCAAATACTATGGGCAGGTCAAGATAGAGAGAAGAACAAAAGGTTTTTGGGGGTTCTGACAAAACCATTAAGGAATCTTTTGTGAGTTGACTTCTGTTTCTGAATGTATTCCTCTTTCACAGCTATCACTCTTGTGAATCATGCAGATACCCATGACCAGATGATATGGGACTCTGGCATTTAACAGCTTTCACTAAACGGCTTGGAGGCCTCCTTTGTTATTCAAACCATGAGGTGAAAGACTAGCAGCAAACCACCTGCCCACCAGTCATTGACACCTTCAAGGGACAATGGGCTGGTGTCAAAGCCTGCAGATACTAAATGACCAGTGTGCATTCAGGGCGATGCTTTCACAAATACATCAATGAATGCCAAAACCAAGTCCCCCAAAAACTGAATGCAATTTCAAAGCTTTCTGAATTATATTTCATTTTGGACACACAAATTGGATTGCAGATATTAAAAACAGCTTTTCAGCTCATGAGAATGAATCGCATTGAACAAAAGAATTCAAAATAAAAACAGCTTCCTCATTACTTTTCTCTTAAGATTCCAAGAGATAATTAAGTATTTTGATAGATTCTGTAGGAGAAATGGTAACAGAAAGGCTAATTATTTTCAATATAAAGAAATTTGATTTTAATTTGATTTTGTTTTAACTTTTAAGGGCAGTAAATCATTCTCATATTAATGAATATGGAGAGAATGAAGTGATTAGAGCAGAATTCAATCAATAATAATAAACTATCCAAACAGTTGAAAGTGTTTTAAAAGTAATACATTTGCTTTTTCACATATCTTTGTGAGCATCAAATCAGTACACATGAAAACTTAATTCTAAAAATCATAAAAACAGTAGTCTTAATTTGAAAATATGCAGTTGTACTTATAAGAACTCAGGTTAGTAGAACCAGTCACAATAATGGTTATTCTCATACACATAGCAACTGTGGTGGCTGAAATAGGCATCAATATTGCATGATTTATGAAAAAAAAAAGAACAAAAACAAAAATTTGTCTAACTAAGCTGCATCTATTATTTTTTCACTGAAAACATCAGTGATGAGAATTCAAGTGTCATTTTAGTGCAATATGCTTATTTGCATTGTGCTTACTAATACTATTGTAGTGTGAATAACCCAAAAGAAGAGTATTCACAGAAAATAGCGAGGAAGATGGTATATTTTGCTAGGCTTATCTGGATGGTAAACAGACAACCGGTAAATAAAGAGGCTCACCTTTTGCAGATGGTCAAGGTTCATCGATAACTCCACAGGGGAGGGATCTCCAACAAGAGAACCTCCCCCAGAGGTGGTCAGCCCTTAAATGGGGTCTGGGTGAGGTGGAGCCAGACTCCACCCCTTCTGATCACACAGGTACATTACGTTCACCTGTGCTCCTGCGGCTGACTCAGTGCTCACCTCAGGTGATCAATCAGTGGTTCAGGCCATGATTCGACAGTTCCCATACAACCATACAGACACAATCACAAAATCACTTGTTTCTTTCAGAAATCTAAATCCAAACAGCACTGTCTGCTTTTTTAGTGCTGTTCTTCATTAAGAATTGGTAGCAGATTGGTTAAAGCAAACAAAGTCATAAATCCACGCAATTTGCTGTGGGTTCTCCCAAAATTATTGGATTATGAGAATAACTTCAAAAACTGTATATTTCTCACAAAGATAAAGAATTTATAGTACCATTTATAACAATGACATCTGCACTGATATACATATATATATATAGCAGTTGTAATAATAGCTTCAGATCAATGCAGTACCTGGAGGCTGGTGACCAACAAAGATAATGGAAGTTGGCATATATCAGATCAGTGGCTCTTCCACTTTTACTAGACAAAAATGCCCACTAGCCTTTATCATTACTTCATAAATATATCTTAAATTTTAAGAATGTTGCCACAGCTAATTGTATAATTTAAACATCAAATACATACATTTCTATATTTAATACGCAAAAGAGAAAATATGTACTACAAAAATATTGTTTAAAAATCAGAAACAAAGACAAGGTTCGATTTCATTAACTGAACTCAACTAAGCTCTTTTATCCATTTCTTCTCAGTGTAATAAAAAACAACTTGAGCCCCTTTGAAACCAGCACAGAGGGATCTGAAGAATGAAAAAACGTTGATTGACTGGCACTGCATGCAATAATTTGAAATGAGCACAGTCTTTTAATGTAAAAATGGAACAGTGCACTGTTGATATATGCATGAATGAGGTCCCTCCCTACTGCCTAGGGCAGGCAGCAGAGATGGACTGTAACTAAGGCCTAGCAGGCATGACAGAGTCACTTTTTTCCCCCACACACTTTTCAGCTAACCTGTAACATCAGACTCACACCACTCCAATTTCTGCAGTGTTACCTAACCTGCTGCTGCTTCTGCAGCTATGGGGCTCACCTCCAGTTTTCTGGGTCTGCAGTCCTTGGTGAGATGATTCCCAGGTACCAAGCTGGTCCTCACGGGCCTTAGCCACCAGCTCCCTCATGGTGCCCATGGCTTAATGGGCCAACACCCCCACAGCTGAGAGATGCTGCATTGCAGCTGCTGCATTTTTGGTAACAGTACAGATTTTAGGTTTAACAGCCCTGGCCACATTTGTGCTTTCTCTCATATTAATATTACAGAAAAATAAGCTGAAGGCCAAGGTCAGACATGGGCGAGATCTCCCATATGGACTGCATAGCTGTGCCTGTGGCTCCAGCATCTACAGCAACTGGCATCCCAGCTTTTATGCAGATCTTAAAACCTGGAGAGAAGGCTGCAGTTTTCTTTTTCTACCTGTGCTTCAGTAGCTCTGTATTTTCAGGTTACACTCTTGCTAGCTTGAAAAAACAAAGAAGACATGAAATCTTGCTTTTTTGAAAAGTGAATATTATTTTTTTTGTCTTTTTGAAATCTGTTTGGAGTGGATCATTTCTTTAAAATTCCAGATGTAAACTTCATCTTTACTTGTGGGTCAAACAAACAACAACAAAAAAAGGCCAAGGAACAGGTGTGGCTGTTCTATTTACCTATTTGATCACTGAAGTTGCCATGCATGACACAATCTATTAGGTCCATGGAATATGAGACTTTCACAGCAGTTCACTGTGTGCTGTAGAAACAATACAGCTTTGTTTCTCACTGCTTAAAATGCTGCTTGTGCTGAATCACATATATGTAAGTATTTAAGCAAAAATGAAGCAAAAGTTTCAAAACTGCTAGAATAAATAAATCATTTAATATAGTACTTCATTTTACTATGTACCTAAACAATGAATGTAATTTTTCAAGATTATGTTTTAAACTTGAAAAATGAAATATTTCAGTTAAGAACTGTAAAAAATTTGTGAATTCACTACCAAATTCTTATCATAGTGGAAAGAGTTAGAAATTAACTTGGAGTTATGAAACTTTCTTATAACCCAAAAGTTTCAAATGAAACTTTTTGCTTAGTTAAGTCAATTCTTGCTTTTATCATAGAAACTTGACTGACCTAGCGCTTTGCTTTTATTTTCATCTTCATCTTCTTTGGTTTGGTTGAATACTTTTGCATACTAATACAAAAGTTCAAGAATAGGTAGTTTCTAAATAACATATCGTCTTACTTATTTACTTGAAGATTGTATTTTGTCCTCTTTCTGGTTTCATGCTTATTTGCTAAACATATGTACTTTTTGTTACTGCTTAGCTGTGTTATGGTCTGCATCAATGTAGATGATTTATTACAATGTGAGTATAAAAAAATGGTATTTGATAATATGGATATTGATAGGTATGCAACAGTTTGATTAGAAAGAAATATAATACAAAAATATTTTGCTAAAAATATGAGGCTGCTAGTTTCAGCAACACCTGACTCTATTGCTTAGCTCTGAACCAGTAGACTAGCCAGAGAGAACATTTATTGAAAGACGAAACGTGATATAATGTCAGGGAAAATGTTTGCTCTGCTAAACTCTGTAAAGCTCATTATATTACAGGGAAATTGTTTTTCACCAGTTTCAATCAATGTTATTCTTTTAAGGGCCTCCAGTCTTACCCCTGGCAAAGATTTTTTTGCAATTAATCTATTTAAAGAGAGACATGAAGAGTTTTCTTTGTCATAAGACTTCGGGAACAGGCCTTAAGGCGGCTCTCTGAAAGCCAAAGGATAATCATTTCACTTTCCAGTAGCATATTTCAATTACAGTATAATTAAACCAAATGTTGAATCTATATCATAGAATTGGTATGATGATTACTTTGGAAAGCTCAATCAGAAGGTTATCAGACATTTCAAATTACAGACCAAAAGTAAGGGCAGACTTCTGGACTCAAATCTGTTACAAGTAAAGCTGATGTTAAAGCTGTAATCTGTTAAAGCTGTAAATCTGGTAGTGGAGCAACTGCTTTAAGAGATTTCAGCATGACTTCTGTGAAGCACTGAGTGTTTAACAAAGATATCAGACTTCCAATCATTTCTCAAAGTGACATGTAGGAAACAGATATCAACGGACGTAGAATCAATGAGTTACCATATTTCATCTTCCTGCAAAGAAGCCTGCAAATAGACTTGAAGAAAGAGGAAAACCCTCAAAGATCCACCAGTGTAAGTGGTGTCAACAGTATTAGCAAAGTTTATGTGATCAGAGCTGATGGATATTTGTAAATTGCCTTAATGAGTGTATGCCTACATTTTATAACAGAAACATAATTCAATAAGGAGCTATACACATGGCATTAAATTATGCCAACTTATTTAAGATAACTTCCTTATTAATGTGGTTATAGTCTAATTTTCCTCACTTAACAGTTAGTAAAATAATGTTTATGACCTATCTGAATAATTTCAAATGACACAAACATACCATTTTTAGAATTATCCAGAAATTCAAAACAAACAAATAAAAACACCAAAACCCTTGAGACAAAGAATCAAATTGATTTTTTTTAAAATTTTTTTCATTTCTGAAAAAATATTCTAGGAAGTACAACACCAAATGTATGGTCTTTTAAAAGCTAATTCAATTAACATTTACGCATAATTCAACATACCCTTCATTTACAGATATATTTAATGGACTTAGAATCAATCAATTTCTAATAATAAGTAGAAATAAATTACTTACTGTCATCCATACTGTCAAAACAGTTTCAGGTTTTGTAATCATCCTCTGTTAGCTTGCTTCAGTTTTTAAATCACATTCAATAGAGGATTATGGTCCTGCATCTCTGTAATTTATAATAAAAAGAAATAATTACTTCTGCAGGTAAAGTTGCACTATTTGAAAAAGCTAAAATAAACAGGTGTCTAAACCAGCCTTAGAAAATAATTGAGAAATGGCTAAATGTATCATAAATAGCAATAATAATAAAAATATAGCCATAAACTGTCTAAACTGTGCACTTTTCTGTGTCTACCTACGCTGTTCAACTAGCTACAAAAAAAAAAAACCTGTGAACAGAATGTCAAAACCTTCTGGATAATCCCTTAAGCCCCCAAACAATAAACAGAAGAAGTTCTGACGTGTAATTTATCAAGCTGTAAGTTTCTATTGTTATGAACAAAAACCTAGTAAAACAAAAATAAATGAATAACAACAATCTCAGGAAAAATGGCTTAAAAAAAAAAAAAANTATGTATGAGCATTCACCTTGCTCATACATTGATGGAATTTGTGCCTTGTTAAAAAGGAGAAGAAGAAACATGGGAATATTTGTCCTATCTTATTGTTACATATGATCCTAGATATAGAGATTTTATATATATATATATATATATNAAGATATCAGACTTCCAATCATTTCTCAAAGTGACATGTAGGAAACAGATATCAACGGACGTAGAATCAATGAGTTACCATATTTCATCTTCCTGCAAAGAAGCCTGCAAATAGACTTGAAGAAAGAGGAAAACCCTCAAAGATCCACCAGTGTAAGTGGTGTCAACAGTATTAGCAAAGTTTATGTGATCAGAGCTGATGGATATTTGTAAATTGCCTTAATGAGTGTATGCCTACATTTTATAACAGAAACATAATTCAATAAGGAGCTATACACATGGCATTAAATTATGCCAACTTATTTAAGATAACTTCCTTATTAATGTGGTTATAGTCTAATTTTCCTCACTTAACAGTTAGTAAAATAATGTTTATGACCTATCTGAATAATTTCAAATGACACAAACATACCATTTTTAGAATTATCCAGAAATTCAAAACAAACAAATAAAAACACCAAAACCCTTGAGACAAAGAATCAAATTGATTTTTTTTTAAATTTTTTTCATTTCTGAAAAAATATTCTAGGAAGTACAACACCAAATGTATGGTCTTTTAAAAGCTAATTCAATTAACATTTACGCATAATTCAACATACCCTTCATTTACAGATATATTTAATGGACTTAGAATCAATCAATTTCTAATAATAAGTAGAAATAAATTACTTACTGTCATCCATACTGTCAAAACAGTTTCAGGTTTTGTAATCATCCTCTGTTAGCTTGCTTCAGTTTTTAAATCACATTCAATAGAGGATTATGGTCCTGCATCTCTGTAATTTATAATAAAAAGAAATAATTACTTCTGCAGGTAAAGTTGCACTATTTGAAAAAGCTAAAATAAACAGGTGTCTAAACCAGCCTTAGAAAATAATTGAGAAATGGCTAAATGTATCATAAATAGCAATAATAATAAAAATATAGCCATAAACTGTCTAAACTGTGCACTTTTCTGTGTCTACCTACGCTGTTCAACTAGCTACAAAAAAAAAAAACCTGTGAACAGAATGTCAAAACCTTCTGGATAATCCCTTAAGCCCCCAAACAATAAACAGAAGAAGTTCTGACGTGTAATTTATCAAGCTGTAAGTTTCTATTGTTATGAACAAAAACCTAGTAAAACAAAAATAAATGAATAACAACAATCTCAGGAAAAATTGCTTAAAAAAAAAAAAAAGATTTAGCATGTTTAAGTATGAAAATCAAGGCATTTGCATTACATCAATAGAAAAAAAAATGTCTTAAATGCACTCAGAAGAACATACAAAAAAAATCTTTATTTCCCTTGAATGTTCATGAGCTACTGGACTAAGGAGTTTTTCTTTGACCTGACATTTTCTTTGGCAAAGGTTTTATAAGCATTAATATCTACTCATTTATATGCATCTGAGAAAATGCCTGTAGCATTCCAGAATGTGAATGCTGTATTGACAATATTCTAAACAGTCTGAAATACCACAGAATTAGAAAGAACGACACTGCTCACGTTTTTCTTTTATTTTTTATTTTTTCTACAGTATGTATGAGCATTCACCTTGCTCATACATTGATGGAATTTGTGCCTTGTTAAAAAGGAGAAGAAGAAACATGGGAATATTTGTCCTATCTTATTGTTACATATGATCCTAGATATAGAGATTTTATATATATATATATATATATATTTATACATATAAAATGAAACATAGTAGAGCACAACTTCTGCGTTCTTATTTACAAAATCTCTCAAGGACCATCCTCTACACTAAATAATCACACCTCACTCTGCGTGAAAAAATTGTGGTTTTTACATGTTTCCCAGTGTCCTTCATCAAAATAATAAAAACATTTCTTATTTTATTGCTCTTATTATTTTTTGCTTATTATTTTTGAAAAGAGGTTCAGTAAGTTCTGGCTTATTCTGAAGTAAACCTAATTTTCTTTTCTCTTTTGTACGTGCTCTAACTTACATACAGCTTCTTGAGCCAAAATAGAAAGGTGTTGTCTAATAAAGCAAAAGGAAGGTTTTCTTCTACATTCTTAAGTGTCACTGGCATGTTACTGAAGATTTTATACATGAAGGTTCCTGTCAGAGGATTTTTGGACTGATTATCATTATATGATATGACACCCCTTCAAGCTAACTATCAAAATATGAGTTTTGTTCTTCTGCTGATTTTGGTCTTGTAGTGCTGGAATTCACTTTCCTTGATTTTTTTCTCTTTATGAAAAGTGAGTTTGCACTAATTGTGATTTTGTGTTAAGGCTGTTTTAATTTAACTTTTTTTTATTATTATTTTCCCTCATGTCTGAAGCTGATTGTTCAAGGTTGTGGTTACACATGCTTACAAATACAGCCAAAGGACTTATCACATGGAACGACGTGTCTTCGGAGAAGTGCACGTTTAGAGTTTCAAATAGTTTGTGTCACATCAAACTAAAGCCTTTGACAGCTGTCATTCAAAGATATGCTTTCTGACAAAGAGAGATTTATAATCTCAGAGACCAGCCTTTATTATTTGTATTTAATTATCCTCCAGCAGGAAATATCAACTGTATTTTTCTTCATTCCTTTTATTTTGTTATTCCAAGGTCTGAAACTTGAATTGCATGTACATTTTTAGCATCTTGTTTCCATTTTTTTTTAATTATTATTATTATTTTTATTTTCTCCCCACCTCTGTTTTTTGCAGCCCTGGGATTAACTATAGAAGAGTGCAGAGTTTATTTAGACAGTTACAATTTCCTACCAAACTAATTAGTTAACATGGCAAACTTCTGTAATAAAATAGAGATAAATATATATAAATAAGGTACTTGTAAAGTCAGTAACATTGATCCAGAAACATATCTGGAAATTGAATTCTAAGACAGCAATTTCTTTCGAGGAATTCTGTATCTAAAAGTGGAACTGACATTTGATTTTTTTTTTTTTAATTTTTTGTCAGATATTGAACTTTGAATAGCTATATTTTATGTCATTTAAATTTTCAGGGAATTGGAACAATGCAACAAATCTACATATTTAATTTTCAGTCTTTTTTGGTGAAGATGCATAGCATAAAGGAGAAACAGATAATTGAGAAAGAACAGATTTTATGGATGCACTTCCACAAAATAGTTCCATGCTCACTAATGTTGGCTTCTGATCACTGACATATCCATCCTCCTGTCTTTGTTACCTTTCTAGAGCTGAAGTTCTCAGAATCATGTTTTAGACAACAAATTAAGACACTGAAATATAACCTGCTCTTTTCCAGTTGGAGCCGCAGCTTCTGACACATTCTTGGCACTACTGCTGCTCTCTTGTTGAAGAATTGTTCCCAAGAGGAAATGACATTTAATTGTAGGCTAGGGTTACCTGAGCTTAGTTTGATACATTCAATCTCCCTGCTAGCAGAACACATTCTTTTTGAAGGATTTAGCAGAAACAGATTTTGTTTATTAGTGTGAAAACTGCAGTTTTGCCTTTGCAAAAATCAAAGCATTATTTGATATTCATTAATAGCTGCTCTATCTTCCAACTGAAGAAGTTCACGCACATGTAAGTATTTCTCTTGGGGATGCTGTTTTTTCCACATCAAAACTATCGCTGATCATTGGTGCATATGCCAGTAAAGATCATACCTAAAATAAAGTTACATGACACTCATATCAAATAAACACTCTTCTTCTATACCTAGTAGAAGTTACCAGACACCTACTGTAAAGTCACAGATACTGTCATCAGCTCAGTAAGGAGCTTGGTTAAAGAAATGCAATTAGAAACACAAAATTGTCTTTGTCCTTAATATGTTTTTAAATAAGTTGACTGAAATGAAAAAGTAATAAAAAGTAGGTTCTTTAGTAGTCAAAAAAATAGGAAACCTTTCAAAACAGTATCTAGTTTGCAACTTCTTTTGTGTATTAGGCACAGAATGTCTTTTTACAGTCTACTTAGCCTTCTTTTGTTCACACCTAGCATCACTCATGCCTGTGTTTAACAGTGGAACAAGCGTCATTCAGAGTAAGTAGATTTCCTATAGGTGCAACGCCAGTATAGTTCTCCAGCCACCTGCTTGACTGGGACTGGCACAGAAAATGGAGCCAAAACTGCACTCTACCCAAAATTACAACCATGTCTGTTTAGCACAATTAGTAGCCAGAGTAATTTAGAAAAGTATTCAGACTTCTAGAAAGCCTAGAATTTGGCCCAGCTTGTTTCTGGACAGGAAGTATGAAAATTCTACATAGTTAACTTTGAAGTCTACAGCCAAGATGAGTTGTGTGCATCTTGGTAGCTGATATCCAGAACCAGTATCAACATTATCCACCCAACATGGAAACGCATCAGTATTCTGCAGATGGTTGTAGTGTGAAGGAAATCAATCCTATTCAGAGATATTTCTTACGTACTATGTAAGAATCTTTATCCATGAAGGTTGGAATTCCTCTGTACAATATGTTATGAGAAATTAATCTGAATAGAGAAGCTAATCTCAAAGCATGTATGCTACAATATACCTCTGAATGGTCAGGTATGGCAACAGAAGTAGTGCACCTTTATAAGGAGTTCACAGAAAACATTTTAAGAACAAATTAGAACCTGAATCTTTTTTTGGTCAGCTTCTCAGTTTATGTACTAATATGTGAGGAATCTTTTTCCTATAAAAGCAACGATAATAGAATCTTTGTGATTTTAGTATCCAACTACTATAACTTTACCTAATTGCATAGCTCTGAATACACAACTTTCTCTTTCACTGCTCTCTGAAGTACAGACTTTCTCCTTGATCCATAGTCTGAAAATCGAATATTCATGTTCTAACAGGAGGAGCTTCCAAACCCCACTCTGTAACATTTGGAGTCATTGCTCCAAAATGAAGGCATTCACTTCAGCAGTTGACTCATATTTGTGCAGCCTGAATGGGAACTCTTCTGAAAAGCTAAGTAAAAGCAAAGTTCTTAATGTATTCCAGTCTCGGTAGATTATGGACACTATTCAGCTCTGTGTTAACAGGAAAATGCACATCAATACTTTCCTAACTTGGAATCTTGACTAGTAACAGTATTTATTTTTAATTGGAAAGAAAATAAGTTGTCTGGTTTCTAAAAGAAATAACTGAAGAATAATACAAGATTTTTCATCTAACAAGACACTAACTGAGAGCACCATTTCTACCTTTATATATACAAACTAGAAGATGATTCACCAGTCAAGAATTTCAAATCTTAATACCACATCCCATACTGCCACTGTCTGAGCTTTTAATACAGTAGTACAAATGTTTATTATTGAATGTAATGCTTACCACTGTGGGAGTCTTACAAAGGAAACTTATAAGTTGCAGGATATATGGTGCTTTCCCTAATTAGTTATATACTATTTTCTTAAGTTGCCATTATTATTTTATATGCATGTACGTCTAACGGACAAAATAAGAATTGAAATTAATCACAGTTAGGATATGTATACACATGTGTATGTAAGCATATATAGCTATAAATTCATATATATTTTAAATACTGTATAAGTAATATATAGCATTCAGCAGAATATTACTCCAATTTGCAATATGTATCCAGTAGCGATCACTTTTACAGCATATAGGGTCAGTACAAATCAAAGATACAGAGGTTAAGAAAAGGAAGTAGGACCGAGCATTTGCTCAAAGACATCTTAAATTGATGGAATGAGTTCATATGGTAGTACAGAGTAATAGTAACGGTGTCATTATGCTGTCCTATTAAAGACATTAAAGCACAGTAGTCACAGTAGAGCAGAATAATATCCTCTAGCCTTTTTACTTAAAGGATTTATGCAACAGGTATAATATAAATACAGTTGAAAAAGATATTTTTTTATTGCAAGCACAAAACAGAAATATTAGATTCTTTACTCATCCATCATCATCCTTATAAGCATCTCAAACACTTGGCAACAGAAAATATTTTAAGTATCCCATTTCATAAGGAGCATAAATCTGTTTATTTTACAGATGAGGAAACCAAGGCATGGGTGAAGACTAATATCTTCAAGTCTCTTCATTTAAAGTGAAGCACTTTGTATAGTAATTAAGGACCTTCTTCGTTTCTCAGTAGGTTTTAAAAATGTATTGACCACCAGCTTTTCTGAAAAAATTGTGGTGCAGAGATGTATTTTCCTTACAATCTTAAATAGAAATATATATTAAAAATATATAAATAATGCCTTTTATTTACTTGTGAACCAATGTGCTGTTTTATGATTGGCAGTTTACTGAGATTGAAAAGGGATTAAGTATTAATACAAATAAAAGTTTATAATATATCAGGTAATGCCCCAGATAAGGCACTCACTTTCTAGGACATCAGGCTGACTGCCTGAGAATAGGAGGACAGTTTCCCTACTGTGTCATTGTACTTCTTTATGCAGTTTTTCCACTCTTAAAAGAGAAGACTACCTGTTACTTAATAAGTATCAGAGAATACTTTCTTTAAAGCATTATCTCAATCCTAAAATCCTGTACTGAGTAGTTGTATTGTGGACTAACATACTGAAGTAATATCTGTGTATCTAAGGTACTTACATTCCAAGAACATATCCTGAGAGTATCCTTGGAATAAAGACATTTTCTAATTTTTGGAGAAAAACCTACATTTTAGTTATTTCAGTTTCAAAATATAATAATGTGAGTGTGCTATTCAGATCATATATATGTACAACAAGAAGATAAACCCATTTAAGAATCATTAACGCTTTCAAGTCTGCATTGAAAAATTTGCTTTCTTAAGCCATGTTTCACCTAGATCTGAAAACATTCTAACTTATGCATGTACAAAAGGAGTCAAGCAGAGCTGGAACAGTATAGATATTTTAGTGCACTATTATAATTTCAACAACATTCTATCACTTTTAGTATTGACACCATCATATATCAAGTAATGAAGGAAGAGCATCAATCTTTTTCAAAATTCAAGACTTAAATAGAACACATACATCAAGATGTAAGTACACCTCTTAAAATATATAGTGAAATAATAAATGCATCAGCTGAAGAATAGATGAACATCGTGATCAAAATAATTTTTACATATCAGTAAAGCATTGATTATTTTCTTAATGGTGCATGACTATGTCCATGACTTGGGAGTCTATCTGAAAGACAATAGGCAAAAGAAGGCAGAAAGGTTTATGTCTCTTTCCTTCCTGAGTCTCCTCTCATTTTGATTCATTTCCCTACCACAACCTATTCCTCAACCACTTCATAACACAGAGTTCATTAGAGGTTCATAACCCAGTTCATGGTGCACTATACTGCATAAATGTGGTCTTTCCCATCCTTTTACAAAAAGATTCACCCAGTCTGTCACTGTTTAATGTTTCACTGCTGTAATATCTTTATTTCTTGTGCTGATTAATACAACTGCGATCATTCATCAGCAACCAGAATGCAGTTATTATATTTACTGAACCATTTACTTATTCCTTTTCTTGACCTTTTACTTTTCCCTTTGTTTTTTTTCCATTCATCCACATATGAACTAGTTCACTTTCCCAGCTCTTACTGTCTGCATGCTGTCTATTCTCACGTAGCAACTTACTCCCTGATCATCAGTATGCATTTCCAGATCACATTTCTTAGTAATGGAATGCCATGATCTCTTTCTCATCTATCCAGATACTAGTGCCCATCTTATTACAAGCAAGCTTTCATTTTTCTATGTAACTATTTGTATACAGATAAAATTCACTCAAAACATTTGAAATACCAGTGCATAAACATCCCTTACTGTAATTTTTGATTCTGTTCCTTACTGAAAACTCTTTGTTAAGGTTGTTTTCTGGAGCCAAATAGTACTAATGTTTGCAAGATGGCCTTATTAGATTCCATTTCTTTAACACAGAGGAGTAAAAAACAAAAAACAAAAACAAAAATTAAGTTAAATATTACTACATCTGGAATCCACATTTCTTCCAGGCAAACAGATTTTTTATTTTGAAATTGACTGAACAAAGAGCAAAGTTTCATTTAATCTGCCTTGGAACTTACTTATCATAACTTGGTCAGTTTTTTTTCCATGGTACTAGGTCTCATCAACCTGGACTTAGGCCCACTTAGGTATCACATCAATGAACTGTGAGGGCAGCTCTGAAAGCAATGCCTCCTATTTTATTATGTTGGTCTGCAACATCAGAAGCAGATGTCAGTGGTAGGGATTGAACCTTCCTACCAATATTCCATTACATTTTGTTGCCATGTGACAGATGGCAGCAGAGGAGCAGTCTGACAAAATGGTGTGTGACATAGGAGAGGTATGAAGCAAAGATTGTCATTGAATTCATTTTTGTGAAAAAAAATGGCACCCACAGACATTCACCAGTGCTTCTTTGAACAGTTACAGGAATCAAATTGTGGATGTCAGTGTAAGGAGGCAATGGGAGGTGTGTTTTAGCAGTGGCAACATCGTGAAAGACAAGCCATGTTCTGGATAGCCACACAGCTGTGGCACCATGAAATGGAAAGTGTCTTGATCAGATTATCCCTGTGAATTCATTAAAAGTGGTGACTGTTGGAAAACAGTGTTGCATAGCTGAGAATTTTCTCTATTATACAGTGATCTTGTGCTCTTTGTATCAGTTGTATTTTCCATGGCAATAAACAGAATGCATTACTTTTGAAGTGACTCGCTACTATTTTCTAATTCTTGTCCTCACCCTCATGACATACACCCATTAGACCTGATTAAATAATGTCCTTCATAACAGCAACTTGAGGGAACAAAACACCAGGGACTGTAATGATTTGTGTTCTCAGCATGCATGTACCAGCAACCACCAAAACAGTTAACATTCTACATAAATACCATAAAATTTAAGCAAGCCAGATCATAGTTTGTCAAATAATTTGCAGAATTAAATAGAATAACTGGGATATGAAATTGAATATCATATATACAAAAGTATTTTTTTTTTTTAAATTAAGACATTCTCTAAGATACCGAAGAGAGTTTCGCAACAGGAGCAGAGGTAAATTAGCAAACTTAGCAGAGACATTTACACAAAGAAACATGAAGTTATTAACTGAAGCTACAAATATATGCCTCAAGTACAACCCTGAATGATATAAATGACATGAACCAGGACAAATGCAAGAAACATTTTATGTAGTAAACAAGTGTGAGCATAACATGATTATAGCTTACTGGAAAACTTGTGATCCATTGATTTTACTTGAATAATTTATCTTAAACACTTCAAATCAGGGAAAATAGTAACGATAACTTAAAAAACAATGTTTTATTAAAAAATCATCTTTAAAGAGTTACAATATATCAGTAAAACACATGTATAGAAATGACAATCTTTGCTCCAACATTTTCTTTTTTTTCCCCCTAAATGTCATCAAGATATGGCCACAAGTAAATGACAAGGGTAGAAATAGGATAAAAACAAACAAAAAAAAACAGGCAATAAGGCTATAATTTTCTAAGGTTTTGCATAAATTGATTGAGAAGGGTACTTAGGAGAGTTCAGGTCTGGATTTTGCTGTTAAAATATCCCACCAACTTAGATACACAGCACAACAACTTTCACATTCAGATTATGCTGGGAAGGAAGACCAACAATCTGGACCAGAAAACAGAAGCAGTAGGAATCCCTCTTGCATGCCATCCAATGGAGGATCTAGTTGGGCACCTATCTCTCAATATATATACGCAGATAGGGTGAATATTACCTTTCCCATATTGTCTTCTTTCTGTTAATATTTTTCAATACTTCTGACAATCTCCCATTAAATTAACTGGAATTAATGCTTGCAAGCAAAAAAATATAATGAAATATATTAAGTAGTCTAATAAAATATTCACTTTTCAACCATTTAGCAATGATTCTTTATTAAATATCAGTAGTCTGCATAGTGCTCCAAACATAATGCTGTCATATGATCAACCGCTCGAGAATTCTGAGAAAACAGTGACTCAGAATTTGCTGAATTACAACTAGAGTCTAGAGGTTTGTTGAAGCATACTGTCTCTGTTATTCAGAAATACATTATATATCATGTTATAGTACAGGGAATCCATGAAAAAATAAATTTTAACCTTGGAGTTTAAATAATAGAATATAAAAAATTAGCCTAACCTACAGCAGGGTTGTAATTACTATCTTTTCCTTCTTCCTATCAAATCCTGATTGTAAGTAAAACTAACTAAAAAAAAAAAAAAATAACCAGTTACTCCATCACAAGATCATGACTATATGCAATCAGTTAAAATATAAGAAAATATTTATCTTTCTGAGTAGCTAATGAACAAAATTTCCCGAAACAGAAAGATTAGCTTGACCATTACTATATTACCATACTCATTTTCTGGTTGTTGACCTGAATAGTCAGCCAGTCTCAGGCTAATAGAAAGTAGGCCATAACGGCTTTGATCCACCTCTTCTACTAGCCTCTTTATGCAATGCTTTTTAATAACTTCAGTTCTGTATAACAAACAATAGCAAAAAGGGCTTATGCATGGTGTGTGCAAGTTTTTTAGTCACACCTCTAGTAAGCTACTGAAACATGAGGACCTAGCATATGAAGGAACAGCTAAGATGTTTGGGCATTTCACGACAAAAGTGCCATACTTCCCTCCAATAGAAAGTTTGATAACTTTCTATTTCATTCAGCTGAGATTACTTTAAATCATAGAATAAGGATATCGATTACATCAGTAACTACGATACTATGGAATAGCTATCTACAAGACAACTTACAAGATCACTGGAAACAAAGCTGACAGTCAAATGCCTAATGAAACTGTTCTGGTAAACAAGTAAAATACTACTGAAGTGTTTACACTATTTTTCCTGACTATATCTTTACTATCTCACTATTACAAAATGGCATAGCACACAAGATTTCTGGGAAACTAGGCCTAGGCAGGCACTGAGGAAGGTTGGAATAAACATATTACCTCCACCTGCAAAAGTGTACATATGGGAGAATGAATAGGATTGAAGAACACACAGCTACTGAGACTGGACCAGGAAACTGACAACAAAGCTGTTGTGCCTGTTTTCCAGCCTGAGCCTATTGAGCAAACATAGGAGACCATAGGTTTCAAACTGGAAAGTTTGACCTAGAAGGACCAGTCTAGCAGCAATCAAATCTCAGACCTAAGCAGGTGGTTCTGTTTTTTCCCTCTACGTTTACAAAACAAATAGAAGAACCCCACTCCCTTATGCCTCTGTGAACTAAGATAACCAACTCATTTGACAAGGGGACATATTAAAGTATCAAAACGAACCTTTTATGTTACAGACAGCTATAAAGGTTTTTGAATTCACTATTGTATTGAAATAGGCATTTATACACGGTACTTGGATGCCACTTTGTTGTGGTTTAACCTGGTAGGCAACTAAGTACCACATGCCTGTTTATTCACTTTACCCTTCCTCCCTCTTAGCCACGAAAATGAGAAGAAAATTTGGAACGCAGTAGAATTCATGGGCTGAGGCAAAAGCTACTTACTAAGGCAAAAAATGAAAATAGGAACAAAAACATAATTAGAACTACATACATATATATACATACAATACAATTACTTACCATCAGCCAACTGATGCCCAGCAAATAACACAACTGCTGATTGCTGCCTTGCTAGCAATCTGAGGTCTCTCCACCTGCCAACTAACACTTAGCTAATCCCTAAGCAGTACTTCCCCCTAGCCAATTCTCCATGGCTTTATGGCCTTCCTCATAGTGACAGCTTGTATGGAATAACTCCCTGCCTAATTCAGGCCACCTGTACTGGCCTGTCTCTGCTGCTGTGCTGTAAAGGCAGTGGCTCATCCCCTAGTGCCAGGTGAGTTTTCATCATTCAGTTCTAGCCAAAGTGTTGCTGTGCTATTAACACTAGGATATGGTTTTATATGCTCTTCCCTTACACATCCTGTATCATATTGATGCTTGAATAGTAGAATCCCCAGAAGATAATGATCAGATGGATATCAAGAAAATAGATTTTTCTAATACTTACTAAAAAAAAATCAATCTAAATAGACAATAAATAATTTAATGAGGATATTTTATACAAAGTCTTTCAATTCTTCTTTTTTATACTTTTATTTCACCTTTTATCAACATACAAATTCATTTGATTCTTGAACAATACATGTATAAGACTTCATGTTTATGTGCCTATTTCAGTGTAGGTCGAGATTGTCAGAAGTAACAGCTAATCTTCTTTATATAGCAGGGTGCTGAGTAGGCTTAAAAGTCCTTTGCTTCTAGAATGCAATGTAATTATAAGATGTGATTACAACTGATTATAATCAATCAGCATAGTCTTAAGTGTAATTTATATTGCTGCAGCTGTGGTTAGATTAAATCATCATATAAAATACAATTTCTCCAAGATATGTAAAAATTATTTGAACAAACCCAAATATGGTAAACTCATAATGCCATAAATATAGTTTAAATGATGCCAATTACATAACGGTTTGGGGCTCTGTGTATCACAAAATAATTTTCCCCACACAGAGGATATTTCTGACTCAATACACAGAACTGTCCTTTTGTTATAGTGACAGGACAATCCTTCTGGTCTTCTGAACTGTTCCTTACACCATCTGTCACGTAAAATGTGTCACTACCAGCACCAGAACTACCATAGGTAATAAGAGCTCTTTGAAATAATAGTAGAAGCTGGCCATGGGGGTTTACTGAACAACATGTTTTAGTAGGGTAAGACCCATGCTAGCTGTCAAAAACTGCTGAGCTCTCATTGCAGATCAGCTAAGTGGCTTTGTTCAGTTTCTACGCCCCATCTGGAAGTCCACGCTGCAGCTGGGAAACATAACTGCAGACATGCATCAGCCAGCTTTGCTGCAGCTTGACTGGAGCCTCAGCAGCTATCCAGGCAGACACGGCTAAGGGCATGCTGCAGAGGGCTGCCTGATCTGCGGGCCAGCAAGAACAGAGTGTGAGTCACCGTGGCTCTCTTGTTCTCTGCAATCAAGCATCTTTTGATTGCCTGCAATTCAGTTCTATTTCTGATCTTGCTGAAGGGTTGACCTCACTTTTTAGTTTTCAAAGTGGCAATAACAATGCTTACTCCCTTCCTTAGGGACATTTTGAGCGTTAATAGAACAGTTTCTCTCTTCTTTCACTTTTCCATACAGTTTCAGGACAAAAAAATATCTCCAAAGTATACCTCATCTTGGAATCTGAGCTTAGCAAAACTACAGTAGGAAAAAGATCATTTAAAATTATAAGAATATATATATATTTTTGTGTGTGTATATAAGGACTCACTCAATGTTGTTTGGAAATACATTATAGCTTTCTGCTTTAATGTGAGGAGAAAATAATCAACTGTTTCCTCCCCAGAATGGTAGAGTATGAAATTTACAATGATTTAAATAACTGGTGCTCAGAAAAAGCACTTCACTGTTAATGCCTAAGATTCTGAATTCTTCCTTGCAACCCACTTTGCTCGGATTACGGTGACTCTGAAGTGAAAATGTTGTTTTGTATACAAACCGGATTTGCATGTCTAAATTAAAGTATACTTCCCCAAAACTTTTCTCAATGAAAAGTAAGTCAAAGCACAACTGCTACCATTATGAAAAAGAGGAAAAAAAAAAAATTCAATAAAATTCAGGCTTCCCGTAGGAGAACATTTATTTGCTTACTTTCCTCAAGAACTAAAATGTGACGACATCAGCAGAAAATTGTAGAGCAGTAGGTTAGTAAACATATAATTCAACCAGCTACTAATGTTCAGGTATTTAATAGTTTGGGTATGAACTCTAAATTTCTCTAGCAATTAAGTTATTTAAAAATAGATAACTATTCTTGAAATTATGATACCTCATTAAGAACATGTACCCTAATTTTTCATGTTTAATGAAGGCACACTGAAAGACAGTTTACAAAAACGTGTGTTTAATAGGCTGGAAACTGAGCCCATTTAATTCATATATTTCTTAATAGAAGCATACAGAGACTGTGAACTGTGAAAAGCATTGAGTTGTATAAAAATGTACAATGTACAAATAATTTTTTTAAACATCACAGTTCATAAACTGGTAGCATATTTCCTCTATATTTCTGTCAGTATTCTCTCTGTCCACATAAGCTTATCAATTACATCCTTTTTTTTTGTGGGCTTGACAGTGAGTTAATGTGACAAGAAATAATTTTCTTTTAAACTTAGTGGTTGCTTTAATTCTTTGCTTTTCTATTTTAATTCCTATGTAACATTTTCTAGAACAGTATCTGAGAATAACAGAATTGTTGCTAGAAGCAGAAAAATATTTGTTTGACATACTTGTTAAAACCTTAAAAAAAATATGAACATGCATTCTAATTTTGTATCTAAACTAGAACTACTTTAAAAATAACAATATGTTATTCAAAAGTATATTCAAAAATAATCTGTGTGTTCAAGTATGAATGGTTCATTCCCAAATGGCGTTTTCCATAGAGATTAAGTATTATGCCAAATTCCACAAATTTTATGATCACCAGCCTCCCAGTATGATCATGTTTTAAAGTAGTTTAAATATTTTTTAACCTGCCACTTTCAAACCCAAATGTCTGTTTACTTTTAATTTAACTATACTGTACCAAATGTGGCATAATTTCAACATTTAAATTTGAGTATTCTTCAAATTTCCAGTTGTAAAAGTTGTTTTTCTTGTTCAGTAATGAGTCTGCATTTGAGCCAAGCAGCTGTATATGAAGGCTGCCAGAGTTCCTCTTCACACACTTTTCAGTTAGCTAACTTTAAATTACTTTAGGTATGGAAAAATCTATTTTACTTCTTTAAAAGGAGAGGTCAGAAAAATGTCAGCCAATAGACAGATCTCTTACATATATAAATACTTTTCAATATTTTGTATTTTTAATATTTGTTTTTTTGTTTATGTCTACTTTGATAAGAGCCCAAACAAAAGCAAAGTCAAAAATGTTTCTTGTTTGCTATAACAGTTATTTCTAATTTCTTTGTGATTTTAAAATGAATTCTGATCCAAATAAAGAACTTTAAAGAACATACTCCAAATAATCTCTTCAAACTAGAAATTTATCAAGAGTTGTAAATTAGATGTTATCTTTATACACACACTTTTGAGCAAGGGGACAAACTCACATACTAAGACATGAAGAATGCACCTAGACTGTTAGGAAAATGTTCAAGAACGACTGTCAGGCATGGTGCATAAGCAACCATGGGTACTCTACTGATCAAAATGGTAATGCTAAGACTAAAACATGAAGGAATAGCCTGCTTACTTTGTTTTGCCCATTTGAATCTTCAGTTGCCAAAACACCTATGAAATCCTTTATAAGGACTTGTATTGTTGACATGGAGGTGGATTTATTTGTTGCCTAACAATGCTCAAATATTTATCAAAATTCAGCCAGGAAGAAACATTCACTAAATCTATTTGTAAATAATAAACCAACTATTTAGATGGGGATATATTTATTCAGGCTATTCATTAAGCTGCCTGTTTTTGTTTCATTTTATATTGTTTTTAAAGAGCCCAAATCCACCATTAAATAACTTAATGAATCTCAGATATGGGCTTGCCTGCTGTAATGATAGTAATGATATAAAATAGATTTTTCCCCTTTAAGCATTAATATTCTGAGCGAAATTCTGAAGCTCATTTCTGAGCAACTCATAAAGTGTCTACAGTAGATGGTTAGTGAATTTTAATCTTAATATACTTACTTCACTTATTAAGAAGAAATAAATGCCTAAGAATAACATTCACAGCGAATTAGCTCAGAAGTTTCTTCTGTAAATGAAAAAAAAACAACAGTTATTTCTGATGTTTAAAAAAGATAAATGATAAATGGTGAAACAACAATAAGAAAAAAGGAGAATATACTTTTAGAGCTGTTGAAATATTATATCTATACTAACAGTATGTCTTCAATAATCTTAAAAAATACTCCTATTTATAAAAAAAATGTTCAGAATTAATTAGATGAAAAACTCCGTTAGTTATCTTTTACTGAATTATCTGAACCGTTTTAGTGTCCAGCATGACATTCAGATAATGAACACAGGATTTTAATGCTATCGTTAATAAACACATGGATTATTTTTTTATTATATGCTTAAATACCTAATATTCATTGAGTCTTAGAACCTTAGAAACAGCAGAACCTGTGTATTATCAGTATCCCTTGAATTAGATGCAGAAGAAAGTGTCTCAAAACAGTAACAGCAATTACCTCCTCAGTGTAATTGTAAACTGTTAGATCTTCAGGTATGGAAAGCCTGATCTGAAGACCATTTGCATTGAACTGGCCTTGTGCTAAACATCATAAAATTTGCATCAGGCCATTATACTCAATTGTCTCCAGAAAACTGTTCAAGAATAGAAAGGATAAAAGACCTGATTTCCTTAATGTGTCTTGTTATTGTTGTTCCCATGAACTGCTAGCAAGTAGGAATACTGTGGCACCTGATACGTTGGTTAACATGTATGTAGAAAGCACCGTTATAATTACTATTCCATATTACAATCCTTTATGTAAATCTGGTCATGCCTCAGTGATTTAACTGTGACTTTGAATACTTACAAAGACCTACATCTAGTGTGGATGGCTGCAAATCAGTGGGCTTTTTGTTAATTTAAATAGTTATGCATACAGTATCTCCAACAAACACAGAATAAAGAAATAGCATGGGCATTTCAAAATGTGCTAGTAAATACTGAAACACTTTTAAATGTTTTTGTGAGAGAGACATTTTAGAGTAAATATTAAATAATGGAAATGCGTTAAAATATGAGATTTTAAAAACTGATATTAGGATTTTCTCTCTTCAAATTGTGTTTCAAGACATTTTTCTCTCTGAGAGACTAGGACATACAGATTTTAGGCATGCGCAAGAACTACGTGTTTAAACATTCATTTTGTAAATTCAGATTGCCAGCAGCACAGTAGTGACTTAGTAAAATAATATTTCATTATTTGAGAATATCATTTTATTACTGAAGTATAAATCAATGTGATTTGCTTGTCATTATTTTTTCAGAAAGATAGAATAATTAAAATAGGAAAGTCTTCAAGGGACTTGCTCTGATTTTACAATTAGTGAGAATGCAATACAACAACACTACATAATGTGAGATTTCTTTCAGCAGTATAACGGTGAATTGTGTTCATTATCTTATGTTTTAGCTTGATGATAGTTATTCTATATCAATTAACATCTAAAGCCAAGAAAATCTATCCATAGGGATTATCATGGCATAACAGCAGAACTGCTAATTCCTGAAATGAGCATCTTATCTCTTATGCCAAATGTACAAAATTAAGAGATTTAGTCATTAACTCATTTTCAATGTTACTAAAATTATTCTACTTCTAGAAAAAAATATATAATTTTTCCAAGTTCAAATGTTAGCTCCTTCTGTTTGTCTGGTACTTATAAGCTCTCTTTCCAGTCTAATAGGAGTGGTATCAGTCTTAGTACAGACTGGATATATAGTTATTAGATAAATAAAGTAGATGATATGAGGGCAATGATAAGTGATAAAATGTGTATCATTAGGCCAGTAATTAATATCAAGTATAATAAAGAAGGAAAGCTGAATAAAAATTATCCTCACAAAATGTTATTGTTAATCAGATGTTCTTAAATCAAATAAATGATATAATGAAAAACATGACAATATGATTTTAAGAATATAGTACTAGAAAGGATTATTCTGAACATTCTTGTATTAAAAAGGAATAAAAACATATGATGGCATACACAAATATAATGCACTCCACATTTATAGATGAGGATCTGTAGATCCATAATGTACGTTAAAATTAATTTTAATTATTTCTTGAAGCCCATATATGAAAAGATTTTTTAGGTGAATATAACGATTGTACTTTCCTCACATCTTGTTTTTCACTCCACTTAATTTTAGATTTTATTTTAATTAAGCAAATCCAAGTTATTTCACATCAGGAAATCCAATTATATAAAAAAATATTGTTAAATATAATGCGTTACAGAAAAAATTATAACTCACTGTGTGATATTTTATGATAAATGGTGAAACAGTGACAAGATCCTAATTGTATTAGGCAGTTTTATTTTCTTGAACTTGAGTATTAAGATGACGGTTGATGATAATTGAAGACATAAATGACTTTCCATTTCACTAACATCTTCTCATATTTCGGGCAAATATAACAGTCAAACTTGTCACTCTAAGGTGTTTGGCCAGTGATATTAATTTGTCTTAAGGAACATTATTTATGATTATTTATTATTTGCTACACATCAAAAACGGAGCACTACAAATATAGCAGCTTTGTTGTTGGCAATCTTAATTACTATGATGAGTTTTCTCTACAAATCAAACTCAAATGAGCGTAACCTTCATTCTTGTCTTCCCCATGTTCTAGTGTTTGAAGATAACAATTAAACAACTGATGCATAGCTACATTTTTCTCAAAATACCGAACTGTTAACGTGACAAGTATGTGTAATTTTTTAATCTATCTTTTCTTCCTTGTACAAACTGTTTTTCTCACAAAATACTAGGGCTTCTGACCACCTCTTCATGTACAAAGCAAATTGTTATTTTACAAAATATAGTAACTTACTTTTAAAATTGTATGTAGCCTCCTTCGAATTATCCATAAGTAACTTTTATAAATGTGAACATTATTGTTTGCTTTTAAAAATCTCACTGTATGGTAAATCATATTTAGAATCATGTATAGCTTTTACCAGCGTTTGGAAGGAAAAAAATTGAACTTCATAATTTCAGATTTTCAGACAAAAAATATTTGTTGACTTTGAAAAAGGTAGACTGCTTTGCATGATGAGATGTTGTACATAGTCTAATTCTCTGTAACTTATGTTTCTAATTGTTTCCTGACAGGTATCTTTTAATCAATCATTTCTTTAATAGAAAAAATCTTGAAAACCATTTTCAGAACAGGACATTAGACATTTAAGGACCAGAAGAGCTATAGATTCCATTCTATGAAGGATTTGATTACAGCTTCCACTTAATAGCAAGCTTCGTTGTTTCATTTACAGACACCATGTAGTACACAAACACAGTATATTGGAGAATAAATAAGATGTTGATTGCATTTCACTTCCTAATTAATTTTGAGATGATGATCAGCATCACCATGCTTTTCTGAAGAATGTACACAAGTGACACAATATTTTGGTAGGAAGAGACAGTGAAATATCAAGAAAGGTGGTACTGAACTGCCAGTGTCTCCTTAGAGTGTGTGTAAACTGGAAGGCTAAATATGCCTCCAAGTTTATGGGACCTATGTTAAAGATTTTCAAAAGTTATTTGTTAAGAGGAAAAGCGTGGAGGTTTGCAGTACACTAATAAATAAATTATTGGCAAACTGTTTATTTTACCTATGATTCTTAGCAAACTTTTCACTGTAGTCCACTCTTCTCAGTTGAGCTCAGTTTTTCTCTAATGCACAAACAACAATCTGTCATCTTCACTTTATGTCTGCCAATTGGTATATTGATGCAAAAACTTAGGCCAGCTTATTTCCCTGAGGTTGGACCATTTTATAGCTCAGAGTACTGAATATTTATTACAGAACTAAATTATTTTGTGGAAAGGCTTCACATTAACTCTGTATGTTAAGAGTTCATTAAGGAATATTGGAAATCTACAGTGGAGTACAAATTCCAGCATGACAGTGCATTTTAGTAGCCATACCAACCACTTCAGGAGATTTTGTCTCAGCAGCTTTCTTTTCTGAAAATGAATAGTAAGGTCAGTAATTGCTGGAGTATCAGCAGGTTCCTGAATCTTAGGGTACAAAATGAAGGGTTGCAGAAGGGAGGAAATGCATCATGCAAAATTAAATGAAAGGTTTTTTTGTTTTGATTTTGATTTCAAGCAGTTTTTGTCTACAGTTTAATTCTAGCATATCAAGTTGATGAGCTCTGTGTTTAAAGACTGGTATTGTGTCTTTGAAGATATCTGAATCAGTAGACATTAATTTAAAGAAAGACTGCATTTGAAAAAACATAGATAGTGAAACTGAATTAAAGTTCTATTACTAGTTATTCAGAACACAGCCTGAGTCAGATGTGTAATCAAAATTTCAGTTCAGCATTGTGAGTAGTGACAGGATTTATGGTTTCTAAATATGTAGCATTTCTACAGAAGTCTCTTCCTCTCCCTTCTCCCTCCACCTTAAAAAACAATTCCTGACTCATCTCTTTTTCTTCTGCTCTACTTCCATGTGGAAATGATAGGCACTAACAGGAAAAACAATGTAAAAAAAAAATCACTTATCAGAAGCACAATGTAAGAGTACAGTGAAAGGGTGTTGAAAGCTCAAGGTTGCCTTGATTTGCCCTGTATTTGTGCTACAAAGCTATTTACAGTAGTTATCAGAAAGAAATTGAAGAGTAAGTTCCAATTCTGAACTACTAATGGTAAAGAATTTTTAATTCCCCTGCTTGTACCTAGGTAAACATTTAATTCAAAAAGAAATAATGAGGATCAGTGTGATTTAAATTTTCTATTACAGGGATTAAATTTCAGGTCCTTATTTACATAAAATGAAAATAAATCACTAGTTTCAAAATCACTGAACACAAAAGAGATTTTTCATTTAAACAATGTCTGTAACAATGAAAATTCTGGTCAAAAGTAAACTTTATACTGATAGTAGCAATAGCAATTTAATAACATCACCCAGTGATGCTATTAAAAACAAAACAAAACAAAAAACACCCTAGAAAACAACTAAACAATAAGCTCATTTCTTGTTATTATACTTTGAACTCACAGAAGTGAAACTCTGCTCTGTAGTTTATGAGATTCTTTGATAATACCCTTTAATGCATTTTAACAGCAAGTTTCATTTTATTTCTAGGTAAAAAGTCCTAAAGTATTTGACCTTAAATAAGTACTCTACTGGGCAACTAGAAAATCTGGCAGTAAGATGACATCTCTATGAAAGAAAAAACAAAGAAACCACGAACTGAAACTCTTCTCTCCTATTAATCCATAGAAAATGCACCTTTGATGTTCATAAAATAATGCACTATATAACAACTTTGTTCCATGGTAGAATTATTTTTAAGAATAGAGTTGTCACAGAGAATTAAATGTAAAGGATATGACTCAAATATTGAATATCAAAACATTTTGTATCTGCTTCCCCAACAAAAATTGGATGTATTAGACTGAACGGTAAACTTACAGAAACAATGAACAGTAAGCAAATATCAACTGCAGAGACTAACTCATATACCAAGCCAAAGATAGTGCACTCTCATTATATCAGAAATTTGTGATTATATCATATGGTGGAGGGTCTAGAAGGCAAGATATATGAGAAGCAGCTGAGGACCCAGGGTTTGTTCAGCTCAGAGCTGTGCAGGCTGAGGGGCGGCCTCATGGCATGCAGCTCCTCACGGAGAGAAAAGGGGCACCACTGGGCTCGGCTCTCTGGTGACAGCAACAGTGTTTCTCAATGATATTTCCAAAATATAAATTTCAACATATTCTGAGACTATTTCTTCAGCATTCCCCAATCCCAAAATATCCTACCCTTGCCACGTATAGCAATGCTGCATATGCTGATTTCAAACAACTCTAATGTAATGATCAGAACATACATGACAGATGTTAGTCCTACCATTTCAAGTTTCAGTGAAAGGTTATTGAATGTGATAGTAATCAGATCATGGTAAAAAGTAATCTGGAATGGAAAAGTGGACAGTACAGATTTATCCTAAAGTCAGTAAAACATTAGTGAATGATATTAACAGTATTTGCAGTCATAATTTCCGATTTGCACTATGCTACGCCATTCTTCCTGATATTTCTACCATTATGCAAAATTTAAAGATTACACGCACATCTTATTTTACAGTATGTTGTTAATGTTAATAGTCATGATGGTTCTGACAGTGAAAATGTCTTTTCTCTGTCAGATTTAAATATACACTGACATGCTTTATCAAATTATTAAATTATCTAGGATTTTCTACATGTAAATTCAAGTGAGAAAATAAAGATTGAAATGCATCTTTACCCTTACGTAATATGTGAAAATGTAGACAAATCAGTTATATATATACTGAAGAGTGAAATAAAGGAATCCAATAATTCTTTCATATCTTTTTTTTTCTCCTTTGTGCATGTGTCTATTGTGATTATATTCCTGCAGCTCATTGACATGTCATCACTTTATCAGATTAAATCACCGAGTAAATGGGAAAAAAGCAGAGTGTAAAAAGTATGTGCAAACAGGTAGGCAGCACAGTGAGAGTATGCATGCCTTTTGTGAATACACTCTAACATAAACTCAGAGCTGTGGGATACTTTGAAATGTTTGAAGAGATCTGTGGCAGAGGTGCTATAATCCACAGTAACCTGAGATGGGTCATGTGCTTAAGAAATGCAACCCTTGACCAAAGAAGTAATCCCTATTTTCCAAAGGTCAAGTCCAAAAGAAAAGGAAAAAAGAAGCAAAAATTATTCTACTAGTCAGTGCAGGTAAAACAGATGAGTAGGGCCAATTATTTTCCATAGATTAGTAACAGTAATGTCTGGTTTTGGTTTCTGACCCTTCAAAACAGAAAACGTTGACGCTGCATACAATTTTAATGTAAGAAATAAGCTTATTTTTGTAGATTTGTAATATTTTGTAGATTTTGTATATTTGCAAATAAAAGTAGATTATTAATAGAAGTATCTTGCTCTAAAAATGTTGCTGGAGCTGTAATTCCGTTTAGGAATACTCTCTAGAGGCTGTCTGTTCTGTTTATAGGTCACGCATTTGCTGGCCTGATTTGACCTCTGATTTGAATGTAAACAAAGCAGCACCATTCATTACTAGCAGCTCTCTTTGCTGCTCCAGCAGTTAATTTTCCAGCAGACATAAACTGGGTGTTTTTTGGCCTTCAAACAATGTTCTGTCAAGAGAAGAAAATATCAACAAGGCTTAAAACATTTCCAAAGCCATTGAGACTGTCTTATATTATGCTAAATTTTAATGTGAAGCATGCTGTAGTCGCACATTTTGTTTAGATTACTATAAATTTCAAAATAGCATAGGCACTAACATTTACTTTATAGTTGGGCTAATTTTATACCCAATTTTAACAGACAGTGATAGGGAAGTAAATTATCTGAGGTGGAAAAAAAAACAAACCAAGCAAAAAACAACAAAGAAAACACACAAAAAAAAAACCCCAAAAAACAAAAAAAAACACCCCACACCTAGAAAAAGCATTCAGCATTTAAAATGTTAAGGAAAACAGACAGAACATGTTGGTTCATCTTATTATTTTTGGGTAAGGTAACATTTCAAAGGAAACATGAAAATACCTCTATGGGCTAGTATGCTAAGGTAAAAAGACAGTTGCTCTTGATTTCTAATGCCTGAAGTCAGGTCAGGAATACCAGCTGTGATAAATTGTAAAGCAAGTGTGTACAGTTTAACAAGCCAAGCAAGGATTTGCTTTCTGTAGTGTTTTAAATCTTCTATTCTTTAGTTCTGTTCCTAAAAAATCTTAAAGATAGCTAAACAGAGCCCAGGATCAGGCATGGGGATTGCAGCAACACTAGAGCTTGTGCTTCACTTTGTACGCACATTATTTTCATCCTAAATCTTTAGCAGCTGAAGCTAAACAGAAACTCTTGAACTCCATAATCCTGATTAGAGAGGCAGAATATGAATGCAATTTAGCAGTAACATTATATTACCAGTAACTAAAACATGATTTCCTCTCAAAAATGTTTTTAATATCTAAAGATAGATTACAATAATTACAGTCTATTAGCTTTCTTTTACTACTTAAATCTTGCACTGATAAAAGAATAGAATCATTAAATGTAATTATGAAGACTCCAGATAAAGAAATTATTTTGAAGCTATCGTGTGCTTCTGAGAACAAAAACAGTAGTTTATCTAAGTATTTACCATATGAAAAGAAAGCGTTTGTGTTATTACCATGTTTAGTAATGTTACACACTATTACCAGCACTGCTTTTAATTCTGTATTGTAGTGTAATGGTACCACTTCCTTTTGAAAGGAATTCTGAAGGTCTTCCTAATTTTAGCAGCAGGGCTTTACTGCTGAACATTGACATTATTTTAGAAAAAAAAAGCTCTGTAAACCCCTTCATCGTATATATTCTTTTCCAAATTCATTCATACATCTATAGGAAAAACAAAGTCATTTGTAATTAGCTTTCACGACACTGTTATTTTTATGACACTGGTTTTAAAAAATAATATCTTAAGGTCTTTCAGAACTATAATGGTTGAGATAAACCTGGACATTTAAAGTCAGTGACAAGGAAGTATTATCCTTTTAATGAAACCTGAACTTGACTCGAAAATTGTCTCTTGTAGAGTCAGGTCATCTTTTTCTGTGCCTTATTCCTTTCTTTGTTTCATTCATGTTATCTCTTTACAGGTTGCTTCCTTGATTCTCTCATACATGATATCAAATTTTATAATTTTTTTTCATCTTTTATGTAGTATCACTTGTTTTAATGACAAGATATAGTATAATTAATTTTAAATTAGCTAGGGATCTACCAAAAACCTGTGAAATAAAGCTTCATTAAAACTGGCTTTTTTGCCACAGATTTCAGATTTTTTTTTGTGTCCATTCTACCAGGATTAACACAGCTACCACCACATTTCTCGACATACTTGCAGCAAAACCACGTGAACAAGGAAAGTGTGAGTGCACAGAGAGTGCAACACTGTGGTGTTTAAAAACACTGGTCTTAATTTTCAGTGCATCTTACTGATAGGTGAAAAGATGCAGATTGTAAAGCATCTCTTCCAGGACCTCTTGACACTTTCTAAACCCCTGAGTCCATAGGAGCTTTGCACGTCCCTTCAGCAATGAAGTAGCTCCCACTGCTGCCACCACCCTCTGGCAAACTTTGAGGACAGTTCCAGTTGGCTATTTCTTCAATGCAGGTCACAGCCATTTTTGTGACCGATTTGCCAAAGTTAAAAGAGAAATTTTCCTTCAAGAAAAAAAACACTAGATTACACTAGACTGAGGAAAGCACAGAGCAGTGCTAGCTACAAATACCAGTCTTCCATAGTCAGCTTTAGTTTCCATTCAACATAACCTGAATGTCTCAGGAACTCTTAAGTGTTCACCTCTAGAGGGCTCCAGTGAACTTGGGCATGGTCTGGAGGAAATTCCTGGAGACTTGTGTTCAGTGTAAATCAGAAGTAAGCTGGGTTTGTTAGTGAGGCATAAGTAAGTGAAGCATGGGGTCAACAATTTGGCTAGCTGACACAAGGTAAAATCCTTCTGGTTTTCCTATATGAACTCTTCTGCTGCAATCAGCAGTAATTTATTTTGTGCTTATTATTACATTTAGATTCATAGTGCTTAAATCCATGCTTGTAAGCACATTTGGAAACTCCTTGCGGCAATGCAGCATTTTACCACCTTTATTTCCATGCTGTTTTGCTTGTGTTACTTTGATTGCTTTCTTAAAGATCAGTCATTCTTAATCAACTGTATTTATATGATTACTCAAATGATACCTAGTTATGCGATTACTAAAAGTGTTTAGTCATCATCTCTTTTGAGCACTGAACTACAATTTGAAAATGAAACTTCTTTATCTTATAGATATTTAAACAACCTTCTCAGGTATATAAATGCTCTCGATTTTTTTTTTCCCTGCTAAAACATGAAAAATAGTAGAAAAAATATGAGCACGCTTTTTTGAGAGAGTTACAGTGAAAATATTAGAAATACTGTAAACAGACATGTGGAGAGCTTAGTTGAAACTTGGCTTACTGAGAAAGGCCTTGGAGACCAAGTGCAGCTGGTTAACAAGCACAATAGCAGTTAGGGAATTGGCCAATGACAGGCAAGGACACTGTCCCCTTGACTAGAATAGGGAAGTAGTGGGAGGAAGATATGATCTGCAAAGAATGAAGTTTTAGCCTTAGAAGTTGCAAAAATGAAAACAATGTAGCTCACTAGTTAGATAGAAGCTTAGCCTATCAGGAGTCTAACCTTTGCAATATGTATGACCCTCATTATCGATTAGTATAAATGTATGTAGCCTTCTGATTAAAGTTGAGACTTACTGATCACCTGTGGTCGTGTGTTTGTCTCCCGGCGTTCCGACACAGACAGAATTACAGATGGGTCTCAATGCTCAGATATATATTGTACTTCTAACCTAGACAACATGTTACAAAATCATGATGCAGGAACTCCTGCCAAGTTGAGTCTTTCAGAACTGCATAGAAGTGCCCTTATAATGACTCAAAATTTAAAGTCTAACTATTTTGATGAGGGTGGTTTCATTACATTAGGTACAGTTTCACTTATCCTACTCAGTGGAAATAAGACTAGGATAAGATAAGATGAACCCACTTTATTTCCACTGTTTATTATAGCTTCAAATCTGATAAAATACTTAGCATTGTTCACTGGGGATGTTGAAAAGCACACAAAGGAATACAGGCAATAGATAAATAGACTAAATGATTTGAATTTTTTCTGCAAATGTATTACATTTCGGAGGTTAAATGGGTAAGGGAACAAAATGCACTGAATATTCACCTGTGAGAGTAGATAGAAAATTTGGTTCTCAATGCAATCATGTACAAGACTCATTTTGTTTTCACAGCTGCATGCCACTGTAAACCATTTTTAACTATGCATTTTGGCACTGGGGAGGAACAGAAAGTTAAAATGTGGAACAAAGATTCTCTCACCTGGTTGCCCATATCAGAATTAAAAGGGGTCTCACAGAGACTGGACTGCAAATTGAATTAAACATCCTTTTAAAGGAGACCCTAAGACAGAAGAATTTCCTTTCTATGGCAACCTCTTGAGTACAGTCATTAAATATTGTTTGGGAGAGGAAGCAAACTGGGAGAGCAGGTATGGATGCGTAACCTCATTCTTGATACTTGCTGACCACATTATCCAACCCAGAGGAGAAAAAGGAGAGAAAAAGTAATATATTGGTGGTATAACACAGTTTCAGATAACCGTTCCCAGAACCTAGAAGGAAGTTGGAATGATTAATATCCAGAGCTCTTCTTAGGATGCTTCTACAATGATGTAGACCAAATCCCTTAGCTTTAAGACTTGTCTGAAAGCCTCCACTAAACCACCACTGATAAGTAAATCTGACAGTGAAGAAATCACTGTTTCTGAGTTGGCCCTTGTTCTCTAGGAAGAACTGCCAAGATCTTAGAGACCTTATGTCTCAAACATTTGATAAAAATGAGGTTGTTTCTTTTTTTTCCCCTCACTGTTCCAAAGTCCAGCTGACAAATTAATCACTACTTTTCATCTTCTTTTTTTTTCCCAGCAATATTTTTTGAGCCATCTTGACTATTTCCCCTTTTGATATGAAAGTAATTCTGCATACAGAATTCATTGAACCAGAAAACATATTTGGTCTCTCTGATTTCTAGTATTCATGAACAATTGAATGCTTACAGTAGTCTGTAAAAAAGTAATCCCTTTTGATTCACTCATCATTTTATGTTATTTACAATACAGACTATGCTGACTAGCATTTTCCTGTGCTGCGTGTAAATATTAGGTTTTTGACTCACAAAGATAGTTATGGGAAAAAAGTCATAAATATTACTGGAAATATGCTCCTTTATTACTTTTTAAAGAAGAATGAATTTAGTTCATACTAGAAATAATACAAAGAATATTCTTCCAAATCTTTTTTTTTAATTTCACCAAAACCTAATACTGTGAATGAAAAATCTCCTGTGTAAACTGCATTCCACACAAGGCATGACATCTTTTGCGAGAATCACTGCATAGAAAACTCTACGAAGTAATTTTTTTATATGTTTACAGTAGGTTTTTTTTTAGTAATATTGACATTTTTAATAGATAGTATCTATTTTCAAAGCAAATCTGATTTTTATCTGCATACAAAACTAATGATCTTTAAGTCAAATTCTGAGGCACCAGTAGGGGACAGGCATTAGTTGAGAAGGGGAAAATAGTTCCTGATTCTTACTCATTTTCACATAGACTTCTTGCTAAACTCAGAGTGACTTCAAAATGACAGAATATCCTTGAGAAATGTGACTATGAATTGAGTTACACAAGAAAACCAATATCTAAACATGACATTTATCTGAAAAAATTAACTTCAGAACATCGGCTCAAAGATACAAGAAGGTAAGCAAATGTTTTATAAGAACTCTTGAAAGATATAATCATATCTGCAGTAACTTTTGTATTATTGTAGGTAGGCTGCCTCGAGACAAGTTTTAGGATCAGGGTTACTTTGTTTTAATCCAAGAAGACAGTTTATAAATTACCCATTTCAGTGTTCTCTTTTCAATTCCTGGTTTTTTCCTTCTCAGCCAACCAAAAGAAGGACCAGGAAGCCCAAAAGATGCTGAGATTCAGCAAATCAAGATTATTAATTTATATATAACATATATAATATATATTATATATA
>VXAB01013341.1:0-17263 GCA_013399175.1 Odontophorus gujanensis
GAGAAGGAACAAGGAAGAGAGAAGCAATGAATGAGAAGCAGCCACTTGGCTGACGTGGCCCAATCNAATTTAGAAAAATTCTTTTTCCCCCTTAGTCATGTAGTCAAATCTTGTTGTAAATAGAAGGAAAACTTCAATGAGGGTACTGCTTTCAATTTAATAAATAACTAGACTCATTCTTAGATAAACTTTCGTTGATGTTCCTTATTCATTGATGCTGTTTTTATTTAATTCATCCTTATCCTAAGCACTATTTTACTGTTGGCTCGATGAAAGGTTCTGTGGATTTCTAGCTGAGGTTCTCAATGCAGGAATCCACTGAATTCAGTACGAATGATGGCAGAGTAAAGATATCAGCAACAAGCATTGACTGTCACAGAAAGAACAGAGAGAAGTTACCAGTAAAATCATGGGTAAAAAACTGTGAAACCTTTTGAAATTTAAAGCTATGGTCTCAGTCTGTTATCTCTTTACAGACAGGTATGAGGAATCATTTCAACAATTTGATAGTGAGAAATACATCATGTTATGTGCGTTCATTATGTTCCCCTCAGAGTACAATTTTTAGAGGATGATGGCACATGTTGTACAAGGACCACAGTAGGTGAGGCTCTTGTTTAGAAATGCAATCTGTTCCCACAGCCTGCATCAGCACTCCCCAGGCAGCACCTGTCTGGCTGTGCAGGCACCAGCATGTGAGGTCCAGTCCTGCCCTCCACAGCACATCTCTCCATGAAGAAGCTGGCTAAACCTTACCACCCACTTTCATAATGATGCCAGACTGCTCTTCCAAATTCACTAACATTTCATCATTCTTTTCATACTCTGAGAAGCAGAAATAGACTTAAGGTGTTTTAGTTCAGGAAGGAAAATCCTTCTGTAGCCAAAATACTGATGCAGCTTCACTGAATTAAATTAATCTACTTTACTTGGGAACTGTTATTGAGTGCCTCATCTTTGAGAAGTCTTTGAAAATGAGAGAGGTGCCTGAAAATTGGAAGATAGCCAATGTCACTTCAGTCTTCAAAAAGGCCAAGAAGGAATATCTGAGGAACTACAAGCCAGTCAGCTTTACCTCCATCCCTGGAAAGGTGAAGGAATAGTTTGTTCTGGATGCCATCTTCAGGCAATTGGAAGAGAAGAAGGTTATCAGCATGGGTTCACCAAGGGGAGGTCATGCTCAACCAACCTAGTGGCCTTCTATGATGTCACTACTGGCTGGGTGGATGAGGGGAGAGCAGTGGATGTAGTCTACCTTGATTTCAGCAAGGCATTTGGCACTGTCCCACAGCATCTTTATAACAAAGCTGTGGAATAGATTGAGAACAGGCTGACTGGCAGAGCTCAGAGGGTTGTGATCAGTGGCGCAGACCAGTTGGAGGCCTGTACTTAGCGGTGTTCCTCAGGGGTCGGTGCTGGGTCTGGTCCTGTTCAACATCTTCATCAATGACCTTGATGAGGGAATAGGGTCCATCCTCAGAAAGTTTGCTGATGATATGAAGCTGGGAGGAGTGGATGACCTACCAGAAGGTTGTGCTGCCATTCAGCGACACCTGGACAGGCTGGAGAGTTGAGCAGAAAGGAATCAGATGAGGTTTAACAAGAGCAAATGTAGAGTCTTTCATCTAGGGAGGAATAACTGCATGCACCAGTACAGGCTGGGGGATGAGCTGCTGGAGAGGAGCTCTGAGGTCATGGACCTGCATGTCCTGGTGGATGACAGGTTGACCATGAGCCAGTAGTGTGCCCTGGTGGACAAGAAGGCCAATGGGATCCTGAGATGCATTAAAAAGAGCGCGGCCAGCAGGTCGAGGGAGGTGATCTGCCCCCTCTACTCTGCCCTGGTGAGGTTTCTGTGACCCATTTTAAAGAGAGAGCTGCACAACACAAATGAGGTGGTGATAATGAATATCAGAGCCTTCTCTGATATCCGAATGATGTCAGATCATACCATTTAAAATGTGAGTTGTTGACCCAATAACATCTATTATTCACTAGGCCAACAACTGTGTATCTGATATTTTCACTGAAACTAAACACATCAACTCAGTAATGTTTGAAGAATCCACATTCACCAATTATCAAGATCATTCAGAATAAAAGGATATCTGTACATGACTAATCCTTTTAAGAAATATTTTTAATTACATTTGATTCAGAGATTAATTAACAAGCAATTACATACTTACACAATCTCTGAAAATCCATCAGGTATTGAAAGAGTAATAATAATCATCTGAAGGAGGTTGCTGCATTCCATATGGTTAAGCAAGGACATAGAATCATTGAATCTAGAATCAAAAGTCAACCCTAAATAAGGAAAAGGAGTCAAAGTCACAATCACAGAACTGTAGGGGTTGGAAGGGACCTCTAGAGATCATCTAGAACAGCAAGGTAGCATTTTCCCTACTCTTCCTTTTGCTGATGACGTACTTAAGGAAGCCTGTTTTCTTCAAGCTCCCTCACCAGATTTTATTCCAGATTGACCCTGGACTCCTGTCAGCATTCCTCTGTTCCACTGGGCCAGGCCCTTTGCCCACACTTCACAGATAAAGGCAGAGCAATCACTCCGTGCCTACTTTCACACATGCAGATGACTCAACCTAGGGAATTTAACTGCACTTTTAAAACAAAATGATTAGTTTACTGTAGAAGAGTGAAGGAGATAAACATTTATTCACTGAGTGAAATGCAGCAGGGCCTGCAAGAGCTCTTCCCTGACATTCTCACCTGCCAGCCCTCACTGCACTTCAGCTTACTTAGGGATCCTGCTCCTGTCCTTCTCCTTGACCTTTTTCTTGTCGTATTACATAGTTGGGCAGGTAGAGCTCCACCACGAGCCCCAGAGCTCAGGACTGGGATCCTGACACCCTCCCAAGTCCCTCAGGTCACCACTGTGGCACAGCCCTTATTGTCCCCGAAAGCAAGAGGCAGGGGTTCTGGAGCAGATAGATAAATTCCATCCCACAGCTAGGAGACATGGTGCTCACAGAGGCATCTGCCTGCTATTACCAGTCTCATCACTTCTCCAATTAGGGGCAAAAAAACCCCAACATGCACAGATGTCTACATCTTCTCTATCCCATAGCTGACCCTCAACTTCATTTGTCTCTGCTACCTCTTGTGCTAAAGGACATCCTCTGCTCCCACACCCAAAACCTAGCAGTATTGTGCAAAGATCTCCAGCAAGCTGGGCAGTGTGCAGTGCCTCTAAAAGCCACATGTGGAAGTCCAAACTCATGTCCATGCTCTCCGGCACCTGGAAGGCCATCCTAGTCCTCTTCTCCAAAAAGCACTAGCAGAGCTGCTTACCCTACACCTTCTAGGACCTACAAGAAGTGAGCTGGCAATCGTGCTCCATTATAGAAAAGAAGAGACATCCATGAGAACATTTTGAGAGACACATTTATTGGGAGAGCTCCTGTTCCTTGGTGGTGCTGGCAGGGATCTGCTACTACTGGTTCCATGTTCCTTACTGGGTCTTCCTACCCTTTGAAACCTCCATGTCTTTCCTTCATGCTGTCCGGATTCTGAGATGTGCTAAGGCCAAACACTAGGTCCAAGGGAGTCAAGTCTCCAAGACCAACTTAGGTGCTTTTTTATTGTCTGATTTGTACGTTCCACTTTCCCTGATAATGAGGGGTGCCAAGGGGTGTGAAACTGCCCCTCAATCCCTAGAGCATGCATTAGTTTCTGTAAGATTTGTGAAGTAAAATGACTAACTTAGTCTGAATCATTGTGCTCTATCACCCCATATCTTGGCATTATGTGTTCCAAAATTACCTTGGTTACTGTTTTTGTGGTAGGAGATACTCACAGAAATGCTTCCACACACCCAGTTTAAATGCTCTACCAAAATTCTGACCACTTTGGACAGTTCTGTGAAATCTACTTGGATACTTTTAAATGGTCAAATCCCCAACTTTCTTCCCCCTGTAGGTCAACTGCAAGTGGCCTTGTTAATTACTTCCTGCCATACTGGAGACCCTCTACAGACTTGTTTAGCCAGGATATAGATCCCTACCGCTACATATTTCCATAGTACAGCATCACGCATAGCTTGTACTTCCCAAGGATTTCCTTGATGCAAGATGGTTAAAATTTCCTTTGTCACTGCCTTGTTTAACAGTTCTCTCTTCATATCTTGTGGTCCCCAAATTCCTAAAGGTTTCTTTTTCTCTTTCACTGAGTATCTGTTCTGGGGGAGGAGGAGGTACTTCAGGTACAAGATAGTTCTTTATAATTTTTGATTGTAAAGCAGACTTGTGAGCTGTTTTATCTGCTACTCGGTTTCCCTGGGCAATAATAAAATTCCCCTTCTGATGCCCATGTGTACATGTACAGTTGCAATTTCAGTGGGTAACAGTAAGCTTCCCAGAACTTGTCTGGTCAGTTCTCCGTGAACCATTTTCCTTTACTGTTGATTAATTCCCAATCCTCCCACATTTTTCCAAAGGTGTGTACCACTCTATATGCATACCTTGAATCAGTAAATATAGTTCTTTCTCTCCTTTAAGGAGGTGATATGCTTGATTCAAGGCATATAATTCATATGTCTGAGCTGACCAATTATTAGGTAGTCGGCTCATCTCTCTTACCTCTCCCCCTCTGCCCCATCCACTACAGCATACCCATTATATCTTTTCCCATCCACCATCCTTGAGGACCCATCGATAAATTAAAGCTTTCCCTCTCCAAGAGCGGTATCTTGCAGATCAGATCTTGCTTTAGTCTGCTACTCAATTATATCCATACAATTACATTCTATGTTTTCCCCTTTCTCTTCCCCCTTCCACAATAAAGAAGCTGGATTCAGACAAGACTTGGTGGTCAACAATCATCCTTTTTAGCCAAAATTATTTCATACTTCAGAATTCTAGAGTCTGTTAGCCATCTCCCAGCTTTTTGGGTTAAAATGGTTTTCACCTGATATGGGATAGTGACTACCATACAGCTTCCAAAGGTCAATTTTCTGCTCTCTTCCACCAGAAGGGTGGTCACTGCTACATCTTGGATGCACTCTGGCCACCCCAGAGATATTGGATCCAGTAGCTTAGATAGGTATGTCACCGGCTGACGCTTATCCCCCCATTCCTGAGTCAGCACCCCCAGAGCTGCTCACTGATCTACAGTAACCAAGAGCTGAAAGTGTTTATTTAATGCAGGAAGAGCTAGGACTGAAGCAGTAATTAAGCTTTGTTTTAGTTCTTCTATTTTAATTCTGTCTCTTCAACAGCCCACTTTTTCCAGTCTTTAAAACACACATCCTAAAGGAGATCTCTCCAAAAATTGCCCCTTCCAACAAAGGTGCATAACCAACCCATAGAATAACATAATAGTGGTCCCCCACCAAAAACAGCATCCCATTTCCTATCTCCACACCTAATCGTTTGAAAGATAGGTCTAAGCCCTTGTCCTCCTGCAGCATCAATCGCCAAGATAAAAAAAAATACTTATTCACAGCTCCTTCCAACTACTTCACATGCAATGCACTGCCCCCTCATTAACCGTCCCATTATTTTGCCTTTTCTCATTCTTGTCCGCAGGGAACACCCAAAACCTCTCCCCTCAGGGAGTGTGTAGTTTCTTTTTTCTTCCCCAATTTAACTTTGTTTCTTCCTTCATTACCTGACTGACACCACCTACAATTCATCACCTTAGCCACCTTATCTGCGTTCTTCTTTTGTTCCTGCCATTCTTTCCACAACTGAGAACTTAAACATCTCTCTTTCTCGGACCTCCCCCTTCTCTCGAGGATGGCTTTAGTCACAAGATTGACTGTTTTTTAAATCTTGGGCTACAATTTCATCAGGATCCTTCTCTGAATACCTTCGCATCCTGTCTTTGTCTCCCGAAATTCACTCAGGGTTTCATCTTGACCTTACTGAACCGCAAAAGCTTTAATAGAGTTCTGAGACTTGGGTACTGCAGAGTAATTCCCACAGTTATTATATCTCTCAAGTCTCTCAGTATTATTCCCGTGTAGCTGATCGTTACTATCATATTTAGTTTCTGCTAACGAGTATTTTGTCGTCATTCTGTCAGGAGAACCCCCCGTCCTGGTGGGTGGGACCCCTCCCACTCAGCACAGCAGCCCACCTTATCAGTCCCCATTCTTCTTCACCGAACAGCACGCTTAGAATAAACATCATTTCCTCACGGGAGTATATGTTTGGTCTCAGAAACTGAGGGAAGTGCTCTGCGAGCCCTGTAGGACCCTCAGTCAAGGACTTAATTTCTTTCTGAAAGGGGTGTACTGCTGGTACAGGGTACTGCACACCAACAGCTGCCTTCCCAAGACACCCCAGCGCTTTCTTCCAACTGTAAGGATTCTAAGATTCTAATATTCTTTAATATAGCAAGATCTGGTCATTTCAACTTATGTATATAAAACAGACCTGCTAGTTTTTGACATAGCTCTGACCACTCTTTGGCTGCCCTATAGATATGTGTTGCCCTGCATTCTGATCAGTAAGAATGAAGAGCACTCTTCTTACCTTCTGGTAGAGAAATATGCAAGAATCTGTGATGAACATTCTGTGTCTCAAACTAAAAATGGTCTCTTTCCTGTATGTGGTTAAACAATTTCCTTAGCAACTCACCATTACATACAGAGGTTTCATTAAAGACTTTTAATTTCTCTAAGACTTTAATGAATTCTTTCTTTTAAGTGGTGAAATTATATTTGAATTGTATATGGGGAGTAATAATTAAAGGATAAATCTTGCAAAAATTCTTAGTCTTATAATGGAATCTTTCTTCTCAGAAATGTCAGATGAGTTAAAGTCCATGGCACTTTGTGGGTGGCAGGGTGCTGTTTGATATGTTACAAATACCATTGTTGTGGTGAGAATACATCTCATTACTAATAAATCTTTTTATATTGAGAAGTTAGCTTGTTTTACTGGTTAATAAAACAGGATTTGTGCATTTTACTAGAGGAACTCACAGCACAGTGCGCATCTGCTATGCCATTGCTGGACACTGGTAATTTTCATAACATAATACACATTGCCATTCTCTGAACAGTAGGATCTCTCTTTTCTCTTTCCTCTCCTCCACTTGCTCTATCTCACTGGAAGACAGAAGCACATTCCCATTGCTTTTATTATTTTCCAGTGTGGTTGCCATTGACCTATTTTCAACAGATGGAGAAAGAACAGCACATCCTCCTCCTGGGTAATGCACTCCTCTCTAAAATGAACAATTTTCATTTAAATCCTGTGAGATCCTTATAACAGAGTCCTAAAATGGAGGTCTCAGAATTCACTAAGCATGCTACACATCAGGTAGCACAACCCCAGGTGACAGTCACCACTTTACAGGTATGTGTGCATGTTCAAGCTGTGAATTCCGTTTTCACCTGAGAACCTACTGCCAGACTGTGCCCTAGGCCAGCAGGCAGGTGATATCTGGCCACAGCCCATAATACCTTTCCAATTTAGTTCTACTGTCTATCTCAGCAACACACAAGAGTGCCCACATCTTTAACTTAGCTCTTGGATTCACTTTAGTTAAGTTGCTCTTTAGAACATCATAGCAAGGTTAGGATCACAGTGGTTAAATGTATTAAAATCAGTGAGAAACTTGGCCATTCAAGGCCATTCTTTCACAGGGATGTACATCCTCATGATGGTTCCACTGTTCACCCATTCCTTTTTTGTGCAAAGGAGGTAGCCCACTGAAAGAAGCCCTGAGCACCACCGAGCTCTTAATCAGACACCTCAGTGAAAAACAGGAAGGCTTACTGCAGATTAAGTGAGAGGATACGTTTTCCTTGGTGTTAAGACAGTTTGCTTCAGCACACTTTCAGCAAGCCTCGTACTGCTGAAGGTGCCCTCTGGAATTCTATCACAGCTTAAATCCTATTTCACACACTGCTCAGTGGCAATCTTTTTGGGGCGGCATAGTACTGTGTGGCTTTTTCCCTCCTATGGTATCTGTGTTTTGTAATCTCTTTCTTTGGCTCATCCTTACAAAGCCACAGTGTGCATTTTTAAAGCTATGCAGATGCTACTTGATCTAATCTCCTCTTCTGTCTCCTGAACCACAGTTTCTGTCTGACCAACTGTTCTTGTTCAGCAATGTGCATCCTGCAGCTCCACAAAGCTGAGCAAAACCTGCAAAACCCAAGTACATGAGGGCAGCTGTTCATCTTGTGATGCTTCCAGCGTGGACTTCTGACCCTCTTTAACCATCTATAGTGAACTTGAGCAAGATTGAATAATTGAATTCATTCATCTTCATTTGCTAAAGTTGTTATCTGAGAATTAGTTAATTCTTATTTCTTTTTAAATGTTCATGTGGGGAAAAAAAAAATGACATAAAACGGCCAGCTTTGGTTGCAATTCCCTTTGATTTTTATTCTCTTTAATCTTTGTCCCAACATAAAAGGTCAGTCACTAAATATCAGAACTGCTGAAGCTTTTAATTCTCTCAAGATAAGCAGAAATTTATGCTCTTTGGGAACATTTGGTTCTTACCATATCCCAAATGGCTCCCACTACCTCAGGACTCAGGAACTGCTTATTCTGCAAGCACTTCTGTCAGTTACAGGGGAATCAGTTCTGGAGTTAGGTGCCAACTAGTGCCAGGATAGGTAACACCAACTTCTGCTTTTAGGGACAGATTTTAGGGAAAGTTCTGAGACAGCTCTTCTTTGTTGGACTGCCTGAAAGCAGCCAAGGAAGCTCTACAATAGGATTGTCTCCTTCCTTACATTTTAGCTACTTCATGCAACTGATGACAAAAGAAATGAAAGCACTGTTGTCTCCCCGTCTTTATGCCACATTTTTACTTCTTGGAAAAGAAATTCAGCTGAGGTGTCAGAGCTCTGCAGAGAAAGAACCAACAGCCTCCTACACAGAACAGATGTGGACTTCAAGAGGCCAACTCAGTCTGCAAAATCTGCCGAATCTTCCTCTCCCATTGATTCTAAAGAGAAGATAATGTCAGAAGAAGCCCCTAAGGACCTCAAGTTAAGGGACGGGAGTCCATGCCTTAAAGTTCAGAAGGATCTGAAACTTCCTCTGAAAATGATTCTACTTGAGCAACCTACGTTTCTTGCTGTCTTTAGAAAAATATATATACCAATTGATGTATAAATAAATAAATATGCTAGATAGATTTTTTTCAGACATGCTCTGTAAAAAAGATAAGAAGTTTATTAATATGTAGCAAAATCAACAGTATATTTCGTTAGCCATAAAATTTAAGTTCTCAAACTCTGAAACCTTAACTAGAAAATAGATAATGGAAAGGGACATGGGAAAAAGCTAAGCAAGCCCAGTTACTGTTTGTGTATTTCTCCCTTAAAGCCCAACAGCAAAATATACTTAGATATGAAACAGTCCCTGCAATTATGTTTCTACAAAATTTTAAAGTGAATGGTTGTAGGATAGGCTAAGAATTCTATGTAAGGAAACTCCAACTGATTTTAAAGCCTTTTGGAGTTACCACTGGATCCTTTCTAACAATCAAGACTATTCATTGGAGTAAATGAGTAGAAAATAGCTATTCCCATCATTCACTGCCAACCTGAAGACATCATCACTCACTGGTGTGGCTTATAGCATAGCTAATATCCATCCAAAGGCTGCGATGTGATCATGGAGGTCTCAGAGGCATTGTAGAACCAATTAGACTCAAAAAGACACATTTTTTTCACTGGAGATAGAGGCTGCATGAGAGCCTCCAGTGCTTCTGCTAGAAAGTTAAGGACGATGGGTGAGCAGGGAGAGAGAAAAAGGACATAGTCTTGTTTCCTTGAGTTGGTCCTCCAAATTTAAAAAAAAAAAAACAACTCACAAAACAACAAGAACTTTGTTCTTTATTTTATGGAGTAAAACTCAGGAACTCAGAGACAAATAAGAAATTAACATCTGTGTTCTTTAGACAGATTTAAATTTCTGAAATCAGGAAAAAACACTTTACAGCTCTCTCATGGGGAGCCAGGACATTCAAATCACCCAGAGCTTTGAAATGATTTGCTGTACTGTCCCAGCGAACACACCAAAAATACCCGGAGAGAGCTTTGATTTGCTAGGTCATGCTTTATGACATTTTAACAAGGGAAAACCAAAGTGGGACAGACTAAAATAAAAAGAAGTTCCCTGCCTGCTACATCCTTGAAAGTTGTGCGTGTTCCTCCAGTCTCAATTTGAGTCCACCAATTGCTGGAGGCCTTCTGAGCTCCAACATAATCAACGCTGTCCTATCTACAGCCTTTGGAAAATCCCCAAGGTCTAGCTATAACCACTCTCAAGTTTATCTGATTTCTGTATTTCAGTCTATTTGCTCCCATAGTCCTGCTGTCTTGTTCTACTTGTTCAACCTGAAGAACCGAGATCCTTCAGTAAGGGCAATCCTGACACTGCAAAAATGGGAAATCTGTTCCTGACTTTTCTCAGGATCTGCCTCCTCACCTCTTTTCCACACAGATGTTCAGATTTGTTCCACCTAATAAAAATGCACAGGTACCAAAGAGGTTTTCAGAGACATCAGATTTTATGTGAACTGCCATCTTAAAGTGCTTTTTCTTACTGTCTGTAGAGAGAACTGTACATCTTCTCTAAACAGTGCATTACTGTGCTAATGTTCGATGTGATGAATACACCAAACTGATAAAGAATTCTCTAATGACATCACAGTATGATCATTAGTTATGTGCTCTGCCACACTGAGTACCTATCCTCTAACCAACCACTTTCAGAGCTGGGATGATCCTTATTCTAGATGCATAAGTATTCTCAGAGGTTTAAGTACAGACCTGGCATAACGTAACTCTTCTAACTGCAGCATATGGTTGGGATTTGTAAATCTTACACATATCTTCAAGAAATCTTATTTAAGCTGGAATACTGAGTTGTGAGGAATGTGATAATTCAAGGCCTCATATGCCAAAATAGCAAACTGTGGTAGCACTTGTCACTTTTGACCTGTTCTACAAGAGTTAGTCCCAAGACCATGCAGAAATACCATTGAATGAAGGAGCACTACACAGATAATGCTGCAGCATTATCAGAAATTTCAGCACTTCCTTTGGTCTGATTGTACTGCTAGTGGTAGAAAGTGCATTGAACTGGGATGTACACACCTCACCAAGTTAATTAATTGCCCTCAGGAACAAAGTATATTTTAAACTAGAATCTGATATAAGAATTTTCCACAGTAGGAACAACTTTTTGAAGGTTATAGAATAACAAGAAATAATCTTGAAAGGTTAAGATCAACAGGAGTTTAGATATAAACCTGACACAGAAAAAAAACGTACACTTTTGCCCTAGCACAGATTTCCACTGCCTACTTATCCAAGTGCTATAGGTGCCCACATCTACACTATAGTAATAAAATTCTTAATCTTCATTCTGAATTCTCTCTGTCTCATCCCTTGTGAAGTCAGATGTAACAGGTTTTAAAACATTCCTCAGATTCATTTTCCCACAAAAGATCATGATGATCAACCTTCCAGGACCACATTTGTGCCCATTGTACCCAATTGCCAAAGCACTTGCTGGGCAGGCAGGATTTTCTCCCCTGATGGTTTCAAAGCAGAAAGCTGGTCATACATGCCAAGATAGGCTTCTAGTTCTCCAAACCCACACTTTTCTGAGAAAATTACACTGAATTTTCATTTTGACATTCTTCCTCATGCTATTTCTTTAATTACTGGCAGAGATAAAGGTTGACTTTCTGGTCTGTTGTCTTGGAAGGACCATGAGTACTGAGAAAAAGGATCAGATACAAGCCTCATTCCCAGAAATTGATTAATTATCCAAAGCAGAGCAATTTCTGTCAAGTTACTGAGAGTAGTACATCCTTGAGTTAGAATATTACTATGTACATGAAGTAGTTTGGCAGCTCATATGCTTTTCAGCTATTTAGAAGGGCTGGTCAGAACATGAAAAAGTCCCCCATAAGCTCTAACCACAAGCTGTACGGAGATTTTGTTTGAGGATTTGTTTGCTTTTATTTCAACTTTCGATATTAAACTCCAGAATTAAAAGAATTAAAGAATTAAAAATAAAATTGTGCACTGTACAATTCTGGCAAACCCATTTTGCTGCTTTTCTTCTTTTGCTTAGACACTTCTCTGTAGAGGACAGATGTTGAGTGCTGTGCATCGTGGTTTTCACAGAGCAGCAGAATACTCACCAGTTAAGCATTTCAGCATTGGTTTTGTAGTACTGAAGTTCTTTTGTATGTTGCTCCAAAAGTAGTATTACCTATTTATTTCCCTGGAAACTGCAACGGATACAAAAGGCATAATAACACTGTTTGATAGAGCAAATTCTCAGCTACAAAACACTATTTTTCAGCGTAGTCACCCCCATTAGCTATGCATTTTTGCCAGCTATGAACAAGAGCCTGCATGTCACGCTCATAAAAGTCTGCATGACTGTTTGCAGTGTAAGTGGTCTTCAACACCACCATCACTGAATTGTACCACCCACTGCTTCACTGTGTTCACATCCACTGTTTGGTCTCCAGCAAGCATCTGCTCAGCAGGCATCAATGAATGTCAACAGATACCAGTTTTTCCTTATGGAGGAATTCAGCTCCACACCTCTGCTTCATCTACACTTCCATGTCAGATGCCACTTTATCAGACTGCTTCTCCACTGCCATCTGTAACAGAGCAACAAAATGTCACAGGATATTGGTGGGATGGTTCAACCCCTACTGTCATACCACCAACATCCGCCTATGACATCGCACGCCAACATGATAAAACAGGAGGCATTACTTTCAGAGCAGCCATTGTAGCTTTATCTTCAGGTATGAGATGAGCTTGAGCCCCATATACCTTTTTTTAATAAAGACAATAAAGGAAATGCAGTTTGTGAGATTCTGATAGCAAGGATAACAGTGTACTAAAACTTGATCCACACTGAAATGTGCTTCCCAGGAATAACAAAATAGAACTAAGATTTTAAAAGAGAGAAAAACAGCAAAACAACACAATCACAAGCAGTTCTACAATGTTTATATATGCATTCTCTTAACACAAATAAAACATTTTTGAAGATTCTGAAAGCATTGTTCTCTTGGTCATGTAAAACATGGCAGTAACCAGTACCAAATGGTGGTCTCTAATGAGCAAGAAACATAGATATTTGCAAGCTGTTCTGGACAGCGGTGCCTTTAAATCTACCTCCTTTAAGAATTCTTTAGCAGTAACAACAAACAAAATTGATTTCCAGCAGTCTCTGCAATGAGATATAACAGATGGGACCACATAACGATTTTAGCTGATGCTACACAAAAGCACTGCTCCCTGCCTCTTCTGAGCACAGAGCCTGTGCTGCCATGCAGCTCTGCTGATTTGGCTTCCAGGTGGAAGAGAGGAAGTGTTCCCTCCTCAGAAGAAATCCCAGCCTTTAACATTTCAGAACAAAACCCTCATTAGTAAGCAGGCTCTAGAAATGCACTGGGTTATGGCAACTTTCCGAAAGGCATTCCCAAAACTTCAAGCATTTTCTTTGTTTGCCTAGCGGGAGTGCAACAGCAATGCATCTTCTTTTCAGACAGCCCTGGACAGACAGACAATCTACAAGTCTGTGTACAGCCAAAATGGCTTTTGAAAGCATTCAGCTTCTGTGCTGCTACAGCTCAGTGCGGATGTCCCTCTGACCTCACTCAATCAGCAGGGCAGCTGATGGGGAACAGGCTGTATTCATACACAGCTGGCAAGAAGAAAAAAGGGGCCAGGATCTGGAGCTCCCCCCTACCATGCCCATGTGCTCATTCATCCCTGAGCAGAGCTATTCTGTCTGTCAGTTTTCCTGTAAAAGAGATGACTCAAATCTTTCCAGCTTGTCTGTCTCCCTCCAGCTTCTCTGATCGCAGATTTTTGCATTTTCTGAAAGAAGGACGTCAAGAATGACCCTGCATTTGAGCTATAACTTGTTTTTTGATGTCTTGAGAACCCTAAGGTTCTCCTTATAATAAAGAACCCTAAGAGAACCTAAACCTACACTTTAAGACCTGGGAGGAAATATTTTGAAGTAAAATGGAGGCTTCAAAGTGAAAATTCAAGCGCTTGCTTATTCTTTGATGCGACCCAGGAATATTTCAGTGGGAATGGTGTTGCACTGTGCCAAAGTTAGCTTAAAAAAACATGTCAGAGTCAGAAGGTCTGAAACAAATATGTTGGCACTTAACGTAGCTACCTGAAAACATTTAGTGGCTTCAGGTCATACAGCAGAAAGCCTTGTAATGTCTCTATAGGTCATTTGTAATAGAGAAGCTATCGGAGGTTTGTGCCATACGCTTTTAAGATGCCAGCCTTTTCTTAGCCTTTATTTCTGTTCCAACTGCTTCTCTAATCACTCAAGTGTCCTTCTGACCACAGCACACTTTCTAGTCAAATACATACAGGTATGCACTGCAAATCTGGGGCCAAACTGCGCTGCAGGTGGGATGTGCTGGTAAAAGTGTCAGAAAAGCTTTAGAAAAAGAAGAGTGACCCATGGTGTGTGTTCTGCATGTTTAATCCCAAAAGGAACTAAGTCTTTGAGGCTGAAAGATTATATTTAGATCAGACCAATGAGTTAATCAGTGTAAAAAGGACTGCTAACATTTTTGATTTCTTTGCCCTTTTCAGCCCTCAGTTTTGCAGTACTTAGAAGATGGCCAGTTTTATATTTGCAGGGAGATAACATCTACTTATATTCCTTTGCATATTTCTTTTGTATAACAGGCCAGTATTCGAGCAATAGGGTTTATAACACGTTATGTTAAACTTGCACTGTGGTATCATTTTGTCCAGTGGAGTCACACTGCATTACACAGGAAACTGGGAACGACAAAGCATTATTGCTTATAGATTGTTAGTCTTCAAAATTCCATGATCCTGAAACAATTCTAAAAGCAGAAGTAGACTATGAAGGGATCATAGAATCATAAAATCTTAAAATGGTTGTATCTGAGATAGAAAAATACTGACAAAAAAAATGCATGAGAAGAGTAAATAATATCCTCGTGAATGTGGACACTTGTCCTTGTGGATAGCAAGAGTTGTGTTACAGATGTTCTGCTGCTGCGAAGCTCTGGGGTAAAAACAAATCCTATAGACAGTGGTAAAAATTTTATGAGAGTGACATACACACAGGAAAACAAAACAGAACAAAACAAAACAAAGCAAAGAAAAAAAAAAAGGTAGAAAAAATTAAAACAAAAATAGAAAAGCGAAAAGCTTTCCAGCCCTCCAGTCCTTCAGATATTAAAGAAGCAGACAGAATTCAGCTTTGTAAGGCACTGACTTCCTACAGACTCTGCCTGCCAAAAGCTGGACTCACAGAAGAGCTTCTGGAGTTCAGTAGATGTATACAAATGCTGTAGGGGACAGATGATCACTGTGGCAATCTTCAAAAACAGGAGGGAGTATGGAGACAAAAGGATGATGGTTTAAGTGAACGGAAGGAGAGTTAGATAATGAACATTTCCTGAAGACCTCCCATCTTAAAATCCATTCCATACTCCCTCCTGAAGCAGAAGGCAAGGTGTGCTTTCCTATTACCCTCTCAGCTGTTGTCTTGAAGCATACGGGGACACACACCCTTTTCTTTCAGAAATGATTGTGCTGGAGAGGACACAACACAAACAGTATCTTAAAGAAATTACAGAGGAAAACCAAAACAACCAGTCAGACAAGGAAATAAGGCAAATTAAATAAAATTAGTCCTCAAGATGGGTTATACAGCAGCTGGGGTTCTGTTAGACAGTTATGGCTGAGGATTTACAATCACAAAAATATATGTCTGAAATGTTTTTCAGAAATGAAAATCTCTTGGCCATTTTTATGTCCATAAAATTTAATTCTGCCACAGAATTAGCATTTTACTACCCAGTGTAGTGACAGTATCCACATTCTTAAAGCTACTCCTTTGATTCGGCATCAAATTTACCAATATGAATTGCATGCTAATGTGGAAGCATATAAGCGCTGCTCCAAAAGTAGTGCCTCCTACTTTATTATGTAGGCCTGTGATGTCAAGGCAGATGACAATGGTATGGCAGTAGAGGTTGAACCGTCCCACCAATATCCCATTACATTTTGTTGGCATGTGACAGATGGTAACAGAAGGGCAGTCTGATAAAATGGAGTCTGACGTGGAAGAGTACGTGGAACAAAGATGTGTCAATGAAGTCCTCCATGCGTAAAATATTGTACCCACTGATATTCATTGACACTTGCTGAACGTTTATAGTGACCGAACTGTGGATGTGAGCACAGTAAGGTGGTGGGTGGTGTGTTTCCACAGTGACAACAGTGATGTCAAAGACAAGCCACATTCTGGAGGGCCATGTTCAGCTGCCACACCACAAAACAATCAGCTTATCCACAGAAATCGTATAATGATGGTGGCTATGTTGAAAAATAGTTCTTTGTAGCTGAGAATTTGTTCTATCAATAGTTTTATTGTGCTCTTCATATTTGTTGTCGTTTCCATGGAATTAAATAGAAGGCATTACTTTCAGAACAACTTACATATAAAAACTTCTCCAACCAAATGCCATCAGAAATAGAGAGGAACATCATTTTAATACAGCTTTTCAAGACAATTGTAATTTACAGGATTGTCAGGAGGGATGGTGCATTATGACACACTGGTGGAAAGGGAAAAGCTTCACCTTTGGTATGAGGAACACACTGCACACATCATGTTTTTATTGTAGTTAAGTAGCTCTACTTTTCAGGGTTTAAGATTGTTTAAATTAACCTTTGAACCCTCTTTGTAGCTATTTATCCATAAAATGTTTAAGCTGCTACTCCTCTTCTGAACAGTGAAATGCAGAACTGTAAACAAACAATTTTACCATCAGCATTTCCACTCTACCTAATCCTCCCAGTTTTCATTGCCTTACACCCACGTGAACAACAAGAATTTAATAATTTCAGAGTTACACTATTTTGTTTAACAAAAGCCATGTAATAAAAAAGACAGCCATATTTATTGCTTTTGATGCTTTTGATGCTTTCTTTAGAAGTGCAAAATTTTCATCATTCTAAGTCAAGAAACCATTACCAAGAAGCAAGCCTGAGTATTCCCACTCTCTGTATTCTGTGTCTGCTTTTTATTATTAGTCATGTAGATGAAGATAAGACTTTTCCTCACAAATCACAGATTGGCCTTCCCTCCCGCTTCTGTCTTAAATGATGGTCCTCCCACAAAATGCGATAGGGCTCAGAAAATGGGAGAACTGTCTTTGGGTTGTGTTGTTTGCTGTTTTGTTTTTTTGCTAGTTTTCTTTTTTTTTT
>VXAB01013341.1:17277-81214 GCA_013399175.1 Odontophorus gujanensis
TTTTTTTTTTTTTTTTTTTTTTTTTTTTGATCCCTACTGACTTGGCTCCCAATTATGACAGTTACATGGAAGAGTCCAACTGCATTCTTTTTCACATCCCACACAAGAATGAATTTCCCTGCTTCAGAAAGTTATGCATTAAAAACATACAGACCTTTTTCCTATATTTTCATTATGTTTTCAGCATGGTGGGAGACTGAAATACAAACAGTACTCTTTCTACTTATTCTCTTCGCAGCTGTGCTCCTCACAAGCCCCAGTACCACAGAATTATCTCTTGGATATCAGTAGTGGTGAGCAAGTAAGACAAATGTCCCGTCAGTTTTCCCTTCTCCAAGCTAAGCCAACCCCACTGTCTTGAGATGCTCCTCTACACCCCAGGTCTTTTAGAAGACATAAGCACAGATCGGTCACAGTCTGGCATGGTGTGTTTATTGGCATTGCACCTCCACTTAGTTGGACAGCTACAGGAATCCTGGAGGCATTTATGCTGGATGCTGTTCTTACTCGCAGAGTTCAATAGGATACTAATTCTGCAAACTGAGACTTCAAATGGGTTACTTGTCATGGAAAAGTAGACATGTGCATGCTATTTTTTAATAAAAATTGAACCCCAACATCTTCCTCCTACATTAAGTAGCTTGGCTGAGGTCAGAATAAATTGTGAAGTAAGGACAGTGGAATGTCAGCCCAAATGAGGGGTTGCTATTAAAGTAATAGCAATGCAAATGAAAAACGTATTCAGAGAGCTCAGTGATAAGGGCTAACTAGGGGGATCATACTTGCATACTATCATGTTTTGATGATGCTGTGTAGAGATGAGTCATAACTGAGCTCACGTCTGTTTCACACTTGATATGTTCTTTTATTATAGTTAGTTCTTTTCTTGCTTTCCAGGACATTCATAAGCCTTGAGGAATTGCTGCATTCAGAATAATTTTCTTGACAGTAAAGTTTGTTTTATTGAAGTATCACTAATGCCACAACAAAGGATAGCATTGAAGATAAAGGTGTCTCATGCTTTGAGGAATTCACAGGCAACTAAAATCAATTTCTATGGCTCCATTTTTCAGTCCTGAAAACAAGTCATATAGAAATAGCCCATAAGCAAGGGCAGCGTGCTGCAGTAGATACAGTTTTGTAGTCTCCCTTGTGTTTCAGACCAGTTTAAACAATTAAGTCAACAAAACGTTGTCAAAGATCTCATATGGCATGTGTTGTTGCAAATGTATTCTTTCACATTTTATTTTATTTTAAGATTACTTGGAAGAAGGATCATTGCCACAATAATTGAATTACATGCTCTTGAATTCCATGTCAAATTCTCTTATTGGTTTATAATTGCAGATTTGTGTATATAGCTCAAGAATACTTTTGTGAAAATGGAACCTTAAATGTCTGCTTTGGTGTCCTGGAGTAGCTGATAGCAAACTTTCATCGAGTGTCACATCTTCCTGAAAGCTTCCTCTGCACTGATGGGTTCTTTCACTCCTTAGCTCATTCACAGTATCAATTTTATTCCTTGTTCTCAAGGAGGTGAGTAAAGAGGTGAACATGATTTTTGTAGCCCTTTGGGTGTTGCTCCTCTTGCTCATCTCTATACATGCAGGTAAGACCTTGTTCATTGATGTGCATGTGACAGACACATCAGCCCATAAGGTTCCCTAACGAAAACATTTTTCTTTATGCTCATGGAGAATAGATAGAGGTGAGTTCTGGAAATAGTATTTCCTTCTGGATTACATTAATCTATGGTGTAAAATCAAACTCAGATTGGAGCTAGGTTGACAATCAGACTGAAATGTCATGAGAGGTTAACATGAATTTTGGAATTCGCATGAAAAATATTAATTCATCTTAGATATTTTGATGATTGATTTTATTTCACTTTGAAGAGGAAATACATTCCCAGCTTTAGCCAACTTTGTTTTTTTCTTTTATATTTTATATTTTTCTTTTATTGAGGTACATTTATACTTAGCAATTAAAACTTATTTTTGTTTTATGTTGATCCAGAATTTGCTCCTGTATCAACTGGAGTTGCCTTCTTTCAGCAGCTTAATCTTAGATGCATTTCAAAACAAGCTGTACTAAAGAAGAGAAGGGAGATGATAAGCATCAGTATGACCAGAAATGTCTGGAGGGATGTTGTATCTCTCTTTTAAATTGGCCAGACCCCGATGGACACACATTTTCAGTTATCTATATCAAACTACAGGATGAAATCTAGGTTTCAAGCTGACTGAAAAAAATAAATAAAAAATAGGTAGTTCAAGTATTCTCAGTCTCACACCTTGAGCTACACGTATAAACTGCGAGTGTTACTGGTGTGGAAAGGCAGTCACATTGAACTGCAGCTTGGGTCACTTCAGGATGCTGCGCTCTATCACAGAGCTGCAGCACTGGATTAGTGAACACTGACAGTTGTTACTTAATCTAGAAGAATATCACATGTTGGTGTTAGATTACGTAAAGGAAACTCTTTAACCTCCCATAGTCACAACATCTTACTGCTCCATGTGATGCCATCATAAAATCTTTGAGTCAGGAAGAGATCCTTAAAGGCAAACTAGTCCAACTCCCCTGCAATGAGCAGGGACGCCTACAGCTCCATGAGGTGCTCAGAGCCCCATCCTGACCTTGAGCATCTCCAGGGATGCTGCATTCACCAAGAGCACTATAAGTTTAACTTTTACTGAATTGCAGAGGTGATCCAGGCCATCTGAATGAAATGAGAACCATTGTGCTGAGCTCCTCGTGTCCCTCACCATGTTCTATCCCACCAGACAGTGCTGCCCTGATAATGTGTGATGTTATTTGCCTTGTTGCAGAGCAGACTTGTGCAGAACTGCAGATCAGTCTACACTAATGATGAAGGTGGCCTGGTCGGTGGCATGGCAGTCATCTGTGCTGTTGAACTGTTATGCTGCTCCCTGACATTTTTGTCCCAGGATGGCTATTATTCCTCCTGAACAGCTCCTGGGCACTGCTCAGAAGAAGATAGTTGAAATCAACCAGCATTTCCAATGTGCAGTGCTCAGGCAGAAACCTCTAGGGGAAATCTGAATAGCCCAGATATGAAATGTTCCACACTGCAGAATGATCCCACCCTTGTTTAATTTCCCAGTACAGACACAGCTTCTCTCTTACCCTTCAGCCACTAGCTAGTTGCCTATTTCACTTTCAAATCTGACTCTTGGAACCTCCTTTAAGCATCTCAAAATGTGCCTCTTGTTCAAAACAGGCTTGAAACTCGATCTCATTGCAGAGCAGGAACACTTCTTCCAACAAAATGAGTCTGAACTGGAATGTATATAAATTTGACTTCAACTCCTGTCATCTCTACTAATGTTAGTTGAGACTGAGCGTATTACTCAGATTTGGAGTAAGACTTGTGTAGGACATGATAAATCTGAAAGTAGATTAGATTCTTTTTACATATGTCTGGATTAGAATATAATGTTGATGTGCATTGATAGCATTAATAACATAGATGTGTTTCTGGATTCTGATATTATGCATTCCCTAACATTTTTAATGACTTTTTTTTTTGGTGATTAACAGCATAGTGGATATCAGAAATTATAGCATATGCCCTAAATCAACCACAAAATAAAAAAACAAACAGCTATTTTCCAACTTTCTGTTTTAAATGACAGCATGAGGGAGTTTCATAAAATGAGATCAAAGATATCCATGTAAGAGAAGCAGTCACGCTTCAGTGATATAAGCGCTAATAGTCTTTGAAATGCTTCTGAAAAAAAACAACAACAACAACAAAACAAACAAACAAGCAACAAACACAACAGCTTATATTGTGGTGAGAGATAATCTTAAACAGCATATGGTTCTAGTTGTGATTTACAGACAACTTCTGCCAAAAATGCATTTATTATTCCAAGTCTGATTTTCTCCAAATAAAACTTCAGTGACGGAGGAGTTTATTTTCTCTATTTTGTGTATCATTCACAATATTTTAGTAACTAAATCAAAACATACTCGTACAGTCCCTGAGATGCAATTCCAGAAACCAAACATCTAGGTGTGTGGCTTTTGATATTTGCAAGGCATTTTTAAGGAAAACAAAAAAAAAAATTGCATTATTTAAATGGAAGAAACTAACTGCCAGCTAAACACATAAATTGCTTATGAATAAGAACTTAATTCAAATATATATGTTTACAATGGCAACTACCTTGCTAATAGTTCTAATGTCTCTCTAAGTTCTCTGTGAGGTTTCTTCTGCAATTAAAGATTTTTCAGGTGAGGTGATAAGCAACTGAAAGCCCAACAGTTACAGTGAGATTCCCAAGGCATTCTCCTGCATTAATAGTATTGGAAAAGAAGCACAGAATCACACAATTGTAGGGGTTGGAAGGGACCTTTAGAGATCATGTAGTCCAACCCTCCCGTCAAAGCAGGCTCCCTAGACCAGATCCAGCAGACTAACAAACTCTTAGAGTAAATGTGGATATTGTTTTGCAGGCTACCTAATGGTAATTAAAAAATTACTCAAATTTCAAGATACTAATGCTGGAATTAGTGTATGATCTCAGTAGAGATAAAAATCATGCTATTGGTTTCATTGCTAAGAAGAAGTGATAGAGAGAAAATGAATTTTGGTAGCCAGATACAAATATCTTCCACTATGGTCTGATTGTTGGGTAGTTCTGTGTGGAGTCAGGAATTGGACTCGATGATTCTTATGGATTCCTTTTATCTCCAGATATTCTGCATTTTTTTGATTCTTTCCTTGAAATTTTAAATATTTTTAGAATACTAAGTGAAGACGTTCTTGCTATGATCTCCTGCAATATGAATTTGCAAAAATTCATGCATAAATGGCAATGACTTCAAATGTAGATATATTATACATAGATATACAAAAAGAATGTCCTATCATCTATTGCATTTCCAAACCATATACGTGGAAAATAGAATAAAAATAAATAATATTTAAAAATAGTCAGAACAGTCTGAGAGCTTCTTATTCAGCTAACACAGAGGGGGCAAACCAATCTTCAAGAAATAAACAGAACCATAGATAATGCTGGCAGGTTAACTTGATTCACCCTATTCGCTGTGCTACATTACAGTGAAAATGGTAAAGGAAGATGGAAGAGGGAAGAGAAAAGTAGATTGAAAAAAAGGAGACAGAACAAATTTGTACATGTTGAGCATCAGGAGCTTAGACTCTCTGGGATACGAACTATGCAATATCGTGTCTCTTTAAAAGTCTTCCTAAATGTTAATTTAAATAATAACAAAAAATTAAAAAAAAAAAAAAAAAAAGGAAAAACAAGACAGTGCTGTCCTTCAGTAAAAGGCCCAAGAAATCCACCTCTTGCAGACTTTTAGCTTTCTCAATGCTTTCACCAGTGATGGACAGGAAGAGTTCTTGCAAATTTGCATTTGTCAAGACAGGATCGCCGTGTTCCCTCATGTGTTTACATTGTAGACAAGGAATAAAGGCTTTTGCGTTTTATTTCTGAATGTAAAATGATCAGCATGTCAGTTTTGGGTGTTTACATAAACAGAAATACTTGGTGATCATGGACTGAGGTACCAGAGTGAAAAAAGGCTTCTTAGGGCACAGCTGTCGCTCATAGAGAATAACACTTAAAAAGTAGGACTGATTTGACATCTTTTTCTCTTAGCTTAGGAGAAGAGATCTCAAAAATCATAAGCAGTGGTGGAGATGAAAATAATAACCCTTCATGAATTAAAAAAGCTTACTGTTAAAACACATCTTTTCAACTTTGACATCAACTTACCATTCACTTTGATTTATAAAAAGACATGCGTGACTTTTAGGAAGTAGCAAATACTTGCATATAGCTTGACAAAACCGTTAAGTGAAGTTTTTTGGTTTTGCCAGAATGCATCAGCACCGTTCATTTACCTGGGTCGCTCCTTCCCTACTCACTCCTACCAGACAGTAAATTCACAAGGAAGGGGCTGTGATTCTGACTGTTCTCTTCTGCAAAATACAAAGTAATAATATATACCCAAGCAGCTCTTTTCCTGCTTCCTTCTATTTTCTCTTTGTGGACATTCACCAGGGGTTTTTTTTCCACTCTCACTGGTCATTTGCCAGCAAATGACTTCTGGGTTGCAGTGGCATAAGAGAACAGCCAGGCTCATTAATTCCTGTAAACTTTTTGAGAGAATCATTTCTCATACACTAAGACAGTTCCTTCTATTGTTATAACATACATTTTAAATGCCAAATGCAACATTTTTGTGTGTGTGTGTGAACTATTAAATTTCATCAAATAGAAAGGACCGAATTAAAGTCTGCTATAATTTAAGTGATTTCACCAAGAGCTCAGCAAAGTTCAATTGCCTTTTGATCTTCAAATGCTGGAAGAGATTGTTATGATCACATGGATCCATATCATGGAACAAATACATATCAAAGCGTGTAAGTAAATTATGTGGTTTTTCATGCATTTTAAGATGTGCAGCATTACAAAGCAGTTTTGTAAAAATTTTTTTTTTTTTTTTTCCAGAAAACACTGATTTATTGGAATTGAAACTTTTTGCCAGTGTGTAGCCTTTTTCTCACTCTCCTCACTTGGACAATTTTCTCAAAGATGAAGTAAAACTGTAATTACAGTTTACAACATCACAACCTCCTCATTACTGATATTTTGGTTTTTGGAACACTTTTAGAGATGTAAGAAAAACTGCTCAGAGTTCCTAAGGTCAGTCAACTGATGGTACTTCTGTTCAAAGAATGATTTTTTGTCTCTGTCTCTTTTCCCCACACCTTGATTCAATCACATTTCAGCATAGGACTCTTTTTTTATTAACGTTAAGATTTTACAAGACTATTTTCCATGGATTGCAATAAACAACGTGAAAAATGTTTGAGGTGATATTTATGGCACTATGAAAACACATGTATCACCTATGGAAAGGATATATAGTAGAGGAAGAAAAGTTTCTCTTTTCCTTCATCCATGCAGTATGAGATTACTGTCCATAGAGGTAAGTCAGCTCATTGAGAACTTAGCATTCTTGTTGACTGCACAGATATTTTCTCTTTATAATTAAAGATTCCTTTTTTATATATATTTACAGTAGATAGAACTTTCTTTATTATTTTACATTATTCAGGTGTGCTGTGGCACTATTTAAAATATTTGTTTAGATAATTCAACTAGGGCAATATGTTTTTACTTTGGCACTCGATTTTCATCATAGAATCAGCAAGGTTGGAAAAGTTGTACAAGATCATCCAGTCTAATGTCCACCTATCACCAATTGTTCTCACTAAACCTTGTCCCTCAACACAATCTCTAAACGTTACTCGAATGTGATTTCACCATCTCTCTGGGTAACCCATTCCAGCTCCTGATCACTCTTTGGGAGAAGTATTTCCTAACATCCAGTTTGAATCTCCCATGGCACAGCTTGAAACCATTCCCTCCCGTCCTATCACTAGTTACATGAGAGAAGAGGCCGACTCCCAGCTCACTACANAAGCAACCTATCTACCTAGAATATTTACTGCTTCGCACCCTCTCAACAAATTATCTGGTCAAAAAAATAGGATATGATAGATAGGCCTTTCACCTTTTTGACAACATAGTACTCATTTATCCCTTTGCAATTTTCCTGCTGTCCCAAGAGTACAGTATGAAAAAATGAAGGGTAGGAACATGAATCACAACTAATGTAATCTGAAAAAAAAAAAANATTATTAAGAGCAATAAAGTCTCCTAACAGTGTGGGTATATGTTTTCTGTGCCTATCATTATGTTCATTGAGGTACTGCACTGGAATTACCATGTAATTACTACCAGTCCATACAGAAAATAGATTCCCAGTGTAAATGCTCATTCTCATTTCACCATCCAGGGCATTGTTTAATTTCCTTCTAGGTCCAGATCAATCTCAGGATTTTTGTTGATGATGAAAATAAAATCCTGGTGGTTGACTGATTCATACCAATGGGTGCTCTTTGACACCCACAATTGCTTCTCTATACAGTATTTAACCTCTACAACTCTGAAGGAATCATTGAAAAAATTCTGTCAGCTACATGGATATTAACTTTGTTGCAAGTTTTGCCTGACTTTTTGATGTGAGAAATGTCTTTTCTTACATTCTAGGATTTGAAAAGGACCCGAGAAGTTCTTGAAAAGAGAGACTTAACAGAAGTACTGCTTTTTTGTGTCTGTTCCCTAAGGACCTCATTCAGTGTTTAATTATACTGCACATTAGCATGGTCCTTTCTTTCAGAGAAATTGACATTTAGATTTGATAATAATAATAATAATAAATACAACAACACAACTCATCTCTTAGCTTCCAGGGCAAGAGGCAAAACACCCAAATTGGAACACAGGGGTTTCCATGCGAACACTGGTGAGCATTTCTGTGCTGTGTGAGTGACAGAGCCCTGGCACAGGCTTCCCAGAAGCTGTGAGGTCCCCCTTGGGATCTCCAGCAGCCACCTNTGCATGTTTAGTAATTTTCCATTTGTTTTAAGCCTTTGAATTTCTTTTATCCACATGTACAAGCAGAATTGCCTCTTCCCTTCACCTCCAAGGACAAAAGCAAAAGCAACGATTTCTTCCTTTAGAAAGATGTTTATAGAGATATCCCTGTATCTACTATGTATGCACATTTATTGATATTTAATTTTGAATCCTGTCCAGACAGGAAATGTTGTGCTGTACACTCATTAAATGGGCATTCTGCTTGGTTTTGTCCACTGAGGCACCAGAACCTCTCTAGGAAGATAGGTCACGCTACCTTGTCTTTGGCAATCATTTGGAGGTCTCTCTATCTTGATTTTGATTTAGGCTTCCAGAATGTTATTTTAGAAACAAAAGCAAGTATGTGCATCTGAAACCAGGGCATTCAGATCTAAGAATGTATTTATTTCTCAAAGGGAAAAATAATGAATGATCTAGACAGGAGTTGTCATTTGACGTAATGCCTTTAATATCCATGATATCTTGTTTGGTACCAATTTCATGGTAAAAGTTTATGTATGGATTTTGAGGTTATAATGCAAAATCAGAGGACTTAATTGTTGTAACTTACTGAAGGGCCATAATGTGAAGAGACACATATCACAATTACAGAATGAATCACTTTTCATCTCTCAGAATTCAGACATTTCCATCCTTAAGAATAATCCTTTGACCTAGTTGCTGTAATCCTTCTCTCTAACAACTTCATTTAGCATCCCACTGCATCTGCTGCCTTCCTCTATAGAACTTCTCTTGCTCTTTTTTCTCTGACCCATTTTGCTCCCCAGTTAATGCACACAGCCCTGCAGCTTTTAGTTTCTTGTTACCTCTTTTGCCTCTGACTTCTTCAGTGCTGTACTCTGTTCTCAGAAATAATGATCAACAGCAGTAAGACAGACTTTCCTTTCAAACTCCTTGTAATACAGAGTTTCTCCTATGGCAAAGTTTGCCAAATCCCAACAAATATCACTCTGTCACATAAACCATTTAAGCCTCATTCCTGTGCACTTGTCTAATATTTGATATAGGCAATGATTCTGTGTGTGCTCATCATGTTATGCAGCACATTGCCATCGCCTAAGAAATCAAAATAATTATAAAACATAAAAGCGTTCATTGCATCTGGTCATATTTTACTTGAGAGTTTGAGTCTTCAAGTCAACAGGAAAGATAGGCATCACTGGAAGAAAATTGGACCAGCTACAGTTAAAACTGGCTTCTGGAAAGGCGTTTCCAATTTAACATCTAAACATGGTAGGATGAATTTAGACTTATTAGATGGTTTGATATTGTGATTGGCAAGTTTGTTGCTGAAACAACTAAACGAAAGATTAGAGTCCACAAAATTTAGGTTTGGAACTGCCTCAGTGTTTCTGAATGGAATGAGTTAAGTCCTCTGAGTCAGCCCTTGTGTCTCAGTAGAAACACTGGTGACTAACTGAGCAAGAGGCACAATTCTTAAAAATAAATAAGTGAAATAAATGTACATTTATAATGGCTAATTGTTGTGACAAATAGCCTGTAAGAACATAATAAGTGCTGAAGTATTTATGTAAATAATGGTGTAAAATTATTTCACTGTTGGCCTGTTACTTTAATGGCATTACAAGAGAAATATTAAGGGCTACTAGTTTGAGAGACAGAAGTTGCTTTTATGGCTAGGTAATTCCATGGTGCTATGGTGTTATCTCTAGAGTATTTTGCATTCAAAATAAATTATATTTAATTTAAAATGTTTTATCAAACAGTGTCAGCTGCATCCTACCCTGAACAGAGACCGAACATAGAAAACATCTCCCTTTTTTTGTTATTTACAGTTCTGCTCACACCCAGAAATGCTGTACTCTCAGTGAGTCCTCTTTCTCATCCAGTGCTGATTCACAGATTGATGCTCCTTTGTTCTGCTGCAGTGCTGCAGACTGGGAACTGTCCTCTTTAGAGCATATTTAACACAAATGTACAACACTTAGGGGCTCCTAAAATATATACATTTACTTAAGAAAACAAAACACAGAGAAAAACTGGAAAAAGATAGAATCTGTCTTTTTTTTTTAATAATAACATCATTGTATCTGGAGTGCTCATGAGAGGCATGGGAGGCTTAAGCTCAGTTGGCACAACATTCTGAAGGAATTCAAACTCTTACGTCCTGAAAATATGAGCTTTTCATACAGCTAAGACTCTGCTCATTTTTGTAGTCAAGAATACGACATTATTCACAAAGAATTGGTCTGAAAAGAGCTCAAATAAGCAGCAATGCCACAGCACTCATAACAGAAAGTGTGATTTGGTTCTGAGCCCAGATTAAGATAAATATCTGAAGTAAACTCCTCATTTCCCAGCTGAGACTTGTTTTTCTTTTTTTTTTTTTTTTTTTTTGCCCCGTTAAAGTGCAATTAATTTAATTTAAAACCACAGTGGTTTTCAGGAGAGAAACTGTACTGATAGCTGTGTTTCCTACCAGAGTAATTGCTGCAAGGGCGTCTCTGTTCCATTGATGGAAAGACAAACAAGCTTCAGCTGCTGAAGAAAGAAAAAGAGAAGCACAGTTACGGGAAAGTCTCAGCTGAAAGGCAAGAGAACTCATCTCTGTTGTCACAGCCCAGCTGATGCTGGTGTCTGGCAGCATGAATGCTTTTCCTTCTCTGCTCAAGTTAAAAAAATGATAAGAACCATTTCTTTGGCACCATCTTAAAATAAAACAGAAACATGACATTGGTTCCAACCAATTCATGCTTGTGAAGGGACACCATTTTATGAGCTTAGGATGCTATCCATGCTGGTGCCTGGGAAGTTATGTCAGTGTACTCCAGCCCAGGGTCATGCACAGTGAGATGGGGCTGTAGGTTGACGGTTGGCAGCTAGAAGGTTGTGCTGCATGCTCAGAACATATATATGTAGTTTATTCATATGTTCAAAACTCAGACGTGCAAAAAATAAGTAATGCCATTTCTCATTTTTTTTTTTTTTTTTTTTTTTAGCACCAGAAAATTAGTGATAAAAGTACTAAGCCCAGTGGAGTTAGTAGTGTTAAAGCAGCCATTCAGTCTATTGATTTAAAATGGGTTTGGAATGCCTTTCTAAAAGAGTCTCCTGGAATTAAGAATAGCCAAACTGGAGATCGTTGCCTGTGGGACTATTTGCAGCAGCCTTGAAGTCTAACGCCAAAAATCTCCAGTCTAATAGTTTAACAACAATTTGTGTTCTTGAAATACAGCGCTGAATGCGTAGAGGATGCCAAATTGCTTTCAGCATCAGTACAATACTACAATACTATTATTTTCATGCATGGTAGCACTTTTTATACATGCAGCTGAAAGCAACAGTTCCAAAATGGCCATCTCAGTCAGAATATGAATTAAAAAATTAGTCTGAAGTCTTACAGGACAGACACACAGGGCATCACAGAAAATTCCAATTATTTTCCTTTTCAACTTTCATTTTTTAATTTGCATGTGGGCATAAGGATTTCTGTATGCTTCTCTGCATTCATCAAATAGAGAGGTCAGAATTGCCTTGCATTTCTATAAAAGTGGAAGCATTTGTTCTTGGCTTGGATTTGGGGTCAGAATCAATCTCCACATAGATACCTCAGCTCCTGGAAAGACTGGAAATACTCAGCTGAACTGCCAGCACTAAATATTATTTTACTACTGCTTATTTTTCTCTCTCGTTAATTTGGGAAGTAGACAAAATCTGTAAGAATGGCAATAGCTTTAGAGGATGAAGGCAGTCTAACTCATATGTGATCTTACAATCTACATAAAGTATGAGTCTTCCCTGATGATCTGCAGTGAAACCATACAGTAAAAGGAATCTGGGGCTAAGATGCTTTGAAAGGTATGAAGATGTTACTTGCCTGCCCTGAAGAGTGAAAGTTCTGACTAACTTTGAGGTAACACACAATTTTAATTCCTCAGTCATATCAGAAATAATGTTTGTAACTCTAGAGTTATTCTGAATCTCAGTAGTTCCTGGGTTCATCTGGAGGCTTCCAGCCCACAAGTAATCAAAGTCTTAAAAACATGAAAGAGTATAAAAATTTATTTAGAAGAGGGGAAAAACCATTACTTGTTGCTCACCAGTAAATCAGGAGGAGTAGGCCAAGCCACTGGCCTGTTTTTTAATTGTATTTCCTTTCAGACTTGTCATTAGTGACATCATCTGGATGCCAATGCGCAAGATCATTGTATCTCAGTTCCATAGCACACAGGCAACCCAGCCACTCCAATACAGCCCAGATCTGAATTTCTTTGCCACGTTATTACCTGGAACATTCCCAGGACCACAGTTTCGTCTCTGTGCCAGAGTTTCTGGGAATTTAATGCCTGTGGATTTCTAGACAGGATGTGGGTACTTAATAGCAGCTATTAGGTGCCAGCACTACATCAGGAGTGTGTTAGTTCAGCCTCTCATCTTTCATGCCGGGAATAATGTTATTATAATTCTGTATATTCCATAAAAGTGAAATTCTTAAATTTCATACACCATAAACTTCATTTGTGTTCTCCAGATGCATGTAGGATGATTTAAATCCTAACCATTTTAACATCTTAAAGTATAAAAAGGTTCCCTTTGGAATTCTCAGATCAATAAAAATTAACTCTGTTTGGTGCCACTATAGCCCAGAAGCTTTTGAGGAATTATGTTCATTAAAAAAGGAAGTCTTTGGTTTACTGAAACTGTCACATCCTACTAATACAATTTGCCAACCAGCTTTTCACCAAGCTTTTAACTTTCCAGAGCAAACAAATGCATCAGTGAGATTAATTTTGGCCGTTTCAATTTGAAAGGTTAAAAACCAGCCTCACACAGAAGCAACCGGCAACCTTAACTGCAGACAATATATCATTAGGATGTCCTCTAGGCAGAAGATTCTGTCTTATGTCAATATAATGTATGTTGCTAAATCTTTGGGTTTCGCTTCACAGAAGATACACCTTCTCACTGCAGTGATAGGTCCTGAGACAAACGTGAGTTTACTGCATTTTTTATTTCTACATCTCCCCAGCAAGAAGGTGAAATGGATAAAGTGAAACACCACTGTGATTGGTAGAGTGGGTCCTTCACATTAAGTGACTCCTAAATGCATTAACAGGAGGACAGGATAACTTGATGACTTCATGTAGAAGCACTTGTTACTGTCCAAAGTCTGTCTGAAGGCAGCTCGTTCCTATGTCACCATTGTTCCCATAAGGACACAGCTCACTCCCACCTGCTGCAAGCTAAAAGTGCTTCATCCTCTGAGGACAACTTTAGCCTGTGTGGGGTTTTGTGCTTTGTTTTCTTGTTGGTGTTTTTACTTTTAAATCTGCATTCAGGCATCTGTGTATATGTTCTTTATAGCCACCTTGTTCACATCCCCTGTTTTTCTGACTGTCTTTAAATCCCTGCCCCTGTATCCTCTGCATTGCAGACACTTGCTGGGGATTGTATTGATTTTAAGTGATGTCGGTGGATTTGCTGTTCTTTTTTTCCAGTATAAATTATGGAAATGTCATCCATGCTCTGTCAAATATTTGGCAGAACATTTCTACAGATAAACAGAGCAGGTTTTATATGAGCAGTAACGTCATACGTTTCAAGTTTTATTTTACTTCCATTCATTTATTGCAGTTGCCTCAGTTTTCACCATCCTTCCTATCAAGGTTTATATGAAATTGTTTCTTAATGTGATAAGCTATATCTAGTGATGACAGAGTCTGCATTTGATTAAGCTGGACCTTTAGAATGGCAACACCTTTAGCCTTTGGGGACAATCAGCCTAATTATAGTGATCTTCTGGGAGTCTTTTGAAACCAATCATATTGTCTATTCTGAAACTGGTCATATTTTCTATAAGGGGAACTGTTAGGTATAGCAAAGTATCTTTAAAAATCCCAGTGAAAGTCCTTCACAAGTGAGAGGTATTCAGTATAACTTTGTTGGTCACTTGTTTTACTTTGAATTAAACTTGAAAAGAACAGTTTAATTTATTTACAGTGCTCATTTTAGATGCTGTTTATCCTTGAAGAAATGAGCAACATGGGAGAGGTGATATGTCTCAATGTGTGAGACTGAAACAGACCTATCAGCATAATTTTATAATTCTTTCCTTGAGAGGAGACACATACATTTTAATTTTCTGTTCCAGTAGACCATGCAGAATGCATTATTTTTCTACAGATATTTCTAACTTTTCAGAGACTACAAAACCTCTGCCACATTCAACATGAGCCATATCTCACTCATGTCAGATATATGGGAAAGAAGAAAGTTTTCAAAATCCACTTCCTGTGGCCAGCTAAACCTCGTTTCTGTTTCTGTTTACCTTCATTTTCCGTTAGCTTGCCACGCTAAAAGCACCTCTGTGTATGTCAAGCCACCCTACTGTGAGTACGGGCATATCAGCTCAGGCCCTGAGCCCCAGGATGTGCAGACATCTCCCTGTGGGATTTAATCTAGAAAGTTTCTCAGACTTCTCTGATGCTGGCAGAAGCAGACACCCTGTAGGACACATCTGTGACAGCAGTACCCGTCTTTTACCCTGCCATTTCTGTATAAAGTGGTATGAATTCTCTTTTCACCCTTAAAAGTGAAATCTCCATCTGTCAACCATGCCAGGTAGCGATACTTGAAGGTAGAATGAAAATGGTGGAACTAAAATCTGCTCCCCATCACTGAAACTGTCTCACTATCTCACCACAGAAACTCTTCAGACCACTTTGCCAGCAACTTTGAGTAAAATGGTGATTATGGAATTCAGTTGAGTTGTGTCCATTTCCACTTCCAGAATACTGTTTCTGCATTTTCTTATTAAATATAAAACAATTTTAGGATTTGGAACTAGACAACGAGTCATCACTCTTTTATCTAAGTGCCCAATGGTCAAATTATTAAAACATAAACCTTATAATCCCTTCCGTTCTGAATTCTGTGAATGACCTATCTTCCTACATGTAAAGACAGACTCCCCAGAGGCTGAGAATCCATCACTGTAAAGGTATTTTCAATGTGAGGTGGGAAAAGATGGTTTAAACCTAAGGCAATGCAACAAATTGAAATGCTTTCTCATTACTTGAGTTCTGTATACGAACGTATACATACACCAAATGTGCAAGGGCATGTATCACCACATTCAGGTGTGCATTTATTGAGCTGGGAGAAAGGTAAGATTTGACCTCTGGGATCCCGTTAAAGTGTTGCATCTACAGGCATTTCCTCACTCACTGGAGCCTTCCCTGACGCCCAGCCACAGTCTTGAGGCCAGAGATCGTAAAGGCAAGGTCAGACGCAGCCCTGGGCAGCCTGATCTAGCGCTTGATCTGGTCAATGGAACCCATGGCAGAGGGCTGGGGCTAGATGATCTTTGAGGCCTCTTCCAACCCAAGCCATTTTATGAATAAACCACACCTAGAACAAAAAGCCAGCAAACAGTCCGATGGTGTTGAAAAAGTGATGATATGCCAGCTTGAGTTAGCAGCACAAATTCAATCTGTAATTAAAACCAAGAGTTAAACTTGAAGTTTAAAGGTGTTTGTAATAACAACGCAGAGCTGAAATTCCCTTTATATTCAGAAGTTTACTCATTTTTGGCTGAAATGTTAAGTCAGCACTCTTCTACTCCTTAGCATTTGTTCATTAATTCCTTAATGCTGAAGTACTACTTTTTTTTACAAGTAAAGATTTTGCTGCAGTGCCCTGGCCAAGCACCAGCTTGGCACTTGGACAATTTTGCCTGACTAAACCGGAGTTCTGCTTGATATGAGACAATTATTTGCTCTCTTAAACTGAGGTGCTCTTCATTTCACTTCACACCTAGCTGTTCTTCAGCAGTGCTGGTCAATAATTTCACAAATTAGAGTAAATTTACAGTTTTTGGGGGACCTTCAGAGTGCATGTGTATGCATCTCTGGTAGACTGTCTTGGAGCAAGAACCAACTGATAGCCCATAAGTTCTCTTTCAAATTAGATTTTCCGAAGCAGAAGAAAAAAAATGGTTTTAAATATACAGAAGAAAGTTTCAAGGAGAGGTATCCAGTCTTCCTCCCACGATTATCTTTTGACTGACCTTTGCAAGATTCTAGAGAATGAATATGAATGAATCACCAGCACAAAAGTAATTTAATGAGGAAAACTTAGCAGAGTATTTTGGTCATAGGGAAGCTGCTTCTGTTGCCGTGCGTGCCACCCAACGGACCTCGGCCTGCAAAAACTGGTCCCGCATAGGTCTGAGCTCACGACCTGCCCGACCAGGGCCAAGAGCTGAGATACTGCACCGATGCGATGAGCAGCAAATGGCGTTTATTGTTTGTACTTCACAGCTTTTATGGCCTACTGATAAGCATGCGCACTAATGAGTTACAATGATTCAGCACTTCACAGTAAGGTGCCATACTTCTAATTGCTACGTAGCTTATAGGGGGGTTTCGATCTCGCGAGAGCCCTACCTGTGAGCTCGGCAACAGCTTCCTGTTTGCCTAATAAATCCATTTGCTAAATGTTCAAGTATAAACATAAATGTAAATTTAATGTTAATGTATTGTAATGGGATTTTTGTTACAGATCACTAAATCAGGAGCTTCAAATTGTAACATACCTATTTTAAGAGAATTTCAAATTATTTCACTTAAGCTACAATTAGATTTCGTTTCACGGTCTCCTTCATTCTTTGTAGATTTGAATTAGTTTTCTCACTCATGAAATTAAACCAAGATATATTTTACCCTTACGTCTATATTAGAAGATTTAACATTAATGTTATTTAAGTAGAAGATGCATTTACCTTACCATGTTTTCAATATTCATTCTTTATATTTTAATGTAGAGATCTAAGGGTTTACAGTTTAATCCCAACTAAATCTTGTTTCACTGTGTTACAAAATCAGTGGGAACGAAAAGCGGCTGACAAAGCAATGATGGTTATTCTGATTACAAGTCAGGCCTGATCCAAAGGACTGAATTATTGATGTCACCCCGTCTTCAAACGGCCTGGAATCAGACCCTTGAGAAGACAATCAATAGTGTCAGTCAGAACTGGAAATGAATAGCCTCATCAGTTGAGAAATAAGAAATAGCAAGTAAACTTTGTTTAGATGGTTACAGAAAATTGAACAGTGTAAAGTTATACAGTAAAATAACATCTTGATGAGTCATGTTCCTATGTGGAAAGATTAATTCTGGCTCTTAAGTCTACTAAATTTTAGGTGAGATAAAAGATTGAAATGATAATTAGTTTGCCTATACCATATAGAGAAAGAATAGAATTTAAAATGTTTTCAAAAGAAATGTGTTAAAATTGCCGTGTACTTCAGAGCAATGGAAGCACTGGAGTCACAGGATGAGTGGAAGGGAAAATAAAAACATTGTCTGTACTGTTAACATCTTTTCTCTTTTCCTGTATGTTCATCTTCTCTCATGATAATTTCAGGTTCTCAGTCTTCATATCATTTTCCAAGTTATTCATACTACTCATATTGAATAAACTGGCATTAAAGTTCTATAACTGAAAAGAATACCAAGCACTAAATCTATTGTAAACAGTACAAACCTATAGAATCTTGAAAAAAAAATTAAAAAGATATTATTGCTTTAAATTCTAGAAAGTTCTTTTTTACATCTGACAAGTGCTGTACCTGAGGTGAAACTTAATTTTTAGAAGATGGACAATTGGATGATGCCAGTTACTTCTGTCTCCTAAACACTGCTGTTTTTCCTGCTATAAACATGTGGGATCACATGGCTGCCTTCAGTGAAATCGGAGATCTATGAACGGCTGAATAATGACAGAATGTTTCCTTGCTTTACTGGCTCAGTGTTATGCAAAATGGGCTCCGCAAAGAATATGCAACATTGCATCAGCTCACACCCAGAAAGCACTGCTTTCCTGTTAGACAGCACAAACAAAATGCTTCATTGCTCTCTTTGTTCAAATTGTACATTCACAAAAAGTATGTATTTTTCAGAATTTTGTGCAAATACTGAGTTTTATATTTCTGGAAAGATTAATTTGAAACAATCATAGAATTACTGAATCATAGAACATCCTGAGTTGGAAGGGACCCATAAGGATAATCGAGTCCAACATGTAGCTGTACACACAACCACTCAAAAATCAGCCTTCTGAAGCCTATTTTCCTTGATATTTCCACTGACTCCTTTCCTTTTTTTCAGAATGTTTGTGTCATTCCCAGATCTACGCTGTATAATCTTATCTCATTGCTCTTACTTTTTATACAACTCCGTTATTCATGACAACAATCCTGCAGCTGATGTGAGGAACCAGATAAGAACACAGGGAATTCCGCTCTAGGAAACACATTTTAGAGTGCATTTTCTGAAAGTGCACGTTGATGCATATTCCTGACATAACGTTAAGTAAAGGTTATCAGTGAAAAGTAAGGTTTGAAATCATATTTCCTTATGTTTCTCTTCAAGGGAGAATGACAGTCATCAGAATGGGGCCTCAGAAAGTGGTCAGTGCTGCCAACAGAGGTGCAGGAGCATTCCATGCCTCAGAGAAACAGACTGGGAACATCAGTACAGATATTTGAAAAATTATGATTTTTATATGCTCTGCATGAAAAAATGCATAAGTATTAAGACAGTCCATCTCCTTCCCTTTCTAAGGAAAGTACAGATGAGTTTGGACTGAAAGTGCTCTTGTATGTGTGATCACATCAGCTAGGAAGTGCTGGAGGAACTGAAGTTTCTGCCTCTTTCACTTTGACTGAAATCTGGCAGCCATCCTAGAACAGGCTTACTAAACCGAGAACATGAGAGAGGAGGTGACTGCTGGTTGGTAAGACTGACAGTAGGGAACTTGCCAATCAAATTCGTTTAATCATAATCTTCGTAATAAGGAGAATGGTCTGAGGCATGATGTTTGTTTGATCATAATCAAGTTGAAATACTTCTGGCAGCTTCCACAAGACCAGTACAAATTCAGCGCAGCATTCATCAACGAAACTGAATATAAAAACATTTGATACAGTTACATGAATAAAAAATGGAAAGATCTTGCAATAAACATGAAATGAAGACATTCTTGTTGGCAAGGATGACACCATGAAGCAGAGAATACATGGACAGGAGAAAAGAAGTTGACATTTTTCTATGTTGTTAATTGATTACATACGAATATAGTGCGAGGGAGTAAGATTCAAACAGGCTCAGTTTGTGTGGTTCTACAGAGGAATGTAATCTCCAATTCTGCAATTTATCACCCAGTATTGCAGTATTAAATAGACTGATACAGAATCTCTTTACTACTTTAAATACCTCAGCTCCTGAAAGGACCAGAATAAAAGGAGAGTTGTACTTGTAACTCAAAACTGTTAATTACCAGAGAACTTGCTCTTCAGTTCTGAGCTTTTTTGGCACTGGGAAAGAATAATAATGCTTCTGAATGGGATTTATTCAACAGACCATTAGTCATTTTACTCACTGTGAACAGACTAGAATGGGCCAAGTGGTGCTGACAGAAGCTATGGTTGGGGCAATTAAGTATCGTTGCCTGTTCTAATAGGTCAGATGCAGAGGAATCCTACTGCCAGAGTTGACAAGTGGAGCAGACTGGGCATATGACCACAAAGCAACAAAGATCTCTGTATCATGACAGTTAGCAGAGAGGACCAGAAACCATTTCCAGTTTATTTATACCTAAGCTTAATGGCTTTTACTAACAAGTAATAAAGTCAGACTAAAACAGGGAGAGAGTTTTGGAGAATCTGCTTGGCAAGAACGTACCATTTTGAGACCAGAATTAACTCTTTACTAAGCATAAGTACTTGGATTTGATTTTCCAGTGGAGTGTGTTTCAGTGAAACTGCAGTTGAGTCCTTTCTAAGTATAGTTTGATATACTTCAACACTTACACTAATCTAGGAACTGAAATGATGAAACAATCAATAAGAAATCAACTCCTTCAAGAAAGACAGCTCATTATTAATGTTGCCATCTGAGATGCTAATCCTCCTTCAAAGAACTGACATTAGGACAAGACTGAGACGGAAAACAAACCATCCTGCTCCAAAAATCACTGTCCCCATCACAGAATTTAGTTTTCACCTCATTTATACACAAACAAAATAATTTGGAATTATGTTCAAAGGTACCATACAGATGTAACAACAATTACTATTGGTGTGTAAAGAACTGGGAGCTCAGAATGCTGTCTCAGAATAGAATATATGACCACAGCAGTAATCACAGTGTGTTCTAGCAAGTTACTCTAATTTCTTCTTCCAAAGTTCTTCTCTCTTGTACAAATACTTAAATATTCATGATAGAAGAGATCAGAATGACATGTGAGGTTAAGTGTTCACATACTTATTGAGAAGGTAGGGCAAGCAGCTGTCAATTCTTGTTAAAACTGTCTGCAGCTGATGTCTGAGTAAAGACACATCCATACTATTTATTTTAGATTTGAGGTAGTGGAACAGCCTGCCTAGGGAGGTGGTTGAGGCACCATCCCTAGCACTGTTCAAGAAGCATTTAGATGAGGTGCTAAGGGATTTGGTTTAGTAGCTTAGTGGGTAGGGATGGTGATAGGAGGATGGTTGGACTAGATGATCTTGTAGGTCCTTTCCAACCTAATGTATCTATGAATCTATGAATCTATGAATACAGTATGTCACCTAAAGCATTCACGAGGCAGGCAGAAGTGAAAATGTGAAGTTTCTTAAAGGCAGGATTTCAACAAAAGCCTCTCACATCTATATTATGTAAGTGTCCTGACTCCTCACTGAGGGCAACAATGTTCTTGGCTGGTGGTGCAACTGGTGCCTGAAGTTTCCTGCTGCATTTCTGTTGTTTGCTTTTGTTAGAAATATCTACGCTGGGAATATAAAGTGTTAGGTCTGAGATTGAACTAAGTGTTGTCTTGAAACAAAATTAGTATTTTTCTAATGAGAAAAAAAAAAAAAATGTGGACAAGAACAAAACTATTCCAAAGCAGGTATTACTTTTCCACATTTGTGTCAGTCAGAAAACAAAAAATAATCTGTTGCAGAGCCTCCAATCTTTGCATCCTATAGTTATTCTCTCATAAAGAAACAGTATTACATAAATTGTCAGTAATTCACAAGAGCACAGTAAGAACTGTCACAGTATAGTGTGGAGCAAGGATGGAAATAACAGACCCAGACTTTTGCTGTGCATACAGTGTCAGTACCTCAATAGGCAGCCTGACAATGATAATGATGGTCAACTTGCAAAGCCATTGGCAGCACAGCATCAGCAGCAGGAAGCACAGCTATGATACTGAATGAGCCTGAGGAGGAAAATGATATAGTTTAAACTTTAAACAACAACAACAACAATATTTTCTCTAGAACAGTAGAGCCAGGAGGCAGTTGTATGGCAACATGGGAATCCAGAGTGATATTTGTAAGCTCATAACTCCCTGGAATTTCAGGTGGCTGTGTGCCAAAGAAACAATATCAAATGATATCAAATTGAGAAACTCAGTGTCGCTTCCTTGAAACATAACAATGACAGTGTCTGAATCTGGTAGTCAAAACAACTGACAATAATGGGAAACCTCTGATAGCAAATCTCCTCCTTACTATCCTTCTAGTATCCTGAAGGAGAATCACAGAATCACAGAATTCTAGGGGTTGGAAGGGACCTCTAGAGGTCATCTAGTCCATCCCCCTGCCAAAGCAGGCTCTCCAGACCAGGTTGCACAGGTAAGACCAGATTGTACAGGTTAGTAGCAGTTCTGAAAGTTTTGGACCACAGTGTTGCCCAACAGTGTCCATCTGCTGCTCTATGGGTTGTCCTGAGCTTGTTGGGAAGAACTGTCAAGAGTGAAGCTGTAAATGTCTGAGCATATAGATATTAGATACAAAGATTGACAAATTCCTACTATTCCTGTTCTTGCTTACCCAGGAGTATCTTCTACCTCATTGTCTTACAGATTAGTATCTCAAGAAATCATTAAGGACCATATCTGTAATTCAGGCTGAATTAGACTATATTTATTTTTATTTTTTATTATCCAGAAAAAAAATGAAAGAAAGGAAAAAATAATAATAATGCAAAAAAAAAAAAAATCCTACAAGATTTTTTCCATAAGAGAATCTAGCACTAGCAAGAAAAATTAATATTTGATCTAGCAATTAAAAAAAATAGACATTGGAAAAGAGGACTACTTTTTTCTCTCTTTCCTTGGAAGCTCCAGAAAAAATGCCAGCTTTAATACTATAAGTGCACAAAATAATACTGTACTTTACTTTGGATTATTTTGTATCATTAATGACATAATTCATGCAGGTCAAGATTCATTACAGAAATAAAAGCAATTACAAATACAACTTTATGTTTCCAAGGATTACCCCTAATGCTGAATCCTTTATATTTTCTATCAATCTAATTCCTTTGACTTATCTGGGAAATGCAGCAAATACAGTATTCCTTTGTTACTGAATGTGAAAATATGATAGCATTGTGCAGCTGAAAACTTGTATGTACATATTCCAGAGACAAAACAGAAAGTGGGGAACAAGTATAATAACGGACTTGATATAAGCTTGGACTGATGATGTTTTTAATGGAAATCTATTTAATAGAAGAGCACACACATGTATTTTTAAAAGCTGGATAAACAAATCAGAGTAGCTCTGGGCAAATCTAATCTTCACAGCTAGCACTTACAGCATGCATTAAAGAATTCAGTCTGACACTGACCTTGACAGCACTTGCAAAAGAAGAATTTTCACAAGGATGAACACATCCTACACTGTGTCTTCAGCTTTGTGAACAGTCTTGTAATCTTTTCATTTTTAACTATACTTATTTCTCATGCCTCCATTTTTTGCACCCTATAATTATTTTCAAGCAGTAACAACCTAAATAGGAGGAATAAAGGAACAGTATTATAGTGTAGTGTACAATCATAATTCAGGCCTTCATCTTCCTCTTAAAATGATCCTCTTCTGAAAATATGTCAAAACATTTTTTCTATAGCTTTCTTTTATCCTATTATCCTTCTAACTATTTTACAGGCATATTGCTAATGGCAGGGTTTTTTAAAAAACAAGTAACAAAATATACATGTTAAATAGAAAGATATAAAAAAAGAGTGAGCATAGGACCGTCCGCAAATGCTTATTACATAGGCAGAAAAAGAAGATTTATGTGTTAGTTCTCTTGGCACTTACAGCACTGGCTTCAAAATCTGCACCACGTTCAAGTTTCCTTGACAGTCACATTCCATAGATACCTGGAAAATGAAGATTTCTAACACTGCTGTTTTTAACAACCATTCCTGTTACAAAGCTGGATAACTCAGAACAGCTAGTGTTAGCACAGGCCTACAGAAGTGGTTGGAAAGCGTTCTGAGATAATTCTGCATCTGTCTGTTACCAAGGAACATCTCCCAGAGGGAAGACAGTTGAACAGACCAGTAGTTTACCCCAACTGATAAGTTATGATGTACTTCTGAAGCACAGCCTAGCTTCTGTTGTAACCAGGAAGGTCAACTCTATTTGCTCTACCTCTGTGCTGACAGAACCTTTGCAAATTCAGGGATGAAAGCAGCTATGAAGTGGAAAGGAAGTGAGGCAAAAAGAAGAATGCCACAGTACCTAGGGTAAAGGGCACAAGTTTCTGGCTGAATTAGCACAAAAGACAGTAATAGTTTGCTCAAATAAAAGTCCGTTCCAGAAAGGCTGGGAATGGTTGAAATAGATGAGAACATAATTAAAGATCCATTTTCAGACATCTGTAAGATTTTAACTTTCCCACTATCAGCTCCTACCTGTGGCATACATAAGACCCATCCCTCAACTCTTGTATCCTTCAACATGTTCCTCCAACAAACTAAATAATGTTCAACTTTAAAAAATTCCTCTACCTATAGTGTAAACAAAATGAAAACAGAACTATCCAAAAATAATTATGAGGGCTGATCTGGAAATAACATCTCCCATTTTATTATGTTGGCCCACAATGGGAGAGGAGGATGGTGGTGGTACGGCAGTAGATGTTGAACCTTCACGCTAATATTCCATTCCATTTCATTTCTGTGTGACAGATGGCAGCAGAGGTGCAGTCTGACAAAATGACACGTGACATGGAAGTGCAGATGAAGCAAAGCTGTGTTATTGAATTTCTCCATGTAGAAAAAAAAAAAGATACTATTGACATTAATTGATGCTTTCTGGACATTTAGGGAGACCAAACAGTTGAAGAGGTTTTGCTCTTGATTATATAGTGCTGTGAGCCATTCCTTTCCAGTACCAGGCATTTTTTCTTTTAAAATACTATACCAAAGGAAAAAACAAAGCAAAAAAAAAAAAAAAACAAAGGGTTATGGAGTGAGGTAAAATGGAATATGTCTTAAAGAAAATTNTGTGAGTGATGTAAACTGGAATATGTAGTACAGAAATTTGGGAAGAAGCCATAGAAGGTATCAGTGGGAACATCAACTGGGAAATGAAAGTCTATGAAGGTTTACCTCACTCTGTGAGCAATGCAGACAGGCTAGTGACAACAGACAAGGAGAAAGCTGAAGTATTCAACATTTTTGCCCCAGTCAGCACTACTGACTGCTCTACACACAGCCCTCAAGCAGATCGTTTGGAAACTGGGAACTGGGGAGTAATGTCCCTCCCACAACAAGAAAATAATATAATGATAGAATCACAGAATCCTTAGAGTTGGAAGGGACAGAAATCTAATCCAACTCCCCTGCAGTGAACAGGGACACCACAGCTAGAGCAGGTTGTTTAGGGCCTGATACAGCTTTGCCTTGAAAGTCTCCAGGGACAGGGCATCAAATACATCTCCAGGCAACCTGCTCCAGTGCCTCATCATCCTCATTGTACAAGACATTTTCCTTATATCTAACCTAAATCTACCTTCTTTAAGCTTGAAACCATTTCCCCTTGTTCTATCACCAGAGACCCTGCCAAAGAGTCTGTCCCCTTCTTTCCTGTAGTTGCCCTTTACTGAAAGGCCGCTATGAGGTCACTTCGGCGCCCTCTCTTCTCCGGGCTGAACAGCCCCAGCTCCCTCAGCCTGCCATAGTAGGAGAGGTGTTCCATCCCTTGGATCATTTTTGTGGCCCTTCTCTGGGTGCACTCCAACAGTTCTATGTCTCTCCTGTACTGAGGACTCCACGTCTGGATGCAGTACTCCAGGTGAGATCTCACCAGTGTAGAGGGGCAGGATCACCTCCCTCTCCCTGCTGTCCATGCTTCTTTTGGTGCAGCTCAGGATATCACTGGCTTTCTGGGCTGTGAGAGCACATTGCTGGCTCATGTCTAGCTTCCCATCCAGCAGCCTCAGGTCTTTTCAGCCAGAACTGCGCTCAACCCAAAGTCCTGAGGAAACCAGCTGACATAGTTGCCATGCCACAGTTGATGACACTTGAATAGTCGTGGTGGTCAGGTGAAGTCTCTGGTGACTGGAAAATGGCAATGTCACTCCCATTTTTAAGAAAAGTAGAAAGGTTGGCCCAGGGATCTACCACTCCTTAAGCCACACTTCAGTGCCAAGGAAAATCTTGGAGCAGATCCTCCTGGAATCTATTCTAAGGCAAATGGAAGAGTGGAAAGTGATATGGGACAACCAGGATGGCTTCAACAATGGCAGGTTGAAAAGACACTGTGCCTTCTTTTCCCAGAGAAAGAGGTAAGTGTTCTCTTCAGTTAAAAAAATGTATGTTTTGCACTTGGGTCAGAGTAATCCTAGATACATATACAGACTGGGAGAAGGGCTCCTTGAGAGCAGCCCTGCAGAGAAGGACCTGAGTGTCTTGGTGGATGAATAATTGAACATGAGCCTACAGTGTGGTCTTGAAGCTTGGAAGGCCAATTGGTACCAGATCTGGAGGTTGGTGGCCCTGCTTGTGGCAGGGGAGTTGGAAATCTATGATCCTGGAGGGGCCTTCCAACCCAAGGCACTCTATGATTATATGATTGGGGGGACAGAGNGGTGTTCCATCCCTTGGATCATTTTTGTGGCCCTTCTCTGGGTGCACTCCAACAGTTCTATGTCTCTCCTGTACTGAGGACTCCACGTCTGGATGCAGTACTCCAGGTGAGATCTCACCAGTGTAGAGGGGCAGGATCACCTCCCTCTCCCTGCTGTCCATGCTTCTTTTGGTGCAGCTCAGGATATCACTGGCTTTCTGGGCTGTGAGAGCACATTGCTGGCTCATGTCTAGCTTCCCATCCAGCAGCCTCAGGTCTTTTCAGCCAGAACTGCGCTCAACCCAAAGTCCTGAGGAAACCAGCTGACATAGTTGCCATGCCACAGTTGATGACACTTGAATAGTCGTGGTGGTCAGGTGAAGTCTCTGGTGACTGGAAAATGGCAATGTCACTCCCATTTTTAAGAAAAGTAGAAAGGTTGGCCCAGGGATCTACCACTCCTTAAGCCACACTTCAGTGCCAAGGAAAATCTTGGAGCAGATCCTCCTGGAATCTATTCTAAGGCAAATGGAAGAGTGGAAAGTGATATGGGACAACCAGGATGGCTTCAGCAATGGCAGGTTGAAAAGACACTGTGCATTCTTTTCCCAGAGAAAGAGGTAAGTGTTCTCTTCAGTTAAAAAAATGTATGTTTTGCACTTGGGTCAGAGTAATCCTAGATACATATACAGACTGGGAGAAGGGCTCCTTGAGAGCAGCCCTGCAGAGAAGGACCTGAGTGTCTTGGTGGATGAATAATTGAACATGAGCCTACAGTGTGGTCTTGAAGCTTGGAAGGCCAATTGGTACCAGATCTGGAGGTTGGTGGCCCTGCTTGTGGCAGGGGAGTTGGAAATCTATGATCCTGGAGGGCCCTTCCAACCCAAGTCATTCTATGATTATATGATTGGTGGTACAGAGTCTATTTGGAGGCCTGTAACTTGCAGTATCCCCAGGGGTCAATACTGGGTCCAGTCTTGTTCAATATCTTCATCAGCAGTGTGGGTGAAGGGATAGAGTCCTCCCTCAGCAAGCTAACACACCAGATGGCTGTGCTGCCATTCAGTGAGACCTGGGCAGACTAGTGAGTTGGGTAGAGAGGAACCTCTGGCAGAATGTGGACATAAAAATGGCCAAGAGATTTTCATTTCTGAGAAACATTTCAGATATATGATTTTGTGGTTGTAAATTCTCCTCCATATCTGTGTTTCTAACAAAACTCCAGCTGCTGTCTAGCCCTTCTTGAGCACAAATTTTATTTAATTTGCCTTATTTCCCTGTCTGCCAGATTNTCTAAGGCAAATGGAAGAGTGGAAAGTGATATGGGACAACCAGGATGGCTTCAACAATGGCAGGTTGAAAAGACACTGTGCATTCTTTTCCCAGAGAAAGAGGTAAGTGTTCTCTTCAGTTAAAAAAATGTATGTTTTGCACTTGGGTCAGAGTAATCCTAGATACATATACAGACTGGGAGAAGGGCTCCTTGAGAGCAGCCCTGCAGAGAAGGACCTGAGTGTCTTGGTGGATGAATAATTGAACATGAGCCTACAGTCTGGTCTTGAAGCTTGGAAGGCCAATTGGTACCAGATCTGGAGGTTGGTGGCCCTGCTTGTGGCAGGGGAGTTGGAAATCTATGATCCTGGAGGGCCCTTCCAACCCAAGTCATTCTATGATTATATGATTGGTGGTACAGAGTCTATTTGGAGGCCTGTAACTTGCAGTATCCCCAGGGGTCAATACTGGGTCCAGTCTTGTTCAATATCTTCATCAGCAGTGTGGGTGAAGGGATAGAGTCCTCCCTCAGCAAGCTAACACACCAGATGGCTGTGCTGCCATTCAGTGAGACCTGGGCAGACTAGTGAGTTGGGTAGAGAGGAACCTCTGGCAGAATGTGGACATAAAAATGGCCAAGAGATTTTCATTTCTGAGAAACATTTCAGATATATGATTTTGTGGTTGTAAATTCTCCTCCATATCTGTGTTTCTAACAAAACTCCAGCTGCTGTCTAGCCCTTCTTGAGCACAAATTTTATTTAATTTGCCTTATTTCCCTGTCTGCCAGATTTGTCTTTTTTTTTTTTTTTCCTCTCTGTAATTTCTTTAAGACACTGCTTGTGTTTCTTGTGTCCCCTCCAGCACAATCATTTCTGAAAGGATAGAGTAGACGTTCAACCCATGGCCCATGACTGCTCCGTGCCCCATGCGATCATGGCAGCATCTCTACTTCATCAAGTGTCACAGCCTGGCCTTGTCCATGCACCCATTGCTCACAAGAATCAGTGTTGTGTGATCAGCACAGTCTGGGCTGAGACTGGGACATCAGTGATGGCAAATGATTTTATGCATTTTNTTTCTTTAAGACACTGCTTGTGTTTCTTGTGTCCCCTCCAGCACAATCATTTCTGAAAGAATAGAGTAGACGTTCAACCCATGGCCCATGACTGCTCCGTGCCCCATGCGATCATGGCAGCATCTCTACTTCATCAAGTGTCACAGCCTGGCCTTGTCCATGCACCCATTGCTCACAAGAATCAGTGTTGTGTGATCAGCACAGTCTGGGCTGAGACTGGGACATCAGTGATGGCAAATGATTTTATGCATTTTGTAGCACTGGTTAAACACAGTTCTGTGAACAGTAAGAAATAGGTAGCTGTGCTTTCCATTTTGATAAAGGAATTTGAGAATAGGTTTCAAGATTGCCAAAAGATCATCAATTTGCAACTCGATTTTCAACCCAAATGCATTACCTTCCAATTTTCAAATGGAATGTATAGAGTAGCAATCAGACATTCAATTTAAATCTGATCATATCTCTTTACCAGACTTCTATATGCCTTCTCTTACCGGATAAACAGTCACACTTCATTCATGTCAACACTTCTTGGCAGTACGTACATATGTGCACAACTGTTTTCCAAGATGAAGCATACTTATATACCATAACTATGTTACATATTTTATGAGGGCTGCTCTGAAGGTAATGTTTTGTATTGAGAATTAATATATAAATACTGTATAATTGTTTGTGATTGTATTATTTTGCTGCATTTTGTTGTTGATTGTATGTCGTTTGTTTTTGGTCATAGTTCTATTTTTAGTGTTATTCCTGGAGAAGCTCATTTCAGGATGGCTCAGATTTTAGCACACTGCTTTTCTTGTTTATCAGAATCTCACAAACTGCATTTCCTTTATGGCTATTGTGAAAGGGTATAAGGGGCTCAAGATCATGCCTGAAGATAAAGCTGTGAGAGTTGCTGCAAAAACAGTGCCTCCAACTATGTTGGAGGGGGAGTCAGAGGTGTCAGAGCCAGATGATGATGGTATGGCAATAGAGGTTGAACCTCCCCACCAATATTCCATTATATTTTGTTGTCATGTGACAGATGGCAGCAGGGGGGCAGTCTGATAAAGCTGTGTCTGACACAGAAATGCAGATGAAGCACAGATGTGTCATTGAATTCCTTCAAGTGGAAAAAAACAGCACTTACTGACGTTCACCAACACTTGGTGAACGTTTATGGAGACCAAACAGTGGATGTGAGCACAGAGAGGTGATGGGTGGGGCAATGGCAACAAGTATGAAAGACGTGCCCCATTTTGCACAGCCACGGAGATTTTTACAAGTAAGGAATGCAGGATCTTGTTCATCAGTGCTGAAAATGCATACCTAATGGTTGTGACTATGCTGAAAACTGAAGTTTTGTAGCTGAGAATTTGCTCTGTCCAATAATGTTATTGTGCTCTTTGTAGCTGTTGGATTTTCCATGGAAATAAGAAGGAGAAATTACTTTTGGAGCAACATAAGAAGATTGTTCTTTGTGAACAAGTTCAGTAACAGCTCCTATTTATTAAAAAAAAAAAATAATCTCTATTTGTACATACAAGAGAATTCAATTTTTCATTAGGCTATAATTAAATACTTTTGTATTAAATAAGCTCCAGTTATATATATCATTTTAGTAGCTGATAACAAATGGTCCAGAAATGTTTTTTGTGCATTACTGTTAAGATATAAAGACGCTTCAACATTTGCATTTCTGTTAGAGTCAGCATTCTTAATTGAACTTAGTTAATTAAAAAAAATATATCACTAGATAACGTTGTTTTAATGAAAAAAAACTCTATACATGTTGCTTACACACACAGGCATATGGCAGGCTCCTCACCTGGCAGCCAGCCACACAGCTCCAGAGGAGCCAATGGAGCAAGGCCAGTTCATAGAGCTGATTTATACAGCTGAACACTTGCATCCTTCTCTCTGCTGTAACAATGTACCTGAGCTTCTCCAGTTGACAGTGGACAGGGAGGATGAAGCTGGCAGAAGGCCAGACTGGCATGCCCAGTGCCAATGTGACTCTGTTATTTAAGATGAAGGCATGCTGCTAGTAGCTATCTCCAGCTGAATGACCAGCAAAGCATGAAGTTTACATAATGTCTCAGCTGGACTTCCCTCTTATCTGCACGGTCTGATTGTGTATCCTTTTATTTCGTAGATTTGTGGTGATGCTGATTTTGCTTATTAGTTGCTTGGTTGCTTGGTTTTTAAGTTTGAGAAGGCAAGTTTGAATTTCTAGTATGTTTTCCAGTATGCTCTGGGACATTTTGCTAAAACTTTACACTATTAAACACAGTTGCCTCTGAGTAAAACTTCAGTGAATTAGGACTTTGCTCTGAAACAAGTGGCTCTAGGCACAAAAGAGCAGTCTGGTATTTTCAAACAAATCCATCAGCTAAAGGGATATTTTGCAAAAACAGAAGATTTCATTGATTTAAAAGCAGTCGTGTTTCTAAGTTCTAAAGCCTGTATAAAATGCAGACAGTTACTACCTAACATCTTCATATTTTAACAATATTTTAAGGAATTTCTACATTTTTCCACCTTGACTTTTTACCAAATAACAAAGTTCATTAGAGGAAGTATGATTCATTACAGAGATAATGATGAGGGAATTTAGAACTTTTCCTTGACACCAGTTCCTACAGGTTTTAGTATAATGCTGCCTTCCAGGCATCCACAGTGTTAGTTATGGCAGAACAGAAATATTTAAGTATTTCAAGGAACACTGCATTCTTTAGTATCAGAATTAGCTATGTGAATGTTCATCACAGCTCACACTTCAATGGGGTCAAATCCATTCTAGACATGATTTAGCAACTTATATTGATTTAACAAATTTCAGGATAATGAAGGTTATTTTCATGACTCCACGCTAATAACACAGAGTTATGAGACCACTGCTATAGACTTCAAAGCTTTGAACTCTGGACACTACAAGCTCTGATTAATCTGCGCTTGTAGAAGTCAGTGTGGACTCATCTACCATGGTCTATAAAACCCTGTGGTTAATAGCTTCTTTTTAGAACAGTCGTCATCTAGTATCACAGTGCCCTGAACACTGGGAGTTCCCATTTGTGGTAGGACAAAAGTGAGATATGTCTAAGCCACAGCCATCAGAAGTTCTCTGCAATTACTGTAAATGCAATGTCTTCATTGCATTCTAAAGTTTCTTTAATTATCACAAGTTTGCCCAGGAATAGGATATGGAAAATGGCTCTCTTTTCCTTTCAGAGGTGTTGTCAGAATCAACATTTATTAATCTGAGGTAAAGAAGCCATTGGTAAGAAGTCATTCCAGAAAGCTTATGCATGTTGGGCAGCACCCAAAGTACTGCTTGTCAAACTGTGAGGACAAAGATCCAGAGAATACATTGAGATACCTACAGACGATCTCTCATTGCTCTGAGGCAGATACATAATAAAGAACAGATAGCAAAAGAATTTTCATCAGTTACTACACACAGGTACTCAATGAAAATCAAGCTGATACTTCTTAGAGAGCATTTACAGACTCATTTACACATTCCCCGAGGGAAGCAATTAATGACTCTGCCTTAGATGTTGTTTTTAAATTACTTGGAGTAGATGTGGAGACAACTATGGTAAGAGCAAGGTATTGGGGACAGAAGAACCCAAGCTTGTGGTAGAACTAACAGCTGAGCACCTGTTGGTTGTTCTCTGCTGTGAGGAATGTTGGGTCCCATCCAACAAATGGAACATCCTGTGATTTACCGATTGGTGTCCTCATGGAGATGCTGCCGTGGACAGCTGTCATTCAATTTGTGTAAATTTATCACAGGCCTTTCAACAGCACATCTTGTTTGTTTATATAATACTTGATCACGGTCTTGATTCTAGTTCTAGCCACAGGAAACAGTAAAGATCACTGACAGTCTTCAATTGAACTGAATTCATCCACCAGGACACCCAGGTCTCCCTCCTCAGAGCTCCTCTCCAGCAGGTCCCCCCCCAACCTGTACTGGTCCATGCAGTTATTTCTCCCTAGGTGCAAGACTCTACACTTGCTCTTGTTAAACCTCATCTGATTCTTCTTGTCCAACTCTCCAGCCTGTCCAGGTCTCGCTGAATGGCAGCACAGCTTCCAGTGCGTCAGCCATTCCTCCCAGCTTCATGTAGTCAGTAAACTTGCTCAGAGTGGCCTCTGTCCCCTCATCAAGGTCACTGATGAAGATGTTGAACAGGATCAGACCCAGCACCGACCCCTGAGGAGCACCGCTAAGTACAGGCCTCCAACTGGACTCTGTGCCACCAATCACAACCCTCTGCCATTCAGCCTCTTCTCAACCCACATCACTGTCCACTCATCTATTCCACACTTCCTCAGCTTCATTATAAGGATGTTGTTGGAAACAGTGTCAAATGCCTTGCTGAAATCAAGGTAGACTACATCCACTGCTCTCCCCTCATCCACCTAGCCAGTTATGACATAGAAGGTCACCAGGCTGGTCCAGCACAACCTCCCCCTGGTGAGCTCATGCTGACTACTGATAACCTCCTTCTCTTGCCTGGAGACAGCACCCAGAACAAGCTGTTCCATCATCTGTCCAGGGACAGAGGTGAGGACCCTTTAGTGTATGAAGTTATGTTTGAATCCATGGTTGGTTGTTATGATTGCCCCTTAATATATTACCTTTGTAACACGGGAATTACCTACATAGTACTATCAACTCTATCAACTTTTTAATGGTTAAGTGTATAAAAGCCAGTTCTAAGCCACTTGAAAATGGACCCTAGGGCACAGCAGGTGGATGTGGCTTGAAAGAGGTCACAGCCCATGGAGAAGCCCTGCAGGAGCAGGCTCCAGGCTGGAGTTGCAGCCCATGGAGAAAAACCTGCAGTGGAGCAGGAGGTCTGGGGGGGCTGCCACCCGTGGTGACCCATGCTTGTAGCAGATCCTAAACGTGGGCCCTGTGGTGTGCAATCATGCTGAGCAGTGCTTGAAGAGCTGCAGCCTGTGGTAAGCCCACACAGGATCAGTTCAGCAAGGATGGTATCCCATTAGAGGGACACTCAGCTGGAGCATGGGCAGAGAGTGATATGGACTGACCACAGCCCCCATTCCTTGTTCCTGTGCACTGCTTGGTAGGAGGAGGGAAAAGAGGAAGCTTGAGGGGTGGAAGATGCTTTCAGTTGTTTTTAGATCTTACTGCTATATTCTGGTTTCAGTAGGTAAAAAATTGCATTAATTTTCCTTATGCTGAGTCCTGTGACAGTAATTGGTGAGTGATATCCCTGTCCTTATCTCAACTCATAAGCCTTTCTGCACCATATTTTCTCATCCTGTCCTTTCGAGGCTGGGGATAAGAGAGCAGTGTTGTTCATCCAGCACTGTAAGTTAGTGAGTTTCAGTGTAAAGAAGTGTTTTTTATAACAGATAGAAGTTGCTTACTATGCCTTTTGGACAAAATGCAGTCCACAGAGAGCAATTTAGGAACGTATGTTTTAGATGCAGCTGTTCCCAGAAAGAAATGTTCATTGGACATTTTTACTATTTCATAGGAGAATAATGGAAAGTATCAGGTAGATTGCAATCGTTTTCTTAAAATTTATTATCTCAGTCATTCCTCTCAACATTTTATACTAAATTTCCTTCTCTTATTTAGATCCATATAGGATATACATCCTGACATTTTTAGTATAATATATATTCTGAGTGTTCATCTAATTAGATTCAACTACGTAGTGATTTATTCTTTGCATCATTGCTATAGACCCATAAAATTCTACAGATTCTGTAGAATAATTTACCTATAGATGTGTTTCCCTATCAATTCAGTTTGCACAGCTTTCCTTGCGACAACTGCAACCAATTATTATTACATACTGGAGTTTATCATCATTCCTTCGCTATTCGATTCACTCTTTAATGTTTGCCATGCTGAAATTCTCAACCAATGCAATGTAAAGTATGTTCCTTTTTAAGAAAGCATGCAGTCACATAGAGAAGGTTGAAAGTTTTCTTCTTGATTTGTGAAGGGCCATGAAGATCATATAATCACAGAATGGCCAAGGTTGGAAAAGACCTCCAAGATCATCCAGTCCAATCATCCACCTATCAATATTTCCAACTAAGCCATATCCCTCAGTAAAACATCTAAACATTACTTGAACACCTCCAGGGACAATGACTTCATCATCTCTCTGGGCAGCCCATTCCAGCACCTGACCACTCTTTTGGAGAAGTAATTTTTCCTATCGTCCAATCTGAATCTGCCCTAGTATAACTTGAGGCCATCCCCTCTAGTCCTATTGCTAGTTACACAGGAGAAGAGGTTGACCCCCACCACTCCACGGTCTCCTTTCAGGGAGCTGTAGGGAGCAATAAGGTGTCCCCTGAGCTTCCTCTTCTCCAGACAAAGCAATTCCAGTTCCCTCAGCCACTCCTCATAAGCATTTTACTCCAGAACCCTCACCAGATTCACTGCCTGTCTCTGAACATGTTCCAGGACCTCAGTGTCTTTCTTGTACTGAAGATGACCATATGGTTGGAGCACCTCTCCTTTGAAAACAGGCTGAGATTTGGGGTCATTTAGTCTAGAGAAGAAAAGGTCTCCAGGAGACTTTAGAAAAGTCTTCCAACATATAATGGGAACCTGCTGGAAAGATGAGGAGAGACTTTATCAGGTGCTGTAGTAAGAGAACCAGGAGTAATAGTTTTAAACTAAAAGAGGGTAGATAAAAAATGGATATTAGGAAGAAATTCTTCACTATGATGGTAGAAAGGTACTGGAGAGTAAGGTTACCCATGGAAGTTCTGGGTGCCCCATGGGACTTTGAGCAACCTGATTTAGTGGAATGTGTCCCTGCACATGGCAAGGGAGTAGGAATTAGATGATCCTTAAGGTCTCTTCCAACCCAAACCATTCTATTATTCTATGATTCTGTCCTGAATTTCTCTTTCTTTTATGCTCCGCCTCCTTTTGAACTCTGCACTGCAATTGAAAATCTTTCTTTGTCTAACCTAAGAAGTACATGGAACTGAGAGTACATCAGATGAAACTGACTCTGAAGCCTAAACCAAAACCCTTCAATTTAGTAAATTTATCTTCCTGGAATTGTCCATTACACATCCATAAACATATCTAACAAATCACTTCAGAAAATAATGAATTGTCTTAAAACTACTTAAACAGGCAGAGGATCTTAATGATGTGTGAGTAAGACAAAATTTCGACAGTATATTCTAATAGATGAGAAAAATATGTCAAATTTTATTAATATTGCATAAACTTTAAAAGGGTCTCATCTTTCCATTAACATTTCTACTAGCAAACATTCATCATAAATTTCTTTGCCATGAAATATTCACAGGAATATTCCTAAATAAATAAATAAATAAATTACTAGCAAGTACTGCAATATTAATACCTAAAAATATATATAAACCACAAAGATCAAACTAACAACATGGAAACGTAGTATAAAAACATTTCAACAATTTTCAGGCAGACTGTTTCCATTTGAAGACTGGTAAGAGATTCCAGTTAGTCATTTCAAATAAGGATGAAGTTTTTGAAGCCTAGCTTTTTTTGACAGACCAATTCTGATGGGTCTCTTGCATGTTTGAAGAGGCTGTACTCTTGTAACTTCGTGTGACAGAAAGTATCCTAAGTATCCTACAAACAAGCAAACAAAAATGTGAAAGTAAGTGAAAGTAAAAACAAAGTTCCACACCATATTACACCTGAAATATATCAAGATATGTAGATTTGGTGAACACTATTTGCAATGTCTTAGTCCTGTCCCATCTGCATTTTGTTATGCTGTAGAGTCCCTAACACACTCTTTTAGGCTGAAGTTGAAATACTGACAGATGTGTCACACATAGATCCTTTCTAATTAGAAGGATCCTCAACATCATATTGCAAAACTTTCCTAACATACTGTTAAGTCATATACAGTTTATATCAATCAGCATTCTGAGAGTGGAGGAACATACTGAGAGAAGTATGCTTTAATACTTACCACTTGTCTGAGGGATTTAGATGTGCAACAACAAATCAGAGTGACGCATCACTCCACTGTGGAGATAATAATCACAGCACTTCAACTCACGCCATTCATTTTTCACAAAGAAGAAGAGGAGGATTTAGGTTTTCTGCTCAATAGTCTGTTAGGTAAGGTATAGAGCATCTGGTAATCTAGAGCATTATTAAATCATCCTTGAGAAGCTATTTTGTTTTGCAGATCACTGGGATAGAATGAAAGACAATGACTTTTTCAACTAGAGATTAGGACAATGAAGCACCTGACAGAAACAACAATCACACAAGTGAGAAAGTGTCAAATTTCAAGGCCCTTTCCAGTTCTAGTTTTCATGATTCTGTGAGAAGAAGAAGCAATGACTAATTAGCTAGGATGTCAAACAGTGAGCCCATCAGAGTCATAGGCACTCAAATGGAATTCTACTGACAGAAGAAAAAAAAAGTTCCATTTTTAAATCAACAATGAGATAGTACTGCTGCTATGTCTTTTATAAGACTTATAAGAGTCTATAGGAAGAAGAATAGTGTGCAATAAAAGTCAATCAAATATTATGGGCTTATATGCAGCCTGTAAAGCATAGCAGTTCTGAAATCAAGATGAACAGTAAAACTGCTGATGATAAATCCGTTTGTCCCACCTTGGTACCTCCTTACCAAACAGTCACAGCTTGAGGCAACAGTCACTTCATGTGATGAATCAGTGGGATGTAAAACAAAGAAATTGTTGATATCAGAAAGCATTAAACCTGCCCTTACCAATCTTCCTTCTAACTGTGGGAATAATATGCTGAATTATGGCAGTTTCAGTAGCTTAACTGGCTGAATTAACATGCTTGGATGCTATAGCAGAAACAGAGTTCTTATAAAAAATCTGAAAACAAATTAAATCATGTAAGAGCACATTTGATGGCTCAAAATCCTATTGAAAAGTTGAAGGAGACAGACACACATCAGCAGAACTTCTGGCATCAACTCCTACCAATACAGTTAGTATTCCCACTGATATGGTCTTTCCTTCAGAATAATCAATAACAATGTTCACCATAAATGGGATAAAATTTTCTCTGCTAGCCGTGGATGAGAGCAAAGAAGTAAAATGCCTTCTCAAGGAAAGAAGATACTCAGAGTATATATTCTGTCAGCTGAAAAGGTTGATGAATTGAACATGAAATTTTTTCACATTCTTCCACTAGAAGTGTATTAGGTGCCTATTGATTCTGACAAATTCCGGAAATAAAGTAGAGAGTGGGGCATTTCCCTAGAAATCAGATGTCTGGAAAAGGTGATCGTTACTGATCATGAGCTCAAAAGGAAATCAATCATTGTTAAGGTTTGTTTACAAACCTAGAGAAGCTTAGATAGGAACTTAAAAAGACTAGGAAGTGGTGTATAGAAAATAGTCACTGCTAATAGCAGTAAAGAAATTGTGCACTTCTCTCTGTCCTTGGCTTAGTGGCCGAAAGCAGCAGAGGATGACAAAAGGGAAGTTGAACTGCTGCTCTTTTGCAGGAGCTACAGAGTTTGATCTAGCAAGCTGAACACAATTGTGCACAATGCAGCATTCTAGAATTTGAGTTTTCCCTAAAGAGTAATAACAGCTACTCCAAAAGGCAGAGGCCAGAATCCACTCGCCACTAAAAAAAAACTGTAGATCAGTGATAAACTGTAAATCAAGTAAAAAAAAAAAGTATAGCAAAACTCTATATAAAATTTTGAACTTAGTGTATTAAATATATGGTCACAAGATGATATTTTCAGTAAAAAAAGAAAATGGTGGAAAATAAAAAACAATCAGAGCACATCTGTAAATGTTCAGGATTTTCAGATGTGTTATCTCATAAAATGGCCTCAATGAGAGAAGTAACTTCCTGAATTGTAAATGATTTGCCTTAGTGAAACAGAAGATATCCATAGCTTTTTTGTTTCAAAGTTTTAGGATTTCACTTCAGAATCAGCTAATGGCTTTGATCTACTAAATGTTATCAATTGTTATTAAAATTGCACACACAGGGGTTTTGGAAAACCTAATAGCTTCATGGGCTCTGTTGTTCTGAGTTTTCTTTCACGAGGTGCCCAACACTACAACACTTTCAAGGACAGTATAGCAAATCATGTTTTCTTGAAGACACATTTTGCAAAGATATCTGTTCCCAACAGCTCCAAAGCAGGGAAAGAAGGTGACACTACATTTTTAGACTTCTATTCTACCCATAGAATAGAATGATTCAGCTGTATGACTTTGCTCTGTGACCAAAGTAAAGATAGGACAGTTCTCCAGTAATGTATCAAACAAACAGATTGCTATACATATCTACATAAGTTATACATATTTCTTGCTACAATAAATAAATACATATGTTTCAGAAAGGAGTTCATTAGCACTGGCATTTGTGGTATAGATATCACAAAAATAATATTCTTACCTCCTTCTTTCTGTAAATTATAATTTTCTTCCTTCAAAAGTGTGTGGGATAGAAAAGCAGGGTCCCACGTGTATGGTTTTTTGTAAACTGAATAAAAGTGGCCTTAAAAGGGAAGTGTAAGAAATATTTAAGATCTTAACCAACTGTAGAAACAAATAATTCATTTGTTTAATCAATTTCTTAATTTGTAAATGTAAGTAAAACATACATGTGCATATTACAAGAAATATGAAGTTTTGCTCTCAGAGATCTGTCAAAAGCTCATTAGCATATTTATGTAGACAAAATAGATGCAATCTTTAGTCTTGTGAAGATATACTTTCTTCTCTTAAATCTTCTTACTCCAGATTTAGGTAGAAAAGTGATCACTTAGTGAACAATTAATGCAATATCTAGTTAGATTTTCATACTCTGGGACAAGGGATGCAGGCAGTATATTAGACTGTTACAATTTCACTGAACAGAACACTCTCCAGAGCTTTTCTATGACACTCTTCTAATTGTTTCATGAGCACTAATTACCTTCATGAAACCTCTGCTATTTCACAGATGTCTATCTTGGAAGCCAGAATCTTAAGTGCTGTGCAAGTGCTCCCTTTTTGCTGGATGGAAAAATGCCATTCAGTACAGGATGCTACACAAGCAACGAAATAGCTGAGGAACTGCCTAACTCTTTATGTGAGCATTCTACTCTTCCATTTTCTCAGACTGAAGAAAGTTCTGAATATTATGCAAAATTTATTTTGAAAAGTTAAAGTTGATTTTCATAACAGTGTGAAAGTTTCCAATGGAATACATTTGTTTTATGACCATTCCCTCATGTGCTTATACCCTTCATTCATATTGTTTGTAAGTATCACCGAATGGTTTGGGTTGGAAGGGACCTCTTAGGTCATCTAGTTCCAACCCCCTGCTATAGGCAGGGACACCTTCCCCTATATACTTATTTAGGGCTCATTATTACAAAGTTTAAGAAAAAAGAAATAATCTGGAGAGGAATAAGCCTGAATTCAGAGCTACAAGTGCTACTACAGTGCTCAACAGCATCAGTACCATGGCTGTTTCACATTTGGCTACCCATAGAGAAATCTCTTTGGCCCCACAGACGTTGTACAGTTCAGTGAAAACTCAGATACAGTTACGGTACTTTTTGAGTTGAGAAATGCAACGTCAAAGAAAAATATATGTGTGTTTGCAAAAAACAATTATATCTGTTTATTGAAAAACAATAATTTCATGTACTTACCTTTTGCACTAGGTGAATGTAGCAACTCTTCACTGGGCAGACTTGAACAGCACTCCTTAGATGCTTCCATATTTTCATTTTCAAGTGATATTTTTTCATTTGATAAACTTTCATCATTGTCAGTTACAATTTCCCCTTTTATACTACCACAGACAGGGGAGGGAAGATTTGTTTTCTTTTCAGAAACACTTTCTATATTTTCTTCTATACCCTCAGAACTAATTGATTCACAGTAATTGTTGTGAGAGTTTGTTTCCACACTAGACAAATTGTTTTCATCTTCCTTGCTAATTTTATGAAACATATGTAGCTCTTCTAGCACTAGATCAAATTTTCTTTTCAGTTCAAATTCACATGTGATTTTACTTTCTGAAGGTAAACATTCATTTTTTACATCTCCAATATATCCATTGTTCATTAAAGATAAATGCATTTTCAATTTCTCTTTTGCAGCAATGAATGTTTTAGCTTCATCTTCTGAATATGACATAATCAAGTCATTCATTACCATCTCACATTGACTTTCATTAGTTCCATGCATTTGTTCATCACTTATCTCTTCCTGTTCTTTTACATATTCAAGATGTTGTTTCAGAGCTGCTGGCCCTAAGCTGACAGCCTTACTTGTCTCAGTGTGTCCTGGTAAAGAAAAATACACTGTTTCATTCACCTGTAATTGCAAGTATGCAGAAGTAGGACTTCTCGTGGATTGATAGGGCACAGTGGCGTGATTTTTTTCGAACTGTTTTAGTTTCTCTGCACTTAAGGAAATCCTACTATGTCTGTCTTCACCTACAACTCCAGCTTTATAGACAAAAGAGTTGCTAGGGAGTAGTGAAGTGATATACAGACAACCACTTAAGGAACTAGGAATTATATTTCCAGAATCTGAACATGTGTTTGGAAATTGTACAAATTCCTTTTCATGAAATAAATGTAGGGTAAACGCATCTGTTTCTTTGCAATATTCTGGTTTGCTCGTTTGGCTACCTTGTAACAGGAGAGAACTGCACTTTTCCATGGCTGGTTTTGACTGCTCAGGTAACATTGCAACATCTTTACTTTTAGCAGGCAAATTATGAACGCTTTCTGAACTCGTGACTGTGTTCTGTACAAGTGACAGTTTTTTGAGAGAATTGTCTTGATATGCAAAGGAGAGCTGGTCAAAGTCTTCAGAATCACTGGTAAGGGGAATTTTTTTGTATGTGTCAAAAAGAGGAAACGACTTTTTAGACAGAAAACTATGAGAATCTTTGGACTTGAAATTCTCCTTCCTATCAGCCTTTATGCAATTAAAAGTAACTAGGAATTTTTTCATCTTACATATCATTTCCTTTGTAATCTTCACGCAACATCTACATTTACTAGTTTTGTGTTTTTTATTGTCTCTTAAATTAAGAGGTAAAGTTCTAAGTTCCTCTCCATGAAAATAACTGTTGAACATTTTCGTTGGTTTGTTCTTAGCCCATTTCGTGGTAGTTACTGACACCTGCCAATCCGCACATTTATTATTTACCTTTTCCAACCTTGGTTGTGAACAGGTAGGAAGGTAACTCAAACATCTAAGTCTGTAATGCATCTTCTCTAGCAAAGAATGATCACAATTGTCCTTAGAAAAATTTAGACATTTAACAACCAACATTTGCTTTCTCACAGCCTTTCTATGACTGACAGACTGTGAGTATGTGCTGTGGAATCTTTCACTCCTTCTGGGCAAGAGGTGGTGCTTTCTGACAAATCTTCCCTTAGATAATCCACTTCCTTGGTTACGAAAGAAGATCCTTCTGGGTAGGAAAGTGGAGGTCTCATTACCTAAAGATACAGAAAAATATCTTTTCTGGCATTTACTATGTAACTGTAAACTAATGTTTTCCACAGATTTAGAACTTACAGTGCCTGGATAAGTTTCATATTTTTTGTAAAAATCTGTGTTTTGCATCAGATTAATCTCTGTGTGTGAATTTAACAGCTTCTGCTTTCTGCTGTGTGAAGTATGTTTCTCCGCTCTCACAAATTTCCATTCAGTCAGTAATAATGCCTTCTTCTTATTGAAAACAGAAGCAAGCATTTTCTTCAGTAGTTTCACCTTCAGATGCTTTGAAATGATAGCCAGCAAACAAATGAGTGCTTTATTCTTGTGGTTTGTACCAATACTGCTCCCTACTACCTCTGGAGTATCATACTGCTCATTTAATGCTTCACAAACATCAAACCAGGGCACAATATTGTCAGCCTGACACATAAGCATAACTTTAGTTAATGATTTGGTCCATGTCCTGAGTGCTCCAAATAAAAAATTTTGAAATGAAAACTTTATTTTGAATGTTTTCTTTTCCCTCATTACACCAAAACTCACTTTTACGTCCGGAAAATTGTGCACAACAATGGGAGTACAACTACTTTCACATGTAATGTTTTCAATTAAATATCTTTTGATATCAAGTAGTTCATTCGTAAATAGTTCTGACTCTGCTTCTTGCAAACTAATATCACTGTTGGAATCATGCAGACCATAGTGTAGGTCTAACTTATTTTTCTCTAATATTATTGATGCAATGTTTGTCTGTATGTGAAATGTCATGTTCTCATGACTGCTATTCCTCCTCATAACACTGATGAATTTCTTGTTCTGAACTTGTTTAGCACAGATGTAAATGTGAATCCTTGACTTCTGGTCATCGTCATTATCTGAATTCTCCAGCACTTTACAATCACTTTCAGCAAATATTTGATTACATTCCGAATTAGTGCTGCTGTCCCTGGCGTAAGTTAGAGGCAGGTTTCCTCCTTCTGCCACAGCACTGTGCTTTTGTCTGTTAGTTGCTTGATAATTCTGTTCTTCAAATTCAGAACCAACAGATGAAGCTTTCACAATGTTTTTAACGTTCTGCAGTTTCTGGTTCCCTACATCAGACATTTTTTGCTCACCACGTATCTGTTTTGATTGCATCAGAGTTGTTTGGTCTTTTAGTATCTTTCCAACCATCTCCTTCAAGTTTGTTGATGGAATTTCACTGCTTATTCTATTTAATATACTAGGAAATTGAAATGTGTTCTCTTTCATCAAAAACGTAGGGATTTCCAATGGTTGCATCCATTTAAAAGGGTTTGGTGTTGGAACTATAGACGATGAATTATTGTCACCTCTTTCTGTAGTAGTTCCATGATCATTACAGTAATCATCTTTGCTTCCTGTACTGTATACATCTTCCAGAAAAACATTTTTCTCATTTTCTGCATAAGACAGCACAGAACAAGTATTGCATGAAAATGGAACTTGTGAAAGCTGGTATTTTCTCCACCTCTGAAACAAGTTACTGTTTAAAGGTGTATCTGAAGACTTCTGTTTAAGTTTGTTGTCAGCTATTTTATTCTGCTCTGTATTGTTCTGATGCAGTCGGAAGGGATTAGGTACATGCAGGTTTTTGTGTGTGCTAGTAGAACTCCACAGATTGCATAACTCTTTTTCACCCTGCTGTCTACGGATATTTAGTGAAATGTCATCTTTTATAGCATTGTGACTTCCATTTTCATGACTCCATTTTTTGGTGGGCAGTTTATTTTCTAGTACTTTATATAACAGTCTTTCACTGTTAGAAGCTTGAGAATGGAAAGATTCTCTTATGCAAGGTTTTCTGCCTCTATCACATCTTCCATTTTCTGATGCCCAACTGCTTTGTATTTCTGATATATATAGAGGCTCATTTGGAGGTATTTGATAACAGTTCACATGTATACTCTGTTCCAACTTCAGCTGCTCCTCTTTCTCCATGCTTTTCTGATGGTTTTCTCTTTTAACATGCTTTGGATAAAGGTGGAATTCATTGTCACTTGATGGTACAGATAAAAATGTTGGAGAATGTGTGCTTTTCATGTTCAGAAAAGTTCTATACTTGCAGAGACAGGCTGAAAGTTAAGAAAATAATAAAGCATTAATAACAAACGATCTTTTAGTTATTTCTAATCTGTATAAAATACCAATCAATAATTCTCAGATCAAATTGATATTTGTTCTGTATGCATGGTAGAGATAAAGACATTATCTAAGACCACAATCTAGAATTCAAGAGATTAGTTACAAAAGACACAGATGCATGCAAAATCAAAATGAGCACGATAATTTCATTATGTCAACAAGTTAAAGGGACTAACTGCATATTCTATGCATTTTGGAAGAAAAAAAGTAGTGAGAAGAAATGTGGGGAAAATGGTGGTGATGCAATCTTCAGGAGATGGCCCTTTACAGTCGTTAAAAGTTGACAGAAATTGACAGAAATTGCTGGTCCTCTCCTCACTGTGGGACAGTTAAAGTTGCGTTTATCAAATATCCTCAGGTATGACAAAAACCTCCACCTGTCCTCACGCGCAAAGAAACGCAGCGTTGCAGGAGGCGCAAATCCCGATCATGAGACACTTTATGGCGTCACTCACACGATGTAACCCTTAAAGAAAAGGCACGCAGCAGCTCATCCAAGCAGTCCAAGAAGCCGCCTCCATCCTGGTCCGCTCACCTGCCCGACCTCGGGGCGCTCCCACGCGCCGGGGCTGAGGGGAGCCCGCCTCAGGGCAGAGCGTCCGGAGGCGGGAAGCAGCCCCCCCCACGACAGCCGCCTCTCGCCGCCCGCCCTCCCTCAGGGACGTCGGGTCCCTCGTGCACTGCGGCGCGTGAGCCTGCAGGCGGTTCTCTCTATGAGCTGGATGTCATTTTGTGTCGTTCCGAAAGCAGATGCTCACATCCAGGGCCTTTCCCCACTTTTTCCCTCATCGTTTTCACATTGATTAAGTCAAGAACATTATCCCAGAAATACCAAGCGCTCACATAGGTCGGTGCCACTAAAATTGGTGGCTCCTCTTCCCCTGATGAAATTTCCTTTCAAAATGCTTATTTTTTAACGTGTGCACGAGACCAGCTGGCTGCTTTAACNTGACAGAAATTGCTGGTCCTCTCCTCACTGTGGGACAGTTAAAGTTGCGTTTATCAAATATCCTCAGGTATGACAAAAACCTCCACCTGTCCTCACGCGCAAAGAAACGCAGCGTTGCAGGAGGCGCAAATCCCGATCATGAGACACTTTATGGCGTCACTCACACGATGTAACCCTTAAAGAAAAGGCACGCAGCAGCTCATCCAAGCAGTCCAAGAAGCCGCCTCCATCCTGGTCCGCTCACCTGCCCGACCTCGGGGCGCTCCCACGCGCCGGGGCTGAGGGGAGCCCGCCTCAGGGCAGAGCGTCCGGAGGCGGGAAGCAGCCCCCCCCACGACAGCCGCCTCTCGCCGCCCGCCCTCCCTCAGGGACGTCGGGTCCCTCGTGCACTGCGGCGCGTGAGCCTGCAGGCGGTTCTCTCTATGAGCTGGATGTCATTTTGTGTCGTTCCGAAAGCAGATGCTCACATCCAGGGCCTTTCCCCACTTTTTCCCTCATCGTTTTCACATTGATTAAGTCAAGAACATTATCCCAGAAATACCAAGCGCTCACATAGGTCGGTGCCACTAAAATTGGTGGCTCCTCTTCCCCTGATGAAATTTCCTTTCAAAATGCTTATTTTTTAACGTGTGCACGAGACCAGCTGGCTGCTTTAACGTCATTAACAACAGGGATTTAAAATAGAAACATCCTTAAGGATGCCAATATTTCTTTTAGGGTTTATCTCCATGCCACAGTGATCAGGTCATCTGAAGCCCTTTGTTCCTGGTAATAGGTCCAGGTCCTCTGATCCTTTGTTCCTGGCAATAAACACATTCAGGAACTGAGACTTAAAACATTTTTCAGTATTTCTGCTTTTGTAAACAAATCTGGCTAATATCTGCTTCCTAATGCTCAAGACATAATACTAATTGAATCAATCTTTATTTAACAAGATATGATTCCTGTCTGCATTCAAGCAACAAAAAGCCTCATTGAAATCAATTAGATTACATTCACATTTCAAAATGCTCATAACGCCGTATGGAACTACAGTACCTAAAGGGAGGTTGTAAGAAAGAAGGGGACAGACTCTTTATCAGGGTTTGTTGTGATAGGACAAGGGGAAATGGTTTCAAAATAAAATAAAAGGGGAGATTTAGATTGGATGTAAGGAAAAAGTTTTTTACTATAAGGGTGGTGAAGCACTGACACAGGTTGCAAAGAGAGCTGGTGGTTGCCACATTCCTGAAGACATTCAAGGTCACTCTGGACAGGGTAGTGAGCACCTGATGGAGCTGTAGGTGTCCCTGTTCATTGCATAGAGACTGGGCTAGATGGGCTTTAAGGGTCCCTTCCAGCTCAAACAACTCTGTGATGATTCTATGATGAACAAAGATCATGATGTAAACTAGAAATAGGATTTTAAGGCATGCAACGTAACAGTAGGTTCACACACTTCTGTGTGCTACTCCCTACACTGAGAACATACTCCCAGAAAACAAATGATTGAGAAGCTATTCTGTTCACAGTGGTTTTTCACATCTTCTGAATGGAACAGCTCCTTGCTTGTTTGTTGACGTAAAATCCCTTGGCATGCACGTGTTACAGGTAGATAGGGGTTGGTTTAAAAATGGTTATGTCTCTGAAGAGTGAAAATAATGAGAATTATATGAAAAATAAAGAGTAGCTTTTCTTACATCTTTATGGCTATAAAATTAGATTGTTTACTGAAGTCCATCCAGTTGTTTCACACCTGTGGCTTATTTTGTTGTATATGATGTAGATTGTAAGAATAAATTGACAGACTTTCACTGAAGCACATTCTGAATGCTCCGCATTCTTCAGTTTTCAACTCTCTCAAAATAGAAAAGCAAAGCATTGCAAACTATTAAAAAAGAAAGATCAGAGAAAATGTATCAGGATATTAAGTTAAATATCGGCAAAGACAGTATCAAAAATAATGGCAGTAGTCCATGTGAGGTGTAAGACACCAAAACTTGACTGTCTTGATTGGCCAAATTCAACAGTACGATGTTGCTCAAGACCTTTATCTCAGTTTGGCTGTGCTAGCTTAATGCCTGCAGCGTGGTCCATGCAGTTTATTGTAAGTAAACTGCATTTTAAGAAGACAAAATTCAAGACCAAAGGTCTGTAGCAATCCATCATGTTTCTGTCATGAATCACACTGCAAAACTTTCCACTCTGAAAGTAGCTCTCCTTGTAATAATTAAGAATCAAAAGGTAATGTTGCTGTTTTAGTAGGAAATTATTATCATCCTCCACTTTTTTCATCATTAAAAATACATATTTTCATACTTATGAATAGAGTAACTAGTATTCTTAGAATTCTATTTTACAAATTAATCTTTTTCAACATTTTACTGTCACACATCTAGAACAAGCATGCCATCATTAAAATGTCCACAGACAGAGTTGCTGTATGAAAATATTTTATACCTTCTATCATATCTGTTCTATCTGCACTTCAAACTCAAATACATCCTGTCTAACTATGTAATTTCGAAACAGTTTAAATAAAAAATTCCACCAATCCATATTATCCCCAATAATAAATACTTAGCTGATATCTTTTTCGGTATATGTTCTTTGATAAATTAAAGGTAGAACTTCAACTTTACCCACTGTGCTTGCAATCATAACAAAGCTCACGTGTTTCTGTAGGCATTACACACCTTAAATCCATATTCTCAGCAGAATGCATACGCATTAACAAACAAAAAGCATCACAGAGGAAATTTACTATGCCATCAGCTTCCATGATTATGGAATAGCTTTTGAGAAGAGAATGATTCAGCAATGTTAGTTCCACAGAGCTGGACCTGGAATAAAACTGTCTCCAGAATCACAATCTAACTGAATAGTTATTCAGTAAATATTCACCACATGCTTAAGTAGCATGGAGATATTTTTATATTCCATTTGTACTCAAACTTTTATTTTCCTCTTTGTTTCTACCATTATAAAATGGTGACAACTCTTTTGTTACCGTGACAAAGTAGCCTTCTTCAAAAACAAGACAAAACTGTTTCAAAACCAAGTTGTTCTCTTCCAAACTCAAACAGTGAAATTAAAAAATGCTGATGTAAAACAAAGGAAATAAAGGGTTTGAAGAACCACAGCAAGATTGCTTTAGGCACTGTATCTAGAGCTAATAGGGACAAAGGACCTCCTCTTTAGCCCTTTGAAAAGAGTTACATACATTGCCTTCCCCTCGCACTGACTTCAGTCCTCTGAAACCGCAGGCATGACTTGAATTCTCTGAAGATCGTTTGGTTCTCTTCTTTCTACCCATAAAACTCTTTTATTGCTTCTGAAAGGAGTTACTTTGCATCTTGGGGGATATGAAAAGAACGTGCTTAAGATGCATTGAACAACTTAACCCAACCCCATATAACTGCAGTGTGAATCATCCCCGCATGACCCCTTTCTTTTGTCCACTGCAATGACGTTACTGCTTGACTGCTTCATATCCTACACATTTGACAGCTGTCACTTAGAATAAAAATTGTTCCATGTTGGACTTGGTATGTTGGACACATTCTCTTCCTATCACCTGAGACACTGTTTGATCATATTGCTCGGCTGCTGTGATCATATCATTCTCTATTATATTAAGTCCCTCTACATCACCGAAGACATTCTCAGTTTCCAGCTGAAGTACCTTGTTTGCAACTTGATTCCAAAACAGAAGAAGCAAAAGATGATATTTTGTATACAGAGTACTAGGCACAGAAATACAAAGGACCTTCATCTAATTTTAGCTGCCACTATCTATCTTCTTCATAAAGGGAAAGGGAGAAAAAACAGTTCTGCCTGCCAGAAAGTTCAAAACTTCTTTGTTCTAAGCCTGCACAGATGCTGAATTCAAGTAATACGCACCTGAATGCATTCAGAATGCAGTATGCTTCATGCTAGCAAGATAATCAACTCAGTCCATATGATCCCTAAGCCTGACTTATTTTTGTTAAGAGACTGTGCATAACATGTGGTCATCTTCAAAGAACTGCAAGAAAAAAAAATGAAACTAGACTGGAGATCATCAGGACAAATCTGCTCAGAGCAGAGCTAAGCTTCAGGTTGTGTGCAGCTTCAACCTTTGATCAAGTTGTGCAGGGCTTTTCCAGTTAAGCTCTGAGTATTTCTAAGAGTGTAGATTCCCCAGTGCCCCTAGGGTGCTTGATATAAACTAGTCATAGCACTGCATTTTAAGCACTCCACTTTCCCTTTTTCAGTGTTGCTGTCTTCTTTTAATCTCTCTGCTTATCATGTGCAGACTAACTAAACCAGGGGTGATGCATGAGTAACATGCAGTGATTCACTTTGTCTTAGAATAGTATCTATTTCTGATAAAAAGCTACCAAGAATAAGAGCTTATGTTTAAACAAACATCACTTCAACAAAACACATAGTGAAGATACAAAATATCTCCGTTTCTGCTTTTTTGTTGTTGTTGTTGTTAAGAAGTTATGTGTCAGAGTCACGATAAAACAAAGAGTTAGTCATAGCTACTTGCCGGTAGATTTTTATGTCCTTGGAAATGAGCCTGGTGAACTGCAAGCAGATCATCCAACTCTGCAGTGGGTACACTGCACAAGCTGCTCAGACAGCTTCTCAGACAAGTGGAGCCCTTTAGGAGCTGATAAAGTGTCACAGAAAGCCTAGCTTACCTTGGGAAGTCCACGATGTCCAAGCTAAGGGTAAGCTGCACACACATATCGTTCTGCAGAAACATAATCAATGTGCGAAATACCCTTGGGCAACTGAGAAGTTTCATAAGTTATCTTTCCCTACATTGACTGCATCTCCTGCATAAGCAAAAGACAACTTAAATAAGTTCTAGACTGTCTTAAGGTAATGAAAGCAGTGCTGATTACTCATTTTGGTTCCCAAACTCTCACGTAAGGGTATTTGTCCAAGTGCATGATGTATCGTGTCTTGATAGCCTGGGGACATTCAGGATGCAGAAGAAGAATGAATGTTCTCTCATCAGGGGAATTAGGAAGGTTCTGAAGTCCTGCTCAGCCACTTCCCCTCTAGCTTCTCAAGATTTTCAAGACTGCATTGCTAAATAAGTGTGCAAAATTGAAGTGCCCTTTGAAGTGAAAAATCAGAACCTGAAGTGCATCTTTGAGTATTGTGTATTTAGTCACTACCTAAGGCCATCAAACCTCACAGGAAACCAATCTGATGGGCTTGACATGGTTTTTATTTGTTTTCCCTCTATTTCTGAACAACCTATGCTGGAAAATACTTCAACATATATATAAATGATGTGGAAAACTATCAGCTATAGCTGATAGTGAAAAAATGCCAGAATCATCCTAAGTGACCACATGATTAAAATGTCAATAGATTTTATTATTGATAAATGAGAAATAATATGTAGAAGAAAAATAACCTTAATTGTAAACGTGCATTTAGGATACACTCGCTATCTGTTACTGCTCAGAAAAATAGATTAAAAAATAAAATAAATAAAAAGATCTGGAGGAATTAGCAGACAGTCTCTGAAAACAGTAATTAGCTGAAGAAGAGAGATGATTAAAGGAAAAAAGGATACAAGTCTATAAAGTGATGAAATTAGAAAACAGGTAAAATAAAACTGTGATTCGTGGAAATTTATAAGTGTTGTGTCACACTCAGGTCAGTCAGCCTAGCATCCTATCTGGCAGCAACCAGGAGCTCAGACACTTTGGAGAGACAATAAGAATGGGATACAATATACACATCCACTAAGAACTTTAACAGTCTCCGGCCATTCCTAGTTTGGTCTCAGTCTCCATATTTGGGATTTTTATTAAATGGATTTTTTTCTCCAGTCTCCCTTTAAATACACATAAATTTTTATCAGCCACAAAAAGCAGGAACAAGGAATCTCACAGCTTAAGCTTTATGATTTTAAGAACGAGCCCTTGCTGTTTATTTAAAGCTGTGCCCTGCTTCGATGCCTCCCTTTCTTGCATTGAAAGACAGTGACCAATCAATCCCTACATACCTTTGCCATGCTATTTATTGAACATTTTCAAAGCTATCATATCCTGCTCAAGGATTTACTTTTCAGATCAAAGAAGAGTCTGGTGGATCCCAGTAGAGAGGCAGTTTCATTCCTTTGATTATCTCAGTGCTTCCTCTGATCCGTTTTCAGTTTCACGTACTATATAGGATGGGGGATTAGAAGTGCACAGCGATCCAGTTGCAGGTGCTTCACGTACTGAGGCAGTGGCATATGAACATTCTCCTACTCTCTAGTTTGTTTTTTTTATTCCTTTCCTATCAATTTTAAAATTCAGCTCCTTGTATTGTTCTTTTTCCCTCTTTAGTTCTGGTCGGTTGATTTGGGGGTGGTTTAGGTTTTTGTTTTTTTTTTTTTTTTTTATTACAGAATGTGAAAAACATCATGAGTGTAGGTAACCTTCTTTATCACAATTGTTACAGGTGTTAGCACTACTTTCCAGATAAAAAAAANCTGAATGCTGACATTTTCATTGAACCATCTATCATAACCTGAAGAGCTTCTGTGCAATAACAGTCATTTCAAAGCCCATAAATTTAAACGTGAAGCCGAAGCAGTTTACATTACTCCAAACTGAATTTTAAGTGCCAGGTTATTATTCCATCTCACAAGGTCCTTCTATAGTGGTTCATGTGGTTCTCATTTTTACTACACTAAACAAATCAATGTCATCAGTGAACCTTTTCACCTTGCTATGCACTCCTCTTTCCAGTTCTTTTTTGGATGTCAACCAGGCAATAAGAAATTCCTTTCAGGACAAGAACTGGGAGGTATCACTAAAATTAGTGTTCTGGAAGATCCAACAGCACAAACAAAATGTAGCACTCTTCATATACAGCTAAAAGGTGGAACTCCCTACAACATGGAGCCATGAGGCTCAAAGGGGTAAGTGTTTTCAGGACTAATCAAAACAAAATTCAGGAAAAATATGTCCATAATCTATTAAACACAATCCCTTGATTGTAAACCAAGATTCATAAAACAGCAGAACGTTAATTGTCAGAAACTAGATAACACTAAGTGCATTCTTATACACTTTCCCAAAGTACTGCTGTTAGACACTGTTGGAAGCAAGACAGTGTACACGTCCATGTAAGTGTACATATGCATTTACATATAGACATACACATACACACATCTATATACACATATACACACGTATATTTATAGATTCACATATGATCCAGTAGGGCCATTTTTACTACACTTTTTAAATTAGATTTGCATTTCAGATTATGACTTAAAAATGTGCTACATTCATGAAATTTACAGGAAGAATACATTTACACTTATGAAAAGTGATAGAATCCAAATATTCAAGAAATAACAAGAGACTGGCATCACAAACTCGGTGTCCAATCTGTAGGTTGAACATCCATCCCTCTTTAAACCTATTAAAGATTTGTGAATGAATGCTTCACCTTCTTCTTGATTATTCATGTTTGAACTTGCTCTGAAAAGAGAGGGTATGCCGATCCTTTATCAGGCAGAACAGCATAGTGCTATGCCTTGTTCTAGTGACAGGAGGTTTTGACTTTGAGAACAACTGACTGGAATTACTCAGTGGTAAATGTTGCAGAGGGTGCTTTCATTACACACTCATATTCCATAAGGTCTTCATATTTAAAAGGTCTGATTTGGACATTGGAAACGTTTCTTGCAATGGGATCATAATGTCAGACTTGTCATATTTCTTAGACAAAAATCTGCTCTCAGTTATTCACATCTGCAATCCATGACTCTACAACTCTCCTCCAGACACAAGCTCCTCTGTTCCTATATACCAGATGTGACAAGTACATCATTTCTGAATTCATTAATTCAGTGTGATTACAACATATTTCCCTAACATCAATCAAGATTTAAGGATCAGTAAATCACATGCATTTATAAGGGAATCAGTGCACTGTAACTTATTTATACATTATTTTTATTATTGTTTATTATTATTATTACTATTACCCACTCTCCATCCCAGTCTAATAAACAGTATTATTTTTGGACATCAGACAGGGCCACAGAACACTCATGCTCGATCAGGCAACTAAATTTGGTTCTCAGATGTTCTTTTTGGCAGTCACACAGAACTAATGTGAAGTAGCTGAAGTGTGTCACTGAGCACACGGGCAACTTCTGTGTTAGCAGTTAGTTCTGTGAAGTCTTCAGATGTTGTGGCTGTTAATATCAATATTGCTTCTAGGCTGGAAAATATCTCTCGTGAGGCATGAATTCACCTAGATGAGATGCATCTCATACACCAGCACATCTAGAAATGTGATGATTTAATGTACTGCAGCCTCATTTTTTACAACACATCTTGTACAACTGGGCATTTTGAAACTGTCTTTTGATATATTTCATATGGAATCACCAGTAGTTGATTATGGCTTTTTGTGAACAAATCTGGTGTATATATAGAACGATGACTAAAAGATGAATATTAGCAGTGTTGACAAGGCTGAAACTCAACACAATGACAAAAGCAAGAATATTTGCTATTATTTGAGGAAAATGCATTTTATAATCATGAAATGCCCTACATTGCTTCTAATCAAAGTGAAAGTTTTTTCCCTACGGAAGCACTACTAACAATAACCTAATGAATTTGGAATAATCAGTAACAACACTTAGACATCTTGAGCATTATTTGCAAAGTGAACTTTTATCTAAGTTAATTGTAAGGGGAATGGACAGCAATTTTCATAGCTTTTAAAGTCATCCCAGTCTGAATAGTATAAAAGAGAGAGACTAAGTGTAAAATACCGTAGACACAGATGCATACTTTCACTTGTTAGTGTGTCAGACAGCAAAGAACAGTAAAAATGGAAAAGATGACAGATCCTGCCCACCCTGTTGACTGAGCTGAATGAGAGTACGTTTTCCTGTGATCGTGGGCTTTCATGACACTGCTGTAAATAGCAAGAGCACGGTATGTGACTTCAGCAAGCCCTGGGACTCAGGCACAGCATACAGGTAGGTAGGCTGTTCCTCACTACAAAGCACTGCGTGTTTCAAAACATGTTATGATTTGGTATAGTTGAAGGTCGACAAATGAGACATTCCAGCAAATGGTAAATGCTTTCAGTACTGCTTCCTAAAACAGCTGTAAGACTGTGTTGATTTAATACACATTTTGCATTTAAATTCACATCTATTATTCTTTATCAACTATTTTCATATGTTCAGATGTTACTACTTCGAAAGAGAAATGAAATTTCAGTAATACTCATGACATGAATAGAGATCATTCAATCATTTTGATCAAAATCTGCCTTTTAAATTATTTCCACAGCCTTAGGAAAAGAAGAAAAAAAAGAGGAAATTATGGAGGAGAAAAAAGGAAATGAGTGAGGACTTAAGGGAAGAATTCAGTGTTCTCTTTTCAAGAATATGCATCACATTTGCGTTCAGTAAAAGCCATAGGGAAAAAATTGTTACAAACACAAAGGCTTTTCTTGAGCTGCAAAGTTAGATGGCTTCTCTTTTCTGCTAGGTCAAACTTAAACATGGTCAGCTACCAAACTCTGATCTGTTAGAAATCATAGGCCTTTTGTTTTATACAAAGTGTCTTGCAAAATGACAAACATGATTCTCACATAAAAGATATACCGCATATACACAGTTCTTTTTATTTATTAAAAATTATTAAATATATTATTTCATATCATAATTATGTCAACGCATTTTATATAAAATAGTATATATATAAACATATAACATAAAATACAGTGTGTTCAAACATACACAGAAATAAAAAATAACAGCTCCCTGAAACCAACTAAGAGATAAGTTATGCCTAAAAAAAATGATTCTGTAACAGTTTAATAAGAGCATCTGAGCAACGGAACATAGATTACTAGCTGTTTCGCAAAGATGAGATATCTAGAACACAACTCAGCTTTAAAACCTGAACCACAGCTTCCTTATGGTATGGAGCTTGAGAACAATATTCTTAGAAATAAACGAGTTCTCAACAGTAGGACCTCTCACTGTGCTTCCAATGATCACCTAATCTCTGTAATTTAAAAGTTAAATGTCCAGTATGGGATACTCTCCACTAGATGCTGATTCATCTAAGTCCCTAAGACAAAGAAGATGTGTTGCTATGTGATGATATCAAAGCCAATTACGGAGAATGTAAATTGACTTACGCTAACGGTGATTTCTTTATAATGAAGTTGAATTAGGTACAATTACTTCCACTAAACTGCTAAAAAATCAACATGCTTTACTTCTAAAAGGTACATCTACAACTGACCTATTAACCATTTCTTATTGAACTTACCTAAAAGATACCATTCAAAACAGAGTCGATTAATGGATAATTAGACTCAAATGATCATGGACTGGATCTTCTGTTTTAGAAAATACACTATGTCTGCAGAAGAGGAAATAGAATCTAAATCAATGCAAAATCAGCAGTAAAGCAATTGGGACAGTGGTGTAGATCCCTCAGATTTGAGCACTGCCATTTATAAAATTAGAGATATTTCTTACCAGCCTGAAAACTACAGGGTGCTTTTCATGTAATCTAATTTAGTTCATCCGCACTGAGGGAGCCACTCAAGGTTCTCTTTACAGATAGTGGAAAAAATAGGCACTTCTAGGCTGATGCTCAATCTCAAATCATAGATGTTCAGGAGGAGATAAACAATAAAAATGTTTTTTTCTTCCAGCTGACAATATTGGTAGCACAGTGTGTAACTCAGAAATAGAGGGCTACTCCAATGTCAAAATTTGGTCAAGGGAATTTTAGCCCACACTTGCAAATAGATGTTAATGATGAGAGATGTCAATACAGTTAATACAGAAAAGGATGGAGAAAAAATGAGAGAAAAAGACTGTGTAATAAATGGCATTGCAGAATGCAGCATCATGAACTCTAAATGGCTCACATACAGGAAGGAGTTGCACTAGGGAGTAAAAAAAAACTGGATCCTGAATAACACTGGCATGACTGTCCTACTGATAGAATGTCAGTGAGCTTGTTTGGCATTAAGTGTCTCTATCTGGCATAGCATTATGAAGCACAGACACCTTTTTTGTCCAACACTATTATTTTACTGGCTGCTACCCTAATAAAACCTGTCACTTTTCCACTAGACAAACTCAGTGGGATCAGAAGAGAGAAATATTATCTTCAACGAGGCTGTTGTGCGCAAGATACATTTAGACTGAAGCATCTCATACACCTCTTGATTTTCTACACTGTATATGAGTTGCTTCACGCAGAAAAGAGAATGTGGAACACACTCTGCTCTTATCAGCAGGTAGCTTTTCAGAACAGAAGATATGAACAACTGCCTCCTTCCTTGGGTTTGTTGTTTTGTAATATAGTTAGTGCAGAGAACAGGAATCATGTAGATTGGTCACAAGCTGCATTATCCAGGAGTTGGTCTCGGGGCCTGTCCTGTTCAGTATCTTTATTGATGACCTATATGAGTGCATTGAATGTACCCTCAGGAAGTCTGTAGATGATACCAAGTTGGAAGTAAGTGTCAACCTGCCTGGGGGTAGAAAGGCCCTAGAGAGGGATTTGGACAGGCTGAATCACCGGGCCAAGGCCAATGGGATGAAGTACAAGGTGGATGGTTGGACTGGATGATCTTGGAGGTCCTTTCCAGTTTTGGTGATTCCGTGATTCCATATGCTGTGATCAGTTTCTGGAACTCCCATAGTTAAGGTACTGAAGAAATACAAGGATAGGATCTTACCTTCTTCATCACAGTATATGAGTACAGATTGTGATGAATATTTGTCTAACAACGTACGAAAAAGAACAGTATGTAAAAGAAAGACATCTGAATAGGTTTGCTGTGTTCATAGACCTGTGCAATTCCAGTTTACTTTTTTGAAAAGCATTTATACTTTTTGTTTGTTTGTTTGTTTTATTAACTGGGAAAATGTCATCTCTTGACTTAGAACGATCTTCAAAGTAAACCATTTTCCTTGTAAAATTCTTTCAAAAATCACTATCTAAGGTAATATATGAGAAGCGTATTAAGAGACATTTTTTAACTACTCATCTAACACTTCTGATCTGGAAAGACAAATTACTGCTCAGAAACTCAGGACTGTTGGGTCTAATAATATTACATGAAGTAAAATACAGTCAACATTCCCCTAGACCTCGTTAAATCTGATGAAAAGGTGTTATAAATACTGATTAGTTAAAATATCTCCTCTCAAGCCTCCATTAGTTTCTGGGTTTATTGAAACTCATCCAACTCGGCAATACTTTCATTTCTTTGCTCTTCATGCTGAGGTACAGTGCTATATTACAATGCACCATCCAGTCAGCAGCAGCCTGTAGTGATATAATAGTGAGCTGGGGCATTTTTATTTTTTTCAGTGAGTTGATCTTGAATTAATTTCAACTTAGTCATCATTTGTTCACTTCCCAGGTTGTAGAAACGAACGGGATCATTATTGAACAAAACAGCATCCAGGAATGACTTGATGCACGCTGCCTAGTTATTTAGGCACCATTTAGTACATGGTACAAAACCCAAGATCAGTAAGGACTTGGAAAACTGGAGGAAGGCTGCTCTTACAGTACACACCATAGGATAATATGAAATAATTTATCAAACAGTTAAGAATAATTAAAAATCCCAGTTAAAAAATAAAACAAGACTCTGTACCCATAGAAAACACTCATTATACCCAAATTGGATAAACATAACAAAAGCACATAATAATGCATAAATATTTTTCATTAATCTCCAGATCCACAGATATCTCAGGCAACAACAGTGTAATGAATATATCCAGAACTGTTTCTGATGCTTCTGATGACAATTTTGCAAAGAATTTGCTCCATTTCTTTGACGTATTCCGCTTTCAATTCTATATTGCTACAGCACGGTTGGTTTCTGACAGCAGTAGTGTAGAGATCCCCATTTTGCTTGATTTACTTTCCTATTAACACTAAACAAATCACAAGAGAAGGTAAAAAAAAAAATTAAAGTAATCTGATACGAGCTAATCAACCACTTTTGAGTTAAGATACACACACAGTTGTTCGCTTCCTTTTTTGGCACAAATCCTCATCAGGAACAACAAGCACTCTGGGCTTGTGTCCCAGGTAACAGGCAACTCAATGAGACAGAGAATATGGGAAACTCCAGGAATGAGGCAGCCATGTAGGGTGGCCATACAGGGATCTAAGGTGGAAGACAGAATGGACAGAAGTGTAACAATAAGGGCTAACCATAGGTTTTCAAAAGGGACTGGAAATTATTTAGGAATGCTCAGAAACACTTGAGAATGTTTGGTGCAGAGCTGTACTACTTAAGACGGTTCTCAGAGATCACAGAGATCACAGAGCCACAGAAAAATAGAATCAGTGGCACCTCTGCCTGGTGCCACTGAACATATCCTGTGCCCTGCCGCCTGCTTCCTGAATGCAGCACCACCTTTAGCAGCATGTCCTGATTTTGTGACTGTGATTCAAAAATGCTGATTTCCAAAGCAAATTAAATTTAACAGTACTGGTTCTGAAATAAACACTGCTATGAGAAGTAATGGTGTCTCACAGTGAAGTTTGATTATAAACTGACAATTTCATTTTATTTTTTTTTCATTTTTAATATACTTAGAAAGATCCAAGCGCATTTTCTCCATAGGCAATATCTTGATGAAACCTGTATTCTCTCCACCTATGCTCCCATCCTATGTTTTACTAGAAAATATACACACGCTGCAGTTTAGAAGTGCATTACTACCACTTCACTGCACGACAAACAGTAATAATAAAAATAATGACAACAATACAAGCATACTAGTTCCCCACTCCTCCCAAAAAAACAAACCTAAAAGAATCTATGTTTTTTTACGAGTCAGTGTAACAACGTGTTTTATTATTAATATGACAATTTACCTGAGATGTGTGCCTTTGCCTGTATTATCTGCAGTTCTTCCACAGCGTGTACTCCAGCTTTTTACATGTTACCATTACAATATTCTAGCTAAGGACAATCACTCATGGATCAAAGAAACAATGCCCTCTTGCAACATCTCAAGACTGCGTGACTATTCGGACTTCACAGGAATTGTTTTGTATATATAGGATTTCTGCCCTGAGCTAAATGGCAAAGGAAACATGATGCTATGTTTAGGACATTTGTAGAAAATGAAATGCTTCTCAGTTTTGTCATTCCTGTCCTTCTAAACAATCATTGTTTACTCGAAGCTTATACTACTCAGGTCCAGAATATCAACCTTTTATTTCCACTTGAGCAAATGCTCGCTTAAGAAGAACCACCAGAAAAGCTTCTGTAGGAAATAGTTTATGGGTATAAAGCCTGGGCTCACACCATTTCACTTTAGGCACTTTATTTACGTGCCTCAATTTAAGTATATTTTTTCTTCACTCTCAGTAGCCAGGTTTCTGGTCTGATTTACTCTTTCAATGCTTATTTTTATTTCCATTGATACCAGAGGCAATGCAAGGGAATAGAAAATTAACTTAGCTATCAAGTTCAGGTATCTAAAGTTAGGCATTGCACGTACTCCTCGGTTGTAAGTACATTACATAACACCAGAGATGATGTTACATAAATGATATCTCTTTACATTTCATTCCATGAGACTGAGAAAATGAGGACTAACAAATAATCTGATTAATTAAAAGAATGAATTATAAATTATTTGGTTTGGCACATAAAAAAGTGATCTACCTACATAAAATACTTATATTTCTTACAGTAGAAAAAAATGCACTTATTAGTGAAGCACATTTTATTCTGTTTTCTCAGGGACATTATTTAAAAGAAATGATTAAGATATGAATGTGAAAGATAACATAAATACACGTAAAATCTATGTAGCACATTACAGAAGCAACAATCCATCTACAGTCATTTTGAAACTGATAATCTTGGTCACACGCACTGTTTTCATCTGAGTATCAAGGATCTCACCCTTTTCCAACTGCAGTGTGTTGCAGCAGCTTCATTTAATCATAAAGCCGTGAAGCAGCTCTCTTCTGCCAATCCTTGCAGCCGCATTGCTGCTTTCAGCTCCCCATGTAACAGACAAGTAGATTCCAGCGTGCAGAAACTGCACGAAGGGGGCACAGAAAGGAGAAAGGAAACGTCTCCTTCAAAAGGCCTGGCAGAATATGAAGTCTACAGTTACAGACGTAGATATACACTCAAATTATTCTGCAGTTGATATGTACAATACATACATATGTCGTTAATCACAGAATCGTAGAACACATAACAGTTAGCAAGTATATGAGGATTAGGAACTATTCAGCATAACAGGGGGAGAGAAAATGCAAACTCTGAAATGGTGCTCTGCAATTAAATTGGTTTCTCTAAAATAGGAGGGCATGCAAAAAGCAAAAAATCAACACATAATCTTATTATCAGTAAGGCACCTGGCAAGATAGTGACTTCTCTCAGAGACTGCTGTGCCTTTTAATACTGAATTCTCTAAAGCAAGGAAGGGAGAGAAAATAGAAGAAGATGCTCAATTTCATTAGATTTTGAATTTCCCTCTGGAGATGCCTATCTCCCTTGATAAGAGCAGAAGTACAGAGCATCACTTGGCTTCTTTCAAAGGCATGGGCAGCTCAGGATTCAATGCTGAAACCTTAAAGGGGACCCACGTGAGCCATCAGAGGCTGTAAAAGGAGAATGGCCTTGACTTATGTGCTATTCATTTGCATGCTAAGAATTATTACATTTATACTGCTCAGTATTATACTAAAATAACCTCTGATACACATTAAGTAGAAAATCTTGGGTCAGATCCTGACTTTGTTGAAACTGCTGTAGCTCCATTATGAGCAATCTGCTCTTTAGCTTCAAAACAAATTTAAAAGTTGCTAAATGGCAACAATTAGTTTCATTTGCTAAATCCAAAGAACTGAATAGCACGAAAATGAAAAATCCTACAATTATCTATATGATAAACAAGCAAGACGATCTAATTCTCTGCAGACTAACATTCAATATTATCATTTACATAGATTAAAAATGAATGTGAAGTGGCTGAAAATGGCAGTGGTCTGAACTAGTAAAATGTCACACCCAGCTAACAAAAGCCTTCAGTAACTGCAGATGTAAGACAGCACAGCACACGACATATCATGAGAGCACAAATGCTGATCGTAGTATTATTTCCTTTTTAATGGTAACCCTGTGCATGGCTAATTAGGCAACACTGATTAAATTGTTGACTTGGGGCAAAACAAAGCATTTTCATGGATATTTAAGACTGAGTAGTACTACAAGGAGTTAATATTTATATTGAATTTTCAAATAGGCTTGTGTGTTGCATAGGTACTGTGATGCAATACACAAGAACACAAACTAAAGTTTTCCAGAATGATGAATAGCTTACGAGTTTACCTAAACACCGTGCTTCAAAATGCACTTGAAAACATAAGTAACCCAAATTTACGAAGAATTATCAAAACGTAGATGAGGAAAGTCACACATGAAAAATCACTACATACTATCATCTGCTCAAACGGCACTTTTTTATAGTAGGTGGAATTTCTTCCACCGAATGTCGTGAAAAAAAAGAAAAACCCACATGTGAAAAGTCCTATTTAAAGGTGCATTATCTCCAGTGTTTAAAAATAAAACCTACGCTTCTCTCTTTGGAGGGAAGCAAATGCTCAGCACCTCTTTGAAATGCATGCTCCTCAACAATACTGACAGGCATGTGTCATCAGTAGGTGACAGACACGCAGCAGACAACCCCAAGCTAGCTTTCAACTATCTGAGATATTCCCACCTTGGTAGCAGTGGGAGAACAAAAAAGCAGCAAGATCACCTAAGACATGAAGGAAACACCCAGTCAAGCAGCCAACTGAGAGCTCTATGCTCACACAGCCACACCGCTGCCACCAGATGTGTGACAAGATGCACTGAAGACATGCGGTCACTGCAATACGGGTGCAATCAGAACAGGTCAACAAGTGAGATGGTACTGTGATGGCAAGAGGCAAACTTAGAAAGAGTGCAATAAGACACAGGAAATATGTGGTTAAAACACAGCAAGCAGATGCCACAGCACTCTATCTTTCATTACGCTGAAGATGATTATTAATGATCTGGCAGGCAGGGCAAGCAATGAGGTAGTAAATACGGAGATGACACAAAACAATTTAAGTTAATCAAGATCAAATAAAACAGGAATCTCAGACGCTCGCTGAATTTCTGACGCATCACTTCCTAACGGTATGCTTGGAAGCAACCTCAATTTTTAGCATTTTCAGGCTACATTTTTGCCCATGCGGAAAATCAAAAGAGGAACTGAGGAAAAGAAATGCTGTGGGAAAAGAAAAAATATACACAAACTTCAAGTCACAGAATGCCCCAAGTTGGAAGGGACACGTAAGGATCAAGTCCAACTCCTGGATCCACACAGGAGCGCTCAGAAATTGGACCCTACGTGTGAGAGCATAATCCACACACTTCTTCAACTCCTACAAGCTCAGTGCCAAGACCACTGCCCAGGGGAGCCTGTCATTGTCTCCCTGCACAGCAACTAAACCTGAGTGCAAAATTAGTGATTTTTCCTTATCACAGAAGAGTAACTTAGAAATTCTGCTATCTTTATTAGCAAAGTGAAAATACTCCATCTTCCTGTGCATTGCACAAAGCCCAACACATCCCTTTGTGCTGTAATTGAATACTTGGAGCATTTCAACAGTAAACCAAATCTTGTTACCATCTACCGTGCATCGTGCATATTCATTGGTTGTGGGGTTTTTTTCTGAACTAAAGAGTACCAAAGTAAAACTGAGCATGATTTGCTCCTTTTCTTAATATATAGATGTCATTATTTTGCCCTCATTTCATCTCCTTGCTGTATACATCTGCTTCCTCTACCATTACTCTTAGGACACGCTAAATACGCTTAATTTACGTACTGTAAACAGTCAGTAGCAGAACTTACCATGCGTAAAAGTAAATATTTATGTATAGCTTTGCCACAGAGAGGGCCTAGCAATTAGTTATATGCTGTACTACAGCAGCAGCGATAGCGAGGGAAACACTAGATGAGCTGGGTCTTACACCGAACATCAGTTGGGTTGCATACCCAGGGCAGGATCGGTTGGGTTTTATATCACAGCGCTGAACAACATTACGCCAGCCTAAACATCTAACATGAAGTTCAACGCTATTTTAAGAGGTTTGTGGAAAAGAGTCATCGCTGAGAGCACAGCCTGGAGCGCCAGGCTGCTGCACGGGGGTTGCGAATGGCTCCGGGCGCAGCAGCACTGCTCACACGCGTGTGCGGGTAGAGGGGCTCCAGCCACGAAGGGACAGCCGCCACGCGTGGCACTACACACGCGCGCGATGGCTCCGGATGGCACCGGGAACAACCTGAAGGCTGCGGGCCACCGCGCTGGAGGCTCGTCAGGGGCCATTTCACTACGGCTCACGTGCACGCGCGTTGGTCTGTGAGGCAGCAGGTGCTCGTAACGCTGCGGGTACCCAAGGTACCCCTCACCCCATCGCACCCCGCAGGGGCCGCGCCTCCCGCGCGCTCCCCCTTTCCCTCCCGCCCGCGGCGGCCGCGCGCATGCTCGCGGGCGGCGCGTGCGCGGGGCCGGCGCGGGGCGGCG